>JAHXMU010000095.1:4945740-5122957 GCA_019455685.1 Philornis downsi
GTGATATATGCAAAATTTAAGCTCAATTGGGTAAATGCAAGGGGAGCCACATCGGTAATGAACATTTAAAGTTTTCAAAAAAAAAAAACAAAAAATAACGTTCATTGTTCTTTTATTCATATAATGTTTTTATTTATGGAAATTATTGTTGTAAATAAAAATGCATTACTCTTGTACACAGAAGTAATATACGTTATTATATAAAACCAATTTTTTTAGTTTTTCAAGTTATATTTGGAATTTTTAAAATTAATTGTTTGACATGTGTCCACATAAATTTTTCTAAGAAAAAAAATTAATAAAATCGGCCGATATAGGGAAGATTATACGGTATTTTTACAGGAATTAATCATAGTGTTCCTATGTTACAACTTTAAGCCATTTGGGGGTCGCCTTAAAGTTAACCGATTATGCTGAAATTTTGTACAGAACGTTTTTTTGTTCATTGGGAGCAGCAAAAATCTAACATTCGAAAATTTACTTATAGCTAAGTGCCACCCTACTGTACATATATACTAATCAGCTGTGCACCTATTCCAATTTACCTCATTGCACACTGAACTACATTGTATCTGAACTCCCGGTATCTCAACTCCCACCATCTTAACCCCTGACAAATTTACTTCACAACATCAGGCTATGCTAATTACTGTTTTTGTGTTCTTGTCGTTTTGTTTCAAACGAACAAAAGGATTAAGCTAATCCGTTTATTGCCCTTGAATTGCATTGGTGAAGTCAATGCATGCTTGCGTGGTTTAACACAGTCTTCCGTAAAAACAAGGCAGTGGTGGCGCCAATTTTATTTTCTTTACTAACAAAATATTGGAGAAACAATCCGAAAATTGCTAAATTGTCAATCGGATGATAAAGTGATTCTGCTTTTGAGCAGGTTAGGAACTTATGATTCATTCCAATATGTTCTGATTTTCGTCTAACGTTCCATAATGTAATATTTCGTAGTAATGATTCATTTTTGAAGCAATATCTCATATCTCACTCATATCATTAATAAGGGAATCAGGGTTATAGGTGCACTGATTACGCCTTATTTTGTAATTGATTTAGAGTGATCGTTGAACCTTCAAATGCAAATTGAATAAAGTAAGTGGACTTCCATTACCTTGTAGTAAATGGTCTTATTATTTCTGGAAGACATGGGTGGCACATGTCTAACTTTTCAAGTTCACAGTCTACAAAAAGCTGAAATGGTCCATTAGTGACAGTAAGGACGATTCCAGCAGCGTTTTTTAAAAACGACCACCTCTCCCAAATTCTTACCAAATTGCCACTCTTTGCTCTTACGTTAGCATCTCGACGTGCAACGTGCAGACCTTTGCTTATTAGCATAGCCACCTAGATAAAATCGCGACTCTCCACACTCTAGAACTCAAACGAAGAAACAGTAATGAAATAGATGGGCAACTTGGCACTGCAAGCCACTGATTTAAGATCTAGATTCTACCGGATGGGGGGCCCTGCGTTTATTCACATTCTCAGCCACAACAACTACAGGATCTATATAACGACTAGAACCTCGTATGTTTCAAATTGCAAGCCAGTATTTTTGTTCTAGACTTTGATATAACAAATAGTCATAAGTTTGCAATATTTCCAACGTTATTCGTGCTTAGAATGATGCATTTCATTCCGAGGTTTGACCATGAGCTGGAGAAATATGTCAGTGCCAAAATAACATATAATCCCAGAAATGTTTGTATTTCGATCATCGCGTAGCCGACTAATGAGTGCTGTCCCCATTTACTTCAGCAGAACATTGGGCTGAATTCCGATAATTTACAGCAACTAATTTATTTCTTTGAGCTAAACTGCTAATTGTAGCGTCCGCTCCCCAACTTTAGCGTAATACTCCCGTTTTAGTGATGCTAAATAACCGAATTTACCGTCCCATTAAACAGTAAACTTTAGTCGTATTAAATTAAACGAATTATTATAGGGTGAATATCTGTCAGACCAAGTGGGGAATCTGACACCAAAGTATTCTATTAATTATCTTCATTAATTATACCTTGACCCGGATGAATGAAGATATGTATCATTTGTATAACAAAGAAGTAATATCCAGAACGAAGCGTTTAAAGTACAAAGGAAACGCATTTGTATGACTTTTCAAATCGATTGAACGAATTCCATCTGCCTGCCTATCTAGCTGCTTTCTGGACACGATAACTGCCAAATGTACATGGAACTTCTTAAAACTTAGTACAGCCTAATATTTTCCTACATTGTAGCCGGGGATTGTAAATGGGCTAGATCCACCCACTCTTTAAATTTCATAGAAATTCAATTTCCTCGCAGCAACACAATTATTTGTCCTCTAGATTGCATCACAATTCTGCACCTTTTATATAAAAACCCAATTTTATACAAATGTTCCTAAGTTCATATCTTCCATGTTGTTGTACTAAATTTAGTCAAATTTTGCACACAATTGACGTTTGTCAAAGTAACGTCTCAGAATGAAAACGGAACACAGTACCACATCCATGCAGGTACCAGCCATACAAATTGACATATTTTTCGAAATTTAACAAATTCGTTGTAATCTCTAATTACTCGGCTGCAGTGGTCTATATTTTTGCAGTCCTTTACAATATCGTATAAAAATCGATCAAGTAACGACGCCCTTTCCAGTCGTCCTCCCCGCAAATGACCTACTTGGTCCATATATTCTTAATCACATATATTTTTATCGTTTGTACCCAAATCTATCCAATTTACCATATCGAAGTTCGGATACAACTGACGACGTTGCCACAGAAATGTTTATACCTCCAATGCAATTTGATAGATTTTTCGAAATGTGGTTTACCATTTGATTTCAACCCATAATTCGTAGCCTAAGTACGTAACTTCTTAAATTCTCATCAGTTACGTTGTGTAATAATACTGGGCAAAATGAGAAAACATCGCCCTCTCTGATATCTCCCATATAAATTAGCTTATTTAATATATTTTTCCATATTCGCAACTTTCAATCAATCGGACAATATTTATACTACAGAAAATAATTACACTGCCACTCCCCTTAGGGTACCACACATACAAATTGACCGACTTAGCAAACACCTTTTTATATGTCGGAAACGGAGGACTTCAGAAAGTTAAAAATTTGCCTTTTTTACTGTGCTTTAATTACGAGTATTTTTCGGCAATACTGGGGAAGGTGTTAAATAATTCAGTTCGCCCGACTGAAATTTCTGTAGTAGTTTGGGTTCAGTCAAATACGCCATCAATCGTTTAATGTAAGAATTCAGAATTTCTAACCTGCATTCTTAGTCGACAGGACTTATTGATATTACATGACTAAAAACTGAAAACTTTTTTAATTTTGTGGATTGTTTTTGCTGGAACCCTTTGCTACATTGACATCATAAGTGCACTTACTTTTGCATAAAATTCCTTTCTCAGTATTCAAGTTTATCACATTAACATAATACTTTGACTGACAGCGAAATAAATCGATGCATAATTTTTGTATTTCGTACTTTCTTTTTATTCCCCCAGCCATAGGATGCGGAATTTATCATTTGCTCTGAAGCGAAGTGTAAAGCATACAAAGTAAGACATAGCGATTTTATAATCTAAATTCGTTTTAGGACATTTCAATACAATTATGAATGTTTGTCTACCTGTCTGCTGAGTGGCTGGTGGCTGAATATTTGTTCACGAGGTAAACGTGTACCAGTCCTAATAAAATTTTGGTGAAACTTTTTTTCAATGGTAATATTTTTCTCATGTCATGGGATGGAAATGGGCAAAAATGACACATCAATTATGATACTTTTTGTATAGAATGACAGATTTACCAAAAATCATAAATACTTACAACGTGTATAATAATATGTATCGATTATAAATCGAGTCTATTTTAGGCGTTTCTTCTTATAATCCTCCTACAAAACTGCTTAACCAATTAGGGATTGTGTTATCATAACTGTGTAAATGTACGCATTAATTTATTAAAACTTTGCATAATACAATTTTTCTTTAACTGGACAAAGTATTTTTTTTCCTTCATATCTATATGCGGACTTTCCTTTTGGTATCTCGCATACAAATTGATCACATTTAATAAATTTAGTTTTCCCCTGCAACTCCATATTCGTAGACGGTAGACCATTACATTTACTTATAATCCTTGGTAGTACTTAAAGATATCGATCACCTTTCTACACTTCTTCTGGGCCAAATGGCCAATTTTGTTGTGCTTTTATAAATCATATTTCACATATTTTCTGTAATCCTATAACATAAATTTTCTTCACTTTAATGAATTAAGTACTAAAACATTAAACACAAAAAAAAGTCAGGAATTTAATTTCAGTTTTTGGTTCATTTGTAAGGGGGCAACCCTTACAAAAATTAGCTTTACACGAAAACATTAATTCTAAATTAGAGGTATTATTGTTTGCTTACATCTAATTTAAAAATAAGTATTTTAAGTAAAATTTAGTGGTGGGTGTTTCCGCCCTAATTGAGAATACATTCATATATTTTGTTCGGTAAAGAATCATACAGTTTTTTGACCAGGTCTAACAAAATACACGACCAGGCCTGTTAATTCCATAATGAATTTACTTTTGCTTGAATATTGCTTGCCTGATTCGTAGTAGCCATCCCGTTTTCGATAATGTTTAAGCCTGGAAAGTAAGGCGACCAGTTCATAACCTCACCATTTTGGCTTTCAATCCATGATTTGACGACTCTTGCTGTGTGGATTGGAGCGTTGTCATGTTGGAATTTCCATTTCAAGTTTCCGAAAACATTTTTAATTTTTCGAAAAGCTTTTTCCAGCACGGCTTTGTATGAAGTCGCATTCATTTTTACAGAGAGAAACTGGAGCTCTATTGTGTCATTATAAGAGATCGCACCTCATACCATAACTCCACCTTCCCGGCTGTGTAATCGATTGAGTAGGTGTTCCTCTTTCCGAAGATCGCGGAAGTAGTAATTATATCCATTAGGACCCTCGAAATTAATTTTTTTTCGTCGGAAAATATAATTCCATTCCAATCTCTACTCCACGTCATAGTCGTATGACAAAAATTAAGGCTACGTTCCTGGTTGCTTTTATGAAATTGACTCCTTTTACCGTTGATACACTTGCACTTACGCCTGCTTTTTCCTTGATTTTTGTATAAGCACGCCCTTACTGTTAATTTTCACACAATTCCTAGATACATATCTTTCATTCAATTGAACAACATTTATAGTAATTTAGCATACAGCAGAGCATTTTTAAAAAATCTAGCGACTGACCAGGTCCATTCTGGCAATTTCACGCATTTGCACCACCACAGAAAGTATATGTAAGTCAGTTCACCTGACTGAAATTCATATGCTGGTTAAGTGTACACTTGAATCCGCCTGAACTTGCAAACTGTTGTTTCAAAACATAATATAGTCTAGAGCTAGGGCAGACCTTTGGTAGACACGGTGGTAAATCTTTATGTAACTTTTCCAAACTAGACACAACCGAGAATTGCAAATAGGTTATATCGAATAGCGTTTTCTGGTACCTCCGATATCATTTTAACGATACAGTTTTTTTTCCCTGCAAATCGTAGTTCGTATGCTGCAGTAACTTAAGTTTTTATCAATTGTATTGCCTTATAACATCAAGTTTAATTTGTAAGAATACCTTGTATTTGCGATGTCCCTTTCGTTACCTCATATACAAATGCCAAATTTAAGCAAAATTTCCCTGCTTTCAGATCTTTAATAGTTTACTTAAGATCTTTAAGTGTTTGTCGATTTTCGGAAGTTCATTCTTTCCTCCGTATTTCTAATTGGTAGACTGCATTAACATAGCTTTTACACCACTCTATGTATTTATTTGTAATTCTTGGTCAAATTTGAGAAAAATAGGCAGGGTCAGCACGCCCCCGTGGTATCCCCCTACATACGAGCAGTTTAAGCAATATACTCTCAGTTAACTTGAAAATAAGTTATGCATTTTAAAAACCTTATTTTGAAGACGAGAATGGATGGTACTGTCACACCCATTGCAGGTGTAGCCGATTTATTGATATTTTACGTCCCCATTACAATCCCTTATTCACCGACTGTAGTAACTTAAACATATACCAATTGTTTTACCTCATAATGCTTAGAAAATATTAAAACAAAACAAAAAAACCTTTTTGTTAGCTCCTACATAAATTGCCTGATTCCTAGATCTATATCTTCTATATCTATATCTTATCAAACTGCAATGACTGCAGTTGAAGCTCATCGAGGCGTTAATGGAGATGCTGCATTAAGTGCTGCTTTAACGTGTCGAGACTGGTTTTGTCACTTTAAAAACGGTGATTTTGATGTTGACGACCGTTCGCGCAAAGGAAGACGAAAAAGATACAAAGACACTTTTTCAAATTTTACCAGGAAGTATCAAATAATGTAAGGACAAAAATATGGTTTGCTGCAAGTTAAGGATGAAGGGTTACAGGTAGGAAATTGAATTTCGGAAAATCGGTAAATTTGTATGAGAAGTGCCGGTGGGGGTGGACCGAAATAACACAATCCCCTGGGAAATTGTTATGTTATGCCAAGCTTTAAGAAGTTCTATAAACATTTATGGCAGTTATTGCATCCACCATCCATCCTGCAATCCACTCAAACATCACTCAATCTACTTAAAACGTCATGGGACGTATTTTGTCAAGCTGACAGGGCTCACTTATAAAGTCTATAGAACAACAAACATTTTCGTGTATTTCATGTGTACGCAGGGCCTTTTCTTCTCAATGATTGTTAAGTTAAAAATCGTACTAATATCGTTCGTAGTTATTTCCTATATTCTACATTAGGATTGCAACTGGACAAACCCAATACTTTGGTTCCTGAAATACAAAATAGTTTGTTGATCAAAAAAGAAAAAAAAATAAAATCTTCCATCTATAATTTATCGTTGGTATGCCAGACTCAGTCGTAATTTTTTTTACCGCTTAACATAACTGACGATAGTGGAACAGTAATACTCTCCCCTTCGGGTACCCCCATTCAGATTACCCTGACCCTAACACATGGCTTTTATTATAGATTTTAAAATCCGCTACAATCTGCACATTGTATTTCAGCACCTACATCCTACATCGTTGGGTTGGCGGGCTCATGGAGTTTTAGTCGCTATGAATCACTTCGACGGGAAGCGTTGCGCATTTTGCGTGCGCGCATTTTACGAGAACTCTCGTTCATATATTGCTATTAGGCAACTATATTGTGCTGAATATGGACTACGGCGAATTAGTGAAGCTCCGAGAACATCTAGGACCGAAGACAATGTTGAGAGAGTTATGGAGTCATTACGAGGAAATCCACAAATGTCGACTCGCAAGAGATCGTCTGTCTTACAATTATTGCGACGAAGTTTGCAACGAATTTTAACATTGGATCTTAAACTGCATCCATATAAGCTGCAATTAACACAAGAATTAAAAGAGTCTGACTTTATAGCAAGGCTCGCATTTGCTAATGAAATGCTTAATCGATTTTCCAATTTTGACAATATCCTTTTCTCTGACGAGGCCCATTTCCTTATGAATGGGTTCGTAAACCGTCAAAATTGTGAAAATCCCAAAATCAAACACCAGAAACCATTGCATAGTCCTAAAGTGACAGTATGGGCAGCAATCTCTGGCAGAGGAATAATTGGTCCTTTTTTCTTCGAAAATGCGCGGGGCCAAAACGTCACGGTTAATACGGAACGCTGTGTTGAGATGTTGGACGGATTTTTGGCTCCAGAAATTAAAAATTCAAGAATAGTGAATTCCAGAACTTGGTTCCAACAAGATTCCAACATCGTTCAGCTTAAGGAGAATATCCGTGGTGAAATGGCAGCCATTACACCAGCATTACTGAAGAAATACAGTTTTCAATAATTCTCGTTTGCGGTTAGAGGAGTGCCGTATTGGAGAGGGTCACCATTTAGATGATGTTATTTTTAAAAATTAAACTTCATTTATTACTCTACAATGCCTTAGATTTATTTTAAACATACCTTTTGTATTTATTTTTTAATCTATTTTTTAAATATGCACGTTTTTTTGCGGAACCCTGTATTACTGTGTGATCTGTGTGATGTTGTCCAGCCTGAGAATAATTAATATATACATTATACTCTTTGCCTTATGAAAAAAATTTTTCACCAAAAACTTGATGTAGACAAGTATTTTTCAATGTAGATAACAATAACTGTTATTTAGAACCAATTATTATTCCACTTGTATGCCTGGTTGCAGTCTTTTTCTTGACTCTTTCTGCCATACCAAAAGTATTCGGTCACAAAATCTACAAGTCAACATAAAACTGCTCGAATTGGCAAATACTTGAATTGGGCTACGTTATTTTAGCCTGGAGGACAAAATACCACTAATGTCGTATTAATTACTTTTACCATGCCTCTAACTCAACAACAATTTTATGCTATACGTACGATTTAAGTATTTAGGATCTTTGACATAAATTACGAGACAAACGCTTTAAGTTTCGGTAAACGAATATAGGATGCGGATATTTATGTGCACTGTTTATTTCTTGCTAAAGGAATCATTTAATTTAATTTTGCAATAGTTTTTCTTTGACAAACTGTTTTTATCTTTTTATCAAAGTGAACTTAAATTGTCAATGATTGTATGCCACAATTTCCGTGTCATTAGTCCATGCTGACGACCGCAATTTCACTTGACTATACATAGAACTTTACATGCAATTTTGGAAGTAAATTTGCTTTACTTAAGTGGACATAAAAGATAATGTTTGAAATAAATTATAGTGCGTTTTCTGATGAGTACTATGTAGCGTAGTTTGTGCCTTAGTGATGGATTAGTTAACTCCATGTTTAAGGGATTGGTAAACGGCAATTTAATTATCAAGTTAGCATAGTCTTTGAAGCAAACATTTGGATATTGGATTGTGTAATTGGCAGTGTGTTCGTGGGAATGAAGACAAAGTCGCTATTTTGTGAATATTAGTCAGTGATGTTACATAGTTGTTATTACAATTTCCGATTATTAGAAATATGACATACGAGTATTATTAAATTCATCTTATCATTCCCCAACATATAAACCTGACCTACTACACAAAACAATGTTAATCCCACATAATGCACTGTAGTAATCACAGGTATCAATTACAACTCTCCAGAGGTATTACAAGCAGTCAGCAAAGAATACGGCAACTCACCACCAGCACCAACAGCATTTTCAACTCCAAAGTTTTGCAGGCATGGGCGACAATGTATTAAAATAATAATTTTTGATATCTTAACATGACAGGGGCGCATGAATCGTGCTACTGTCAACAGTAATTTTTGTTAATGGGGACCGTTAGTTAAAGATGCTGAAGGAGCTTTTTACCCAGGACTGCGCCGAAGACGTATCCGTTTTAACAGCATTTGCAAGAGGGAGCAAATGCACATATAGTCAAACAGGTTATGGCGGAGCTCCATCGAAAATTCTCGTAGAAATGAATATCCAAAAACTCCACTTTACGCTGGCCCCCAACATCACCTGACCCAACTGCACCAAACCTTTTTTAAATGGGGTTATGTACAAAACGAAACCAAGGAAATTAACTGAATTAAAACAATCCAAATAAAAAACAATTGAGGCGATCCAGCAATGAAAAATTTTCTGGTCAGATGTCGCATATGCGTGAATGAGCGTGGAGGTAATTTACGGTCTATCATTTTCAAAACCAATTAGTTATATAAAATAAAAGAATTGTCTACAGAATAAAAAATAAATAAATAAATGAAATAAATTGATTTAATAAAAAGTTATTGGAATATCTTATTGTTGCACGATTGGTGCGCCACCCTACATATTTATTTACATAAAACACTGCAAATTACACAAAGAATACAAATATAAAACTCAACAACTCGGGATTTTTTCCGATTCTGTTAATGGCTCCAGTGTTTCCTGTAAATAAATTATTTCCAAACTGTAGCAGTGAAGGTGGTATTTTAGTGAACACA
The DNA here is from genome assembly GCA_019455685.1 of Philornis downsi. Taxonomy (NCBI): domain Eukaryota; kingdom Metazoa; phylum Arthropoda; class Insecta; order Diptera; family Muscidae; genus Philornis; species Philornis downsi. The sequence goes on from JAHXMU010000095.1 coordinate 4,955,744, forward strand.
GAAACAAATATCCGATCATGCGGCTTTCAATAACTGAACAATAATGTCTATTAGCCACGAAAAATAATTGCTATTGTTTATCATTAAGGTATATTTTTCCCAGTAGAACAAAACCGAATTTTTCTTTATGTAATATTGATAGGAACAGGGACTTTTTATTACAATACTACAATAATATTATTAAAATATTTAGCAATTTTTTGTGTTTACTGCTCAAAGATTCAGAAAAGAAGAGACTCATTTGAAGTTGATAAAATTTCACTAAGCTACAAATGTTGCTGATTTGGGTGAAGTTTATCTTCTTATGTACTTGTAAGACTAACTTCAAATCAGCGACAACATGAGCAGCTACGCAGGCATTGACTTCACCAATGCAATTTGAGGACAATAGACGGATTAGCTTAATCCTTTTGTTCATTTCAAACAAAACAACAACAACACAACGACATTAATTAGCATAGGCTGATGTTAGTGAATGCATCAGGGGTTAAGATACTGGGAGTTAAGACGCAATGTAGTTTAGTATACAGTGAGGAAAATTAGAATAGGTGCAGTGTACAGATTTTGGAGTAGTTTTGTTAAGTTAGTCTATATATTATATAAGATTAATAATGTGCTTCAGAAGTTAGATCCATTATGTTAAATGAGGTCAGTAATAATGTATCAGCTATGATAATTGAAAAGTGATCTTGAAGCTGTTAAAGACAACAAATTTAAAAACTAAGTTAAAATTTGTTTACACATTCCGTCATAAGAAGGGGACATACAAACAGGAAAAAGTAAAAATAGTTAACGGAGAACCTATAAAATATATTGTAGTGGACTTCTGATAAAATTCATTCAGATCGAATTCTATTAATCGAAATAGGATGTTCAAATCCCTAGTGAGAAGCAAACAGAGAATACATCAATTGTACGTAGATGAACTAAAAATTGTACATTCTTTGGAGAAAACTATAGTCCGTACAATATTCAAATCGATCAGGCAACTCTAAATTTTACTCCGAAAAGGTGAGTATGCGATCACACTTCTAATGCTTAACTTAAAGCTAGGTTTCATGGAAACTAAAATCCGTAAGCCACTTCCTTTTTAAATCTACCTTTGTGTCGGCAACATAGTAAGTCATTCCAAATGTAATCTATAAAAAATGTTTAAATTCCAAGTGCTCAGTAAATTTTACCACTCTCTACGGATTTGCTAAAAATCGAAAAGTCTTGAACAAATTTTAATACAAACTTATAGGTTGTCTATTTAGACCGATATACTTCCACTGCGGAATAGTCTTTTTTGGTTCTTAGAATTCCAAAATTAAGACCTAAAACTGTCTGAGGAATTTGACGTAAATTTCCATCAAAGATCAAAAATTTAGCTTTCCACGTCAATATTAATTTGCTTTCATTCTGTAGACCAAACAATTTCGCCGTGCAAATTAAAGTGGAGTTGTGACACAATCTGCATTCATCAATAATTCTTGAACTTCACCTGTAACAACCGATGAGATATCTGACCCAGTATCAGGTTGTACAAACGCACAGAAACCAGTGTCACCTAAGCCGATAACCCGAAGTTCATCATAGAATTTACGTAAAATGACTTCCTAACCATCAAGCTTAATTATCGTCTCTGGCTCAACTTATTTATTGACTTACTATTGGTGCCAAAATCTTTGCTCGTTTTCGCAGAAAATGTGTCAGTCACCAAAAACAATCGAAGTAAATTCTCTAAGTCTTCTGTCACAAAAACACCAAATTTCATAAACATAACGCAGTAAAGAAAATGCAGAACAAAGCAAGAGCCCAGCTTTGCAGGGGTAAAGCGAAACCGCCATCAAGCAATTAGAAGTTCACAAAAAAAACTTGTAAAAGTACGGTTGAGGTTTGCAAATCACTCCGCCAGCACAAACTCGCGCCGAAATGCTATAATAAAGTAGTAAATATAAGTAGAATATTCGTCAATTTTCAATATATACTATTGATGAGTAAATTATATTTTGGTTAACTTTAAAAGAAAAAGAAAACCGCTGTCGCCTAAGCAGCAATAAAGTTGTATAACCCATAATATTTCGTGATCGTGAGAATAGAGATTTGTAAGGAACGTTTTAAGAATACCAAAAAAATCACATTCGGGATAAGCACGATCGACCATACTACTCATAGTGCAAGTTTTAATTTATTGTTGCTTGGATGTTCAGTAAAATTTATAGATAAGTATTAAAAATTGAAATTACTTAAAGTGTAAGAACTTGGATGTGTTAAATTAACTATCGAATCTTATACTAATCATCACAGCAAATATCACAGATAGGTTGCAAGTATGACATACAGGTTGACACCATAGCAGAACAGATCATCTCAAACTCTTATAGTACCCATCAAACACTTCGCACCAAACACCGAGAGAATTAAAAAGGCCTTTTTTATCTTCGCTGGATGTCTGCGTAAGTCAAAAGAAGAAGAAGAGAAAAATAATTTTTGTATAACAAACAACAAAAGAAAAAGAAATAATAAGAAAATATGATCATGTTATAGAAGACAAAAAAAAAAACTCTAATTATTAACCTGTGATACTCGCTCCTTTGATGATGTAACGTTTAAATATCTGAATTTGTTTCTCGCTCATTTGTATGGAATTGAATACTACAGTTCGGCTAGTAGTTTCAGTTATATGTAATGTTCAAGTATATAATAAGTCTAAAATATAAGCTCTTAAATTTGTATAGAATTATTAATCATTTGTAATAACAACTTAATAAGTAATTTCTAAGCAAACATCAATGATAGGATTTCAGAATAAACTTTGCGATATAAATATGCATTCCTAAAGTAATCTGGGTTTTCCTACGGTGATGATGGAGATGAAGAGAGCTGTCTAGTTACTTTCTTCAGAATATTTGGGGTTCTAAAATATATACCGACGGAACAATAGGATAGGGTGGGCTTAGAGGTAGTACTCACATAGAAACATCCATGAGTAGCTATCACCAAGCACTTTGATCAATGCCTTATAGTGTTAGAGTTCAATTTCCATGCTACTAAAATCATAGGGGTTTTTTCATTTTTATATTTATTTTAGTAGCCATAGTCCATGTTAAAGTAAATTACTGTCAAATAAATAGGGAGTCTTAAAATATTGTTGGAATGGTAAACTTACATAAATGAGGAAAGGACACGAACCCCGACACCGACTGATTAGCTAGCAATCTGATGGCTCCCGCAGTCCTACTCCAAGTTGATGTTTCCCAACGGTTCGAATTACTTTGAATCAAACAGCAGTGATATTTTCATTCAAAAATATTTGTCCACACGAATGTGTCCATTACAATGTATAGGTAAATGTCGTTGATCGTTGTAAAATCTATGTTGGTTGAGGCATGACCGTACACACATCCGACCCGTGTCTTAAATATATTATAAATATTAAATATATTATAATATATTATAAATATTAAATATTTGTTTGAAAACGTCCCATTCCCATAGGCAGTCTAGATACGAACCGGTGCAGAAACATCAGTCATTTGAACTGGCTTTCGCATACCCGACCCAGCGTTATTTTACTTTGGTGCAAAAGTGTGCAGAGCGCCTGAATTAATGCACAATAAAATATTTAAAATTATTATTATCTTCATCAGTAATTCTTATTATAACTTGCACTGTTTCCTTCAGAAATTATGTAATAAATGAAAGATATGAAATTTGTAATAGATGAAAGATAAAAACCTGGAGGCATATGGATCAAACTACGTAATTTCATGGGAATTGTTACGCAGGGAGTATTATTCGATGTTTAATAATAATAACGGAGAAATTAAATACCGACAAATCGGCCAATCATTCTCAGACTTAAGTTTACTAAATGCACGGGGTGTGCCAAATTTTAGTAATTCGAGGCAACTGTTTAAAAGATATGAAACTCGGATTATGTGTAAGGGAGATATTAGAAGACGCTTTGCTGTGCGGACCAATCCCATTTTCTATTTTTGCAACCCCTTAGCGGGTACAAAATTCAACTAAATTTGGTGCAACTAAATGAAAGATATGGATTCTGGAATATGCGGATCATTTGTAGAGGACGTGCCAGAAAAGGCAATGTTAGTAGGTCGATTTTATCAAAATTTTGTCAAGCACAATAAAAAGTACAATTGAAAAAAATCTAAGTTGCTGCATTGTATGAATTAGACGTTATAGGAAAAAGTTTAATCTCGGAAAATCGATAAATTTATGTAGGAAATACTGATATATCGGCATAGCAGATTACAATCAACTATCTGTATCCAGTTTCAATTAATGCAGCTATCCTGCCTATCAACCAGACACACATCGAACATCGTTCAATCGACTTAAAAAGTTGTGAAACATATTTAAGCACCAATATATATACGAGTATATATATATATATTTTTTTTTTTTTTTTCAATTTCAATTTTGTCTTACCGACTTACATTAGCCTTTACCTGACACTTACGCCTTGACATAAAAGTGTACGCGGTAATTTTCTGGAACCTAAGTCGAAGGTAGCATTCTAATTCTAAACCGGCCATTCAGTATGAGTGGTACATTAAGAGCTTGACAGTCTTAGAGGCGTGGCAATGCTGTCTCGTGGAATTGATCGTAACAATTACCAAACGTTTGACAAATTGTGTTGAATTTTAAACTTAGAAATACATGGTTTAAATTGTATTTTTTGTATGAGAGAGGGTAGCAATACAATGTAACAAATGTTTCAAAAGCTCAAGCTCAGTAGCACACGAATTTTCATTACATTAAGCTGCCGGAAAAAATGAAAAGTGTGATGTGAGCCAAAATTGTTTGATTTCAATACAACTGTTCGGATTATATAAAACTAAGAATAAATTAGTGAAATGGGTAGCTTTTATGGGAGGTACAGGAAAGGGCATGACAATGTTGTCCATTTCTATTCCCAGAACCTGATTTAACAAATGCTAACCTTACATATAATTTAACAGAATTTAGTACATCTAGATAAAAGAAAGAATGTAAAAATACATGATCTAAATCATTCATGGAAAGTGCGGATCTATGACTTTCGCATTCGTTCTCGCAATTAAATTTATCATGACTGAATTATGTACAACTTCTTGAAAGATATGGATTTAAGAACATATGGTATAATTGGGAAGTACCCGCCAAGCAGCTGATGCTAAATGTGACAAACAAAAAATTGGAAACTACAGAGGAAAGATTAAAGTTTAGAAAATCGAAAAAAAAAAATCGAAATCGATTTTCTGCAGGAGGTAGCAAAAAGGTAAAGGTAAAAAATATGTACTTAAGAATATATATGTAAAATCTGTTATTCACTCGATCTTTTTAACATTTATTGAGCATAAAAATGTAACTCAATATGTAAATATTCAGGTTACTGCAATCAACGTTTTAAGAGTTGCAAGAACAAATTTAATTCTCGAAAATTGATTAATTTATAAGAGAGGTATAGTGGGGGTGGGTTGATATAGCCTATTTATAATCACCCGCCACAACCTAGCAGAACAATAGGCTGCGCCAAATTTCACAAAATCCTAAAAAGTATAACGGCATTTAACCAGACGAACCAACATCATTTAATATTTTTAAATTCAAGGTACTTGGCAATTCAAACGCTTTCTTCTGGATGTTACAATTTTCGTATCAAATAATATATATTTTCATTCCTTCGGCTCTGAGGGTATAAAGAATTGTGAAAGGAATTATGTGAATACTTGGCTAATAGCATCTTTGAGAAATACAACATATTGTTTCAGACAATTTTGGATAATTATTACCTTAGCATTATCAGTTAATTACTCGAACCATTACAAGCAAGTCTTTTAATTTGCCATAATTATTTGAAGCTGGTCCCATGTACATATTCTATCCCTATTGGCCACATACAAACTTGATTATTTCTTGCAAAAGGAGCGTTTATTAAGAACCAAAGACAACATATTGTATTGTCCTAAAACTCTTAAATTACAATGTTCCCTAAGTGGATACAGTTTTGCAACTACACAGCAAAAGAAAATGGTAATAAGAATCTAAAACAAATAAAACCTTCCCTAATTAAATAATTGTTATTCGTATATTCAAAGCTTTAAGCTGAAGAGGAGAGGGTGCAAGCTATCGCATCCTCACACACGTAGTGAACCCAGTGTAGTAGGAGAACAAATGATGTGAGGGAGAAAAGAAAATAAAATTAAAGGAATTACATTTTGATGTAAAATGTGATGCTTACTTAGCTAAGAGAGTCATTCTTTATTTGGCCAATTTGTACATAACGGCCTTTATGGACTGTTGGTATATGTTTACTCCCTCTTTATGTACAAACTTGTCTTTATCTGATTTTATGATACTGCTTAGGATGTTTTTCTTTGGAAGTAATTTAATTATCAGCTCATTACGGCTGAAAACCAAATTCGGTCCTAATGACAATTTGTGCGGGAAATTAATTTTGACATGAGGCATAAGTTTGACAGCTGTTATGTACGAGATTTTGTGAGTACCAAACTAAAAATAGTAACTTGTCACTGAATTCGGTAGCCAATCAATAGAGCAGTTCATTTGGGTATGTTGAACGTTAACGAATGCATATTTCAGACTTATTGACAATAACAGCCGCAACTAAGGAAGTTGTTTACTCACAAAAGTGCCTTTAAATGGCGCTGATTTAAACTTAAGCCAAAGGTAACAATGCTCCCTCTAACTACAATCTGTCAATATAATTCTGATACATTACTTTAGATACCCCAAATATTTTCCTATTCAGCAAATAAATTCCTGTAAGAAACGTTAAAAAAGCCATGATATTAAACATTTGTAAGCTTGTGTAACTAAAGAATAATTGGTAAATGTTATGAAGATTATATGCACTCATGTCGTAAATTTATCGAGTGTAAATGTACAGTAATGGACTTCATAGGTAACAGATCTCACAATTGTATTCTAAATTGTCACGCAACCATCTATTTGTTCATACAATGAACGTAAAAATAAATACATGCGTAGCTGTATCTCTTTCGTGGAAAGCAAAGGCAATTTGTTTTCATATTTTATTATTTGTTTTTGTAGGTGGAGGTTGTACAAGTATTAATTTTATTATTTCGTCAATTTAAGTATGCAGAAAGCACGATAGGTGTCGCACCTGTTTCTCACCCATACAACGATTGTATAAAAAAGAAAGAGTGGTCGCAGATCTCAAAACTTAATCACTCCATAACACGCTATTAGATGATTCGACACTGACCAAAGTGAATGCATTAATACATATGTAGTTTCCAAATCAATTTGAAATCTGGACAGAATACTTAGGACTAAGTCTTCTTCTTTGAAATAATTTGTGATTTTCAAAATTTGATTGTATTGTTACTCCATAATGAATGATCTGGTTTTAAATTAAATAATATATCTATAATATTCACATGGGTGCAAAATTTAGCGTCGAACCGTTCCTCTCCAATAGATGAGGTGATTTCGACTAAATTTCATACTTATTAATAAGTTTATAGTTTTGACCTTTTTTCACTAACGATGAAATAAATAAAAGAAATAAAAGAAAAGAGAAGATACGGTAGCAACAACTAAATCCAATTCAAATGCCAGATTAGGGTTACCCATTTAGTGGTTTCAAAACCGCCAGTCTGGCAAGGCTGTCAATTGGTTAATACCTGTCATCTAAAGTGTTATTAATTTAATGAAATGTTTTCCATTTACGAGTATGGATCGTTTAACAACTATAGAACACGTTAAAACCACAAAAGTGCTGATTCAGTGCGTTCAATCGAACAAAATTTTTTCGGCTATGAAGTTCATTCATCTCACTCGGCGGTTACATCAACAAGCAAAATTATCGCATATGGTGATTGTGGAAAAACCATTGCATCACCTGGAAGTGTCATTGGGCTGTATTTTTTGAAAACTACTTCAAAGGAACACACTGCTGCAACCAATCCAGAGGCGGTCATTCAAACGACATTGTATTTCGTACATAATGGCAAGGTTCAAGTATTATAACGAAAAATGGATAATTCATACAAAGCATTAACATTTAGACATCACAATTGTAATTGGCAAAATTAAAGCTGATTATAGTTACAACAATCTCTTCAAAAGGTGAAACGAATTTGCTTAATTCGATCTATAAAAATCCAAGTATAGTGAAACAAAGGACCTTGTGTGCCTGAAAACAATATTTAAATTCAATAGTAGTGCCCAATAGTAGGAATTTTGAATCAATATCGGCACTGAAAAGTTTGAATAAAAAAACAACACCTCGCATGTTAGAAGCCTGATGAGTTTCAATTTCCTCTCATTCAAAGTAAAATCACCATCCTAAGCCGCTTAGGCTGAATAACAAAAATTCTTTCTACACAAATGCAAGCCAATTTTGCATGTAGCCGGTAGGTGGTAAGGATTCCACTCAATAGAACCATATTCAAACATATGTACGTCTTATGAGAGATAAGAGTACATAACAATTTTATAGAATGGAAATCAGAAAACTTCAAGCGTACGTCAATAGACTTATTGGCAATCATGTTAACATGGCCAATGAATTTCATTTCCGTGCCCATACAAATTCCAGAAACAAGGAACTTGGAAATTGAATCCAATAGATTTTCGGCAACAAAATAGTCAGAGACAGTTGATTTACACAGATATAAAGTCATATATCTCCGGGTTCAGCCCCATTAAGTTAACTCTGCACCATTCCCGGATATATCAATGTCATTTTGGAGTTTAATACAGCCGTCTATCTCGCTATAACTTTTTGATACAAATTTTGATTAGACATCACCAGCGCATATAAGAATGTTCTTATTTTGAAAAACAAAGGGAAAAACTTTTCAAAATAACAAAAAAACAAACTTAAAGTTTTCTGCCCTAGACATTACAAAACGTTAGTCGTTATATTCTAGATGACAGCTGCGACTTGTTGATTTCATGGCAAGAAGTTGACTTTGGGGAAATCCAATACGATCATTATTAAAGTATCATAATCGAACCTATTAAAAGCCATCCAAAAATCAGTATAAATTATGCCAATATCAATGGGGACCGTTATTTAAAGATGTTAAAAAAAGTTTTTTTTACCCAGAACTACGCCGAAAACGTGTCCATTTCAACAGCATTTGGTTCCAGCAAGATGGAGCAACTGCACGCATAACCAGACCAGTTATGATGGAGCTCCACTGGGAATTACCAAATAAATTAATATCTAGAAACTCCTCTTTCCGTTGACCTCTAGGGTTACCTGACCTTACTGCACCAGACTTTTTTTATAGAGTTATGACAAACAACAGGTGTACAAAACGAAACCAAGGAATTCGTCTGAATAATTTTCAGATCAGATGTCGAGCATGGAGGTCGTTCATCAGATGAATAAGCATGGAGGTCGTTTAAGGCCTATCATCTTCAAAACTAATTAGTTATATAAAATAAAATTAAGGAAATATTTTGATTAAAAAAAAGATAATTGAATTTTTTATTGTGTTGCAATTGGTGCAATAATTCGTAAATTCAAGAAGACTAGTGATAAAAAACGTGCTCCAGGAAAGCCATGTGGTGCAGATGACATAATTGGTTTAACTTGAAATGCAAGTTCTTTCGTTAATTTTGTTATATCACAAAGTTTTTCTACATCCCTGACATCCCCACATCCGTTTCACAACGGATTTATAAAACGATATAATAAAGTACTCTTTCCAAAAAGAGAGAAAGTATCCATATTTGCAATAACAAGATGATTGAATGTTGAATTTTCGTTGAAATGCTTTTTGTAACGACACCGTTTTGCGGTTTGAGGCAAAAGTCATAGAAAGGCTGTGGGTTTTCAGAAAAGTTAGATTTCTGATTATCCAAGTACCGCCCATAACAATTATTTTTCATTATATAGGTATTATATTGAGCACGAGTCATTGCACACTTGGAGTTTTTTAAATCGGTGGTATTTCTTATTTTTATAACTCCCTTAAACACCAAAAGGATGCATTTAGAAAAACAATTGCCGGTCCTTAAGAAATTAAATAGGATGGATATGATTCAAAGAAAAAGTCTCAATGTTACCAGCAAACGCAAGATCGAATCGTTTGAATTCAATATATCATTCATTTAATGTAAGCCAAGATCACAAATATTCTCCAGAAGTATATCCAAAGAAGACGTAAGAAGAATGTAGCAAACCGAGTCTTCAGGATATTGTCAGGAGACGTTAGAGACATAATTGCTATGGAGTCACCGACGAAAGATTTGAAAATTGTTAGATGTAATTAATTTTAACGAATGAATTAATTTAGAGCCAATATAATGCGGCACGTCAATGTTCAAGTCTCAGGATTTACGACCAACTCTTTAAGCGTGCGGGTAATAGAATGAGTCAGTCTAATCGTAATTAGTAGAAAGATGGTGTCAGGTGTTAGATGGTGTCAGGCTAGGCTGGGTCACGTTTGGGCTTTCATTTTTCGTATATTCCGAGAGAATATGCGGCATATTTTTATTACTTGCAGTGTTTACTTCCTATAGGTATATAATCTGTAATCTTTGCATCAAATTCAATCAAGAGCAAGAGAACTATGATCACAAGCATTAGATCCAGCTAAACTATCCACGGGCGTATTCATATCTGTCGAAGAGGTAACAATATTCTACACAAGTTTTCTACGTTTCGGCTATGTTATGTTCATTCTTCCACAATTTTGCCCAAACATGTGATAACTAACTATCTCCAAATATCTTAAATTGAGAATGCAGAGTACCTATGAAAGATGTGAAAAATCTGAATCATACAATTTTAATCAATCTTTCGAAATTTTACACGAAACTTCATGTGTAAAAGTTCATGACAGAACCAACAGCTTGGCTTATACGTTCACCCGAAAGAATAAAGATACGGTTTATTTGATACGGCCAAAATGTAACGCCCAAAAAGAAGAGTCTTAAGTACCAAACATCTTTTGACTGTCTATCTGGCAGGCTGGTGGATACGATAGCAATCAAAAATCTTTATTAAACTTGTCAAAACTTGGCTCAGTCTAATATTTTGCCATGTCGTTAGTGCAGATTGTGTATGGGCAATATCGACCCAACACTTCTGGTATCTCCCACACAAATTCACTGAATTTTGGTGTTTCTCTACATTCGTAAAATGGATTAACCTAAATTTTTGTCCACTGCAGTTGTTTATAATGTCTGGCAGAAATCGAAAAATCTACAAACTATGCCTTCTGGTACCTCCATTTGTAGGGGAGCCCATTTAGCTCACATATTCTTGGATTTATGAACATATCTTACGTGATTGCACTAAATTCAATCAAATTTGTTATATGCTGCGACTTTACTAAGTTCCCACAATGAAAATGGACCGCACTGCCATACTTCTTCTGGTAGTTTCCATACAAATTCAATATTTTCTCTGTAATTTATAATCCGTATTTGCTCAATATATTGACTTACAATTGCTTGTAAGCTCTGAGCAAACTTTACCAAGTAAACCTGCACTTTTACATATTTTCCCATATTGTAATTCGGTTAAATTTGTCACACGTCCGACTTAAAACAGATGTCCGTTTTTCGAAATGTATTTTTTGCCTAATTCATTGCTGTAGTTAAAGTATTGGATATTATATTGTATTACATTTTGTAAGATTTGAAAAATAATCCGGATGACTATGCCCTACATGGTAACTCTCATACCAATTACATAACTTTGCCTACATATTCCTTCCTTCATTCAATCACACAAAATTGAGCATAACTTAGTACGCATCAGGCATTTAGAAAACTTCAAAAAGCCAGATATTTTTTAAAGAATCTATCGACTGACCACGTTCATTCTGGCACTACGTACACTTTTACACTGACTCAAACTGATGTTTGGAGTAGGTCGGTTCACCCGGCTGAAATTTCTACCCTGGTTATTGAACATTTAGGTGCATATTTAAATGTTCTGTTTATGACGAACACTCAGCAGATTTATAAAACAAACAACAAAATACAAAAAAAGTGGTAAACCTTTGCAAATCAGGCGGCACTTGCAGTTCGAAAAGAAATCGAAATGTAATCACACTACATAACACGTCTTTCTGCTTTGATGCAAAAATGCGTGGGGTGCTGTCACAAAGAAAGCAAAATTGTAACTTTCAGAAGTTCTTCGTTTGGGATATGTAGAAGGACAACTGATTTATGCTAAATACCAGATGCAAGCTCAATTAGATTGAATATTATGGTATTTGATGAAAAAAACGAATGTAGGAATACATAAGTTGTATAAGGTAATTTGTATGGGAGATACTAGAGACGGCGTTGATTCATTCCGTTGATTTTTTTAACACAATATAATTAACTAGCATTTAAGCTACGAATTATAAATTGCAATGGGAAATCATTTCAGCAAATTTGCATGAGAGCCATGAAGCTTGGCGCGGAAATGTCACCCATTTTCGTTTTCAGAACTTATGATAACAAACACTTGATATACGGCAAAGTTGGTCGAATTAGGTATAACCGATTGGAAGATATGGAGGTGTAAATATATGGATTAAATCTGTTATTGGTATTGGAGATACCGAAAGGGATGTGATTACTTGATCAAGAATTGTAAAATAATGTAATGGATAAACATGTTGGCTAATAAAGCCGGTTAATTTGAAATGGAAGGGGATTGATTGCATTTTTGAAAATCGTTGGATTTTCAAAGGAGGTACCAAAAAAGGTAGACCGATATAATCCACAATCTGAAAAGATACTATATTATTATATTGTACTATGTTTCGAGAAGTTTTATAATGATTAGCGGCAACCATCGTGTCGAGGATGGAAAGAATTTCGGAAAATCTATCAATTCTAGAAGTATCAGAAGTAGATCAATATATTTTTAAATTTGATCACACTTATGTATCGATTTGTATAATAAACATACATATTTTTTAATTAGTTATTTTATAAAACAAAAAATAAAGTATAATTAAAAATATTAAATTGAAATACGTTTTGTTGTAAAAACATTGAACAATTTACCTTTCTCATATTTGAAAATTCGAAAAGGTAAATTTTGTTCGGTCTTTCATATATTTGAATAAGAAGGAAGTCGACAAATCGCTTTTCCATGAGTTTGAAAAAGTCGAAAATTACTTTTCATGTATTAGATCCTAGTTTGAAGTACCACATATCTTTTGACCAAACATTTTCATGACTCTTTTTAAGTCAATCTGTCTGGATGACTCATAGATACGTTAATTATGTATAATTTTGGCACAGTATACTATCTTGCAGATCGCAGTCGAGCATTTAAAATGAGCTAGTATTAGCCATTCTAGTATTAGCCATTTAAGTGTTTGTTTTTTGTATTTGTTTTTAATGTTTGTCATAATTTCGACGTTTGACCGACCCATTTAATGCATTCTTAGGGTCATAGCTTATATTTAGTTGCACTAAATTTTGTAAAATTTGCCGCTTTTGTAAATTGTGTAAAGTTTGCCCAAGCAAAGTCTCAGAATGAAAATCCAGTGCATCGCTACACATACTTTCTCCTGAAATTTCTAATCAATGCTGAGCAAAAATTTTTGCCCACTGAGTCGATTTAGAATTTTTTGTAAAATTTCGGAAAAATCATCTTTCCCATAAAAAATACCAATTTAAACCATACAATCATGGCTTAATATCTTTCAAGCATTTGTACAAAATTTATGCAAATTTTGTATAATTCAAACATTTGGTAAATGTAGATCTGAAAATGCAAATTTGGCACATATCAAGCGCGTAACAAGGTGTGTTACACGCTTGAAAATAAGTGACGTCGACACTCTTATTCTGGTACCTTCCATATACTCGTTGACTGAACGGTTTATACAAATTTAATGTTCCCCCTATTTCCTGACTAGAAACTGAAGCTACTTATAAGTTTTAAATTGTATTCCCATATAATGATTGCTTAGATGTGAAAAAAATAGACCTTATAGCCTAGCTCTCGCTGGTTTTCCCATGGCCTAATCTAACCCATATATTCCTACATTCATATTTTCCATTCGATAGCTCTCGATACAGTATAATTTAACACCCATTATATTTCATTCGTCAGCGTTTTCCAATTTGTAAGCAGAGGACTTCAGAATGTTACAATTTCTCTTGCACATTTTATTTAATATTTTTTAATATGAACTTAATGACTCACACGCCTACTATGGCACATCTTATAATCTTGTACCAACACAAAAAAAAAAAAAAACAAACAAAAAAACGCAAATTCCATTGCATCTCATGAATGAGACATGGAAGAGCTTCTCACATTCAATGAGCTTACACTCATCCTATTATTATACTCACTTATAAAGATCTACAGTCTGACAACAACTCCGAACAGTTTGCGAGTCATTAACAAGACTTGCCGATTACACGACTACTTGACCGCCTCTTAAATACTATTAGGTGTCTGTATGTGGGGTTGAACATGCGATCATGCGAACGATAGTCTCGCGTACTAACCACCGCGCCACGGTCAGTCGGTTATATCAAACATAAAAGCTGGAAGTCGTTCCATAAGAATAATATTTTCATAGCTTCCACACATGCTAAATGAAGATTTTTGCCGCTTCTTCTGAAGTTCTTTTTAATCACACCATAGGGAACGATGAAATGAAGACGTTATAACCTGGCAGTCGTTGTAAGAGTAATGGATGTTTTTAGCATTTTTTATTTTGTTTTTGATGTAAAAACTTCAAATTGTTAACCATGTATTTACAATTGCTATTCGTCAATAATTTAATTTAATTAGTCATATGAATACTGATGAAAAGACGAAAATTTTAGTGAAAAATGATGTAAAGAGTTTTGATTTAGAAGATCTGGAGAAAAGTCAAAAACAACAACATGCGTTAAAATTGTCGATAACTATCCAATATTTCACCACTTCTAGATCCCAATTAGCGGATGTTTTAACTTTCCTGGATGCTCCTTTTTTGCCGGCAACGTAATAGCCTTAGAAATTCGAGTGTTTGGTTGCGCCACTTCTGGCGGTTACTTTCCACATCATATAGATAAAATCATTCTATAGGGTGTCGCATAAGTAACGTTATGATTTGATACCTTTTTTGTTGTCCTTTTTTTCGTCTCCTCACAGAATTAACTAAATACTATTTGGAAGCTTTATGATGGAAAGGCTCAGCACAGGACAAATAATCAAAGTTCTTTAATTTTACTTTGAAAGTCAGCATTCGATTATTTAGATCATATCGAAATTTCTTTCGTGTTCGAAATGCTCCTAGCGCTCCAACAATTTATCGATTGGTTCAGCGTTTTGGGCAACAAGGGACTGTCTGTAATCTTCCGCGTGCTGGAAGACCATGTGCAGTTCGAAATGAATTGATCATTGCTCGAGTGCAAGCAAGTGCTTAGGAAAACCCCGAAACTTCCACCAGGCGACGTTCTCAACAGTTGGACATGTCTAGGCGGTCTTTGCAAAAAATTGTACAGAATGATACATCTTTTCCCGTATAAGATGCAAATGGTTCACGAGTTAAAACCAAACGATGCACAAGAACGCATTCAATATAGTCGCCGTTTTCAAGAATTGTGCCTAGAAAGTAACGATTTTATTCACAAACGATGAGGCTCATTTTTACCTAAATGGTCATGTGAATACACAAAATTGCAGAATATGAGGTATTGAAAATCCACGAATAATTTCTGAAGTATGGTGTGAAAAAACTTCAGAGAGGATCATTGGACCTTATTTTTTCTAAAACGACGAAGGAGTTACGATTAATGTGAACGGCGTTCAATACCGGGAAATGCTTAAAAATTTTTTGAGGCCAGAGGTGCAAAACAATTCAGATTTGTGGTTCCAACAAGATGGAGCCACAGTTCATATAGCTCGTCCAACTATGGCTATCCTGCGCGAAATTTTTGGCAGTCGAATAATATCACATTTTTCTGATTTAACTTTCGCCTGATTTAACAGCTCCCGATTTTTTTCTTTGGGGCTACCTAAAGGGTAAGATATGTGCCAATAAGCCAAGAACCATCCAACAACTTAAGGCCAATATCCGAAGAGAAATGGGAAAGATATTATCTTTAAAACATAAAGTGAACATATTTCCAAACTATATTCTAAATTTTAATAAACGCCAACGTTAAATAAAAGCAGAAAGAAAAAAGCTATACATTGAATAAATCTTAACGTTACTTGTGCGTCACTCTTTATATTCTTGTTGCTCGTCAAACTGTATGACTTATGGGCGATCATATAACGTGCCTCTTCTTCACAAATGATAATCTTGTCGTCACTCACAAAATAAGAGCATCTTATATGGTTGATGATGCCTTACCCTCTACTACCAAATTTTATTTTTAGTTGGACCTTTATAGAAGATTCAATTGAAAGATTTGCGGTGGTACGAGTATACTTTTGATGTAAATAATAAGTAAAATCGTTGATCTTATTTTTGTAAATGGGTCAAAATTCTGGCTACAGCCATGGAACCCTGTATAGATTACTTTGAACTGCATAACATTGTTCCTGTCCTGAGTCCTTAAGACTGTGCGAAAATATTCTCAATTTTCCTGTGATAATTTTATGAGCGGACAGATAGGCAAACCCTGTTCCCCGTAGATCATCGGCCCACGAGTATACTTGGTAAGTGTATGCAAAAATAAATATTCCAAATTAAAGGTTATGACGCAAAGCAAACAAATTGAAAAATGCCAATATTAAATTTCTATTATTTTATTAATAGAAAAGTGCTTCGGATCGTTCACACTAAATTATCGAGTTCTTTGTCATATATATTAATTACAATAACCAACCCCAATCAAACCGTATAAGGTGAGGTACAGACCCTGCTTCACTCATCATAGAAGCGTGCACTCAATATAAGTACTTGCATTGATTTGTATACCACACAGGTAAACTTTAAGCTATGTTCGCTTTAAAGTAAATGTCTAATGGTCTAAGTGCTAACATAATTTAACCAATGTGAGGTTTGCAAAGCTTCATTTGGGCTGCAATGTATGACAATCAGGCGGTGGTAACGACCGCAAGGCACTGTTTTAATGCTATGACCAAACTTGCTGTGATGTGTGGGCAGAGAGGTAATACTCTAAAAACATTTTCCATCTGCATATTTGCGAAATTCACCTGTGGCGTCAGGTAGAGCGTCTGATGCTAATGTCAACGCATGAAAACTGTTGATACGAGCAGTTCCATTTAAAACCTCTTATCATTATCATACCGCTACATTGTTGGATGTAACATATGTTTCATTTGTGGAACTAAAGTGTTCTCTAAAATTGGTTTTAAATTGAAAATTTCATTTCATTTCATTTATTTATTTGGTAATTTTTTTTTTTTTTTTTGCTTCTATAAAACATTCAAAGCGATAGTAGGATTGAATCGTCTATAAGCAAAGCATTGGGAACAGGGTTTTTATAAAACGTGTGAAAGTTTTCATCAACTATCAAAATTTCCAACAGCATTAATGCTGTTTTTTAGTAAAATAAATGCTCTTCAAAGCGAAATTGTAATCGAATTACAAAGATGAGCACAAAAAGTTGTTCGTTTGTTTGACGAACGAATCGAGAGATTTGTTTTACAGAAGTAGGCTGTTGTTAGTATGAATTTGCAGAAATGTAAGTTTACACTGAGATTCTAATGTTGCGCGTAGAAAGGCAACGCCACAGAACCGAAAGAAAGACAGAAGAAAGTTTTATAGGAAAAACGGCGACACAAGTGTGCAGAAGAATACAGAGGTAGTGCTAAAGGCCCGAAATTCTGACAAAGGGCTATCAATAAGAGTACTGGTCAGTACGAATGAGTAGATAACAGCGGAAATCTGGCTAAGGATAACACGATTGTGCAGCAATATTAAGAAAAAATTTCTATAAGCTACCAAAGAAGAAAGACAGACTTAGTCCAACTACCGGGAAATTAAGTCCGTAAAGCAACACCAACCACCGATAACAAATTCAGGCAAATTGTTGAGGAATATTGTAGGATACGTAACCAGGTTCCAACAAAAATATATCCACAAAATACCTCAGCCATATCCTTCCCAAACATTTAGATCTATATCGATCACGTGTTAACGGATGGAAGACATGGTTTCAACAAAGACTAAGATAATTATTTGGTTCTAGCTAAGATAAGCCCAAGCAGCACTTCAATTTCCGGCATTTGTACTGACTTACATAAACCTGGAACCGCAGCCCTTTTGTGTTGATGCAAAATGTGAAGGGTGCCAAAAGGGGCGTGTCAAATTGCAGGGTTCTTATAAAAAAAAACTCCACCAAGGAAGCAAAATTATAACATTCTGAAGTCCTCCGCATTTAAATTGTAAAGGGAACACTAATTTTTGCTGAATCTATCAGCGAACCCCTTTTTTATTTGCAATACTAACAGCCTGATATGTACTAAAGGCTGATTTCAGTGCAATTGTACGAAAGAAAGGAATCTAGGAATATGTGGTTTAGTTGAGGTTATTTGTGCGGAAGTTGCCACAGAGGGCTAGGTTGACGAATCATTGTAAAGCAATACAATTGACAAACATTTAAGTAACTTCAATTTACCGATTAGGATATCATAGAAAAATTAAATTCTGATAAAAGGTGTCAGGAAGAACAATGCCCTTTATTTTCATTCCTAGAACATAGTTGTCCAAACTCATCATGTGTGCTGAATTTGATGGAATTCAATATAACTGCTTCAATAATGTGAAGCTAAGAAAATGTAGGTTATATCGGTGATTTATACGAGAGGCACCAGGAGGACGTTGCTACTTGGGGCGTAGTTAGTTGGTCGATTTTTTTGGCAAACAGTCATCTTACACTAAATTTTGTGTATGATTTTTTGCACAGTCGATCAATTTTGCAAATTACAAACTCAATTAATGGACAAAAATTTAGTCTACGTATTGGAAATTACAGAGAATATATCGAATTTTGGAAAATAGATCATTCCTCTGGATGAAGGTATAGAAATAAAATGAGAGCGAAAATGAAACTAGCCGAAAATCAAAAAAGGTGTCTATATCTGCAAGAGGCTTAGGCAATTCAAAATTCAAGACAATATCTGACACGATACGATATTACGTTCAAACAACAAATACAGCTTTAAAATGAAAAAAGTTCATCTTTTATAGGGGAAATACCAATATGCACAGGTAAAAGACTGAAATTTCTGTCAAAAATTTTCTTATCCTGTATAAGGATATGCAGGATATTCTGCAAGTATTGAGATAACAGTTCTACAAGTAGTAGCTTCCAGTGACCTGAGCTAGTAAAAATGCTGCATTCATTTTTAATAATAACATATGTAGATTGCCGACATGGGAGTCCAATTAACATCACAGCTTATGGAATAATGAATAATAATTTATTTGTCTATTACACGCAGATACAGATTTGAATTCGTTATCTCTGCTACAAGATACAACTCATAATTTTTATTGTGATGATTTTAACGAAACTCTATTAAGTTCACGCTAACTGAATTTCTAAATTACTTTCCCAAACTCATCATGAGCATTAACTGATGCAATGTTCGTTTTCGCACGTGCTTCAATTTTTTATCAACATGGAAATTAAATATTTACAACGTAATGTAAGAGGCTTTATCGTAACAACTTTTGATCCAGAACATTTTGTTCTCTGCATGTTAAGAAATGTTTTACAAATTTTTACACAATATTAGGTATTAAATGTTTTCAAAACTTTGGTCATGTCGACTCGTGGCAGGCGATTACTAAAGAATTAATGTATTTTTTATTTAGCAACATTTTGTGTTTGTTGAGGGGGTGTAGGAAGCCTTTTCCCAACGTATTGTAAAATGTTGGAAAAAATAATATACTGTGTATTTTAAAATATATTGAAACATTGCTAAAGATATCTGCCCGGATGGTGAGAGATATCAGTGCCAGGTTTTATGGTAATCCAAACATTTTTAAGATTAGAATTGTTGTGGTTGAAAAAACAAATTTTTCATATCTCACTCGAATATTCGGTTTGATGCTGGAAATCACTTACCAGTATCATAACTCTAATTACACCAAATTAGTTCGAACAATTGACTAACCACAAAGCTTAGCAGAGATAACCATGCATTACACTAATAAATACGCATCAATACTAAAATATTCAACATGGTAGCAGAAACCAAAGACTTAAAATCTGTTTTTGCAGTCTGAACTGTGTGTCCATTTTTTAATTTTAGGTTTGAACAACTGGTTTTCAAAAAGAAAAAATAAATTTAAAATGGCTTAACGTTCAACAAATTAAAAAGTTAAACTCTGTAAAATAACGAATAATTATTAAATGCACAACTAAGTTCTCGCTGTTATTTTTTCATAAAAATGTAACTTTGTTATGAAAACCTGTTTAGAAATGATTCATTGAAAGTATTGCCCTTCCCTAGCTACTACTTTTCCCCATCTTTCTAGTAAAGCTCGAATTCCGTCACGGTAAAACTGTTCATCTTTTGAGGCTATCAACGAACGTAGCAATTCTTTGATGTCGTCATTTGAGTGGAACTTTTGGTCAGGCAGACCCTGTGTCATCGAATGGAACAAGTGATAATCGGACGGCGCAATATCTGGAGAATATGGCGGATTAGGATAAGGCTTGTCATTTCAGCGTTTCCAGGTAGGTTTTAACGCGCTTGGCCTCGTGAGGCCGAACATTGTCACGCTGAGGAATCACTTTTTCGTGCCTCCCCGCGTATTGTGAGTATTTCTCGCGCCAAGCTCGGCTCAATTGCATTAATTGAAGTCGATACAGATCCCCAGTGATGGTTTCGCTTGGTTTCAATAGCTCGTAATAAATAACATCGACCTGGTCCTACCAAATACAGAGCGTAACCTTCGCAGCGTGAATATTTATCCGAATCGGCTACATAGAAGCATGGCGCAGCAACCCGCATGAGTTTATCTTCTTTGGATTGCTGTAATGAATCAATTTTTCATCACTCGTTACAATGCGATGAAGAAAACAATTCCTTTTTTGTCGCTAAAGCAGTTGTTCACAGGCAAACAAACAACGCTCAACTTCCTTTGGCTTCCACTTATAAGGAACCTAAGTTCCCTGCTTTTGAATCTTTCCCGACGCATGCAATCGCCTGGAAATGGCTTGGCGTGAAACTCCTAATACTGCAGGAAGCTCTACCTGCGTTTGACTCGGATCCCCATCAAGCAATGCCGTCAATTCAGTGTGTTCGAAGGGTTTTCGTCTTCCTTCACGCGAACGATCGTCAACATCAAAATCATCATCTTTTAAACGGGGCCAATCTCAGCACGTTGTTTCACTTAAAGCAGCATCTTTGTAAACGTTTTGACGCTCTCGATGAGCTTCAGCCGCCGTTTTCTTCGATTGAAAATAGAAAATCAATACTTCCCACATATGACGATTATTTGGCCTAATATCTTACATATACACACAACCAAAAGAATATGACGTCAAAAGAAAATCACTATTGTGTCGGTATGTTTACCATATGCCCAAGCTTGGCTGATGACGTTTAGTTTACGGCAGAATCGATTTTGTAAATCGGTAAATCGGTTTGTAAAATCGGTTAATTTTTATGTGTGGCATTCTAAGGCTCTTTACTAAGTACTTGAGTACTCACTTGATGACAGATGAATTATACTATAATTTGCGCAAATGAATGAAAAATTTAAATTTCGTACTACATGGGTTAAGATATGTAGTTTGTATGAGAATTATCAGAGAGGGTTTGTTTATTCCATAAATATTAATAATATGTAATTAAAAAAATTTGTAGGAACGCAGCGCAATTGTTTGAAAGATATGAAGTCAGAAATATATGGGCTAAATTGGTCATTTGTATGGGTCGAGTTTTCTCAAGTTTTACAAAGAATAATAAATCAATATAATGAACAAAAATCTAAATTACTGTAGCCAACTAATTAGAAATTATACATACATATATATATTATATATATTTATACGTTATATTTGTCTGTATAGAAGGTAACGGAAGCACCGTGACAATGCTCCTCTTTTTTCATTTTTGAAAACCGGTTCATTTACCACACACTGCAAATTGATACAATGGGTAAAAACCAAAGTTATAGAGCATAGTTTTAATTTCGAAACATCGGTGAACATCTTGTAGAAGGTACCGGAAAGAGACGCACAATTCCCTTCATTGCATGGCGTGTGCAGAATTTTATATTATAACCGCTTCAAAAATGTGAAGCTAAAAATATATGAGTTAAATTGCTCATTCCTATGGGCATAATTGGACGTCTTCAATTTTTTTCTATACTAAAGTAATGGACAAATATTCTAGTAATCATGCGTTTTATCTAATTTTACTTGAAAATGAAAAATGGATAACCTTACACTTCAAATAAAGAAGGTAATCAAGACCGAAACGAGACTGAACTTTTGTGAATGCCCCTGATTACAGGACAACATTAAATTTTGATAAATCGATCAATGTACATGGGACTTACCAGAATGGGCATGATATGTTGCTCACTTTCGTTCTAAGAACTGACTTCACCAAACTCATGATATCTATCGTATTTGATTAATTACATATAACTATTTAAAAAATACAAAGTTTAATATATGTGGGTTGATTCATTAGAGATACCAAAAAGGGACGTGGTTACTTGGACCTTTTTTCGATTTTTACAACGAATTACACATCAACACGTTTGACATAAATACATGCTGATGCAAAAATTTCGGAAATCCGGCACTTTTGTGTGGGGATAACAAAGAGCGACGGGGTAATGCAGACCATTTTCATTCTGTAACCTTATTCCGGTAAAAGCTGATTGTATACCAAATTTGATTAAATTTGGTGCAACTAACTTAAAAAACATGAACCGAGGAATATGTAGATTCAATATGGCCTTTTGTGTGGGAGATACCAGAATAGTTGTGGTTTATCAGTAGATTTTTTCAAATTCCACCAAACATAAAGAATCAGTACAATGAACAAGATACTTTTATTATATTCTACAAGATAACAGTTATAGAAAAAACTGAATTTTGGAAAGTCAGATAATTTGTACGAGAGGTTTCAGAAGGGTGCCAGATATAAACCATTTACAATCCGCAGGATCTTCATAGAGATATACGACAGACAATATCTACCAGCCATGAAACATATTTGATCAAAATATACTTTAAATAGTAAGTAAAGTAAGTATTTCATTTATTCTTAATTTTATTAAGATCAGATCACTCGCGGTCTGTTTTTGTCATCTTTTTTCGTTGAGTGTGTAGATCGATTAATGCTTTTCATTATAGGGACTGCTCAAATTTTTGAGCACATAAAGTGGTGTCTTTCAAATGGTGAACTCAATAAATTGTATTTGTCCTCTTAAGCTAAAGACAATCTAAATCTAAAAATATATCCTTTGTTTACCAAGAATGGGACAACTTCACACGTTTATTAAACTACGCTTATTCCATTTTTTGACTCACTGAATTAGCGGTTTTTTAATCTCAGTTTTAAAGCGAGGAAATTAGAATCATTCCAAGCCAGATATTTCCTTGTATTGTACAAGCGCATACAGAAAGAGGGCGTATCACATCAACACACATTCACATAAAAGACGCAGAATACAACGCATATGGCAGTGCACATCTGCAATACTACCTCTAACATTTATCAGCAACAAAAACCAATTAGTGCTCGACTCACCTCCATACTCACTGTTCTCTCCAGCTCCGACGACTTGCAAACAATCTACTCGCAAAATGACGTGCCTCAGTTAGCCTACTTGATATAGACAACATGCCCGTCACATCCCAACTATCTCCAACTCCAACAATCCCTAATGTGTCCAAGTCCCTAATATCATCATGTAGAAGACATTCACTTAAAACATACTTCCAATCTTCCACCTGATGCACTCATTCACCAGAACTATTTTTAGCCACATACCTTTTTTGAACAAAAACTCGTTTGAAGGAAAATGCCCCATCAATATGAAACCCAGACTCAAGCTAAAACCAAAATCAGTATCCACCGACGAAGTCTACCCTTATGTGACTGAATCCATGTGGATTGTCATCTGGTTGTCACACACTCAGGTTTCCTATGGCCTTAACATACCTTACCAGGTCTGTATCAGCCACCCTCTCTTCACTCGAAAGTCCACTTCTCGTCGAAGAATCTCCAAGTCAAGAGGGATACTTACCATTAAAACCTCCAAAGCATTCGTAGAAACCGTTCACATACAGGCATACAAGAAAGTAATATTACTCGCTGGCATGAATATATCAAACACATGTATTGCACAGGCAACAAACAAGCCATGGCATACAACGCGAACAGCATGTCTGCAGAACCCCCAATCTATTAAAATTTTTTTTCTAAATATTCTTTCTAAATGAATTTTCATCTCCAGGCTGATATAGTCAGAGTTCAAGTGGCCGCGTTCCTGATACATGAACAATTTCATAGACTACAATCCACTCATTGTTTTGCAAATAAAAAAGTTGATTTTTTTTTAATGACTTGCGGAAATTAATTAAGTAAAACAATGAAACCCGTTCTATAGACTAACTCGGCCAGAATTAAATTCGACTCGAGCTTCGAAAGCAGTTTACGTATTTCGTGAGCAATAAGTAATCCACTCGTAGGAATCCACATACAGTGCCCTGGGGAATGAGAAACGATCGCTTACACACTATCCATGAGAAATGAGCAACGGCATGTGCATGCAACTCAAGACAGTGGGTAACTATACATCAGCACGGCTCACCACTCATTGACAATGTGTAATAGCCACCTACACATTATACGAGTACACTACTCCAGAAAAGCGAGAAACCGCCATGATGATAACTAGTGACGATCTTGTGCAATTACCCACAACAGCTACAAATTTCTCATGAGGAATGTGGAACTTTACATATCGCACATCAATGACATATCATCTTACCTCATGGTTAACGCATGGGTAACTCATGGGTTGGTAGTCCATGAATTTTCAGAGAACTTGTTTCTTAGAAACTTGACGAGGATGTTTTCATTATAGAATTTATTCATTATTTTTTTTTTTTTTTTGTTTATTTCATAACAAATATATGCTATAATTATAACCCGTAGAACCGGTCACAGTTATGATAACGGAAGAGCTTTAAATACGCCACGTATATCGATTTTGGATTTTATGCGAATAAGTTGTCTAGTACAGAGTGTGCTACAGATATTTAGTGAATGGTTTTAAAATTTACTAATTTCGAGAAACTGGAAACAAATGGGAAACCACGTGAATTGTCGACGATGCTATGCTCTTTCGTATGTATGGACAAAACCATAAGATTTTGTTGGCATTTCCAAAACATATCACATCTTTGACGCACTTTGTTCTTTGGCATTTTTCTGACAGCGTAATATCAATATCCAATGTCACATATTTTACAAAGCAGTGTCAACACTATACAAATATATACTCTTTTTAAAGTTTGGATATAAATTAAAAAAAAAAATGTTATGAAGTCGGAAATTATTTCACAATTTATATTACCATATTGGAGAAATTTGTAATTTAAACATTTGCAACGGTCGCCTTTTTCAACTATTACCAATTTTACCGACTCACGAAGCATCTGATTTACTACAGTCAGAGTGGAAAATTATATTTCCTTAAATCGGTCCATTTGTGTGGCAGGCAACAGTGTGGAGTGACATAGTTAATCGAAAGACTTTTTAAAATTTTGCAAACCGTTACTTTCAAATAATTGGATATAGTTCACCTACTATTACTTGCTAAAATATAGCAAACCATTCGGCTCTGCCAAGTTTTAAAAGTTTTCATAAAACTTTTTCTACCAGCCAAACAAAATTAATTTAACTGACTTTAATACTCATGAAGCATATCTGGTTCAAAGTCACTTGATACTTTAAACGCTTCCTCCTGATTGTAACATTTTTTGCGTTTTATCAGTTGTTTGAATGAAAATATAGATACGAATTTTCACTCGAATTTTCACTACAATTTAATCAAAAATGCACAACCTCTCTTCACAAAGAAGTCAACCTTGAAAAAAGTAAACTTTATTAGTTAACTCAAATCATTACACGAAATTTGATAGATGTGCAAGTAATTCAAATTTTCTCTGTAGCTCTTAGTTCGTATACTGCAGCAACGCAAATTTTCGTTCGTTGCATTTGTTTATACTAGTTGATAAAAATGAAAAATATTTACCAAATAACCACCCACCTTCTAGTACCTCCCAGACAAATGACCAATTTGACCCCTAAATACACCGGTTTATATC
Source organism: Philornis downsi (assembly GCA_019455685.1). Classification (NCBI taxonomy): domain Eukaryota; kingdom Metazoa; phylum Arthropoda; class Insecta; order Diptera; family Muscidae; genus Philornis; species Philornis downsi. The sequence continues at coordinate 4,981,985 of JAHXMU010000095.1, forward strand.
TTCTATACGCTGGGTTTGGGTTTGGTACACATTAACCGATTACTGACGTAAAATTGGAGAATGAAAAGAGACTACGCCGCCTCACAAATTGCCCCATTTTCCGACATTCAATATGACCTTTACAACTTCTAATTAGCAGTCTCCAAAAACCAAGATTTTTTGCCACTGAATTCATTTGTAATGATTGATAAAAATACTCACTCTCTTTCTGGTATCATATTTTTCGTTCAATTGCACACAATTATTTGTATGTTTATACGAGTCGGCTTTTATTAAATCAAGTTTTACGAATGGAAATCAACTGCATTACTTCCCCCTTTTGATTACTACGTACTAATGAGTGAACTTGAAAAAATCTGGGGATGGTAAGTTGTGATAACCAAGTTCAGTAAGTTACAATTTTGTGTTCTTAATGTAAATGTTATTTAATTCCGAGTTTTCTTGATATGAGTCTAACGGTTTACCAAGCCTTTTCTGACATCCGTCATATTTCTGCGTCAATTCAAACGACTTTGGAGAAGATATATGTAAGGCAACACACGTGACTGAAATTTGGGTACTGGTTCTTTATACAGGGTGGCGCAATATTAAGATTTGATCAGTGAATACATTTTTTGTTTAAGTCTTTTTTTCGTCTCTTTACTGAATTAACTAAATAATATTTGGAAAATTTATGATGGAAAGGTTCGGCACAGAACAAAGAACTAAAGTTGTTAAATTTTACTTTCAAAGTCAGCATTCGATTATTCAGATCGAAATTGCTTTCATGTTCGAAATGCTCCTAGAGCTCCAACAATTTACCGATTGGTTCAGCGTTTTGGGCAACAAGGGGCTATCTGTGATCTTCCGCGTACTGGAAGACCTCGTGCAGTTCGAAATGAAGTGGCCGTTGCTCGAGTGCAAGCAAATATTGAGGAAAATCCCGAAACTTCCACCAAGCGACGTTCTCAGTAGTTGGACATGTTTAGGCGTTCTTTGCAAAGAATTTTACATGAGTTACATCTTTTCTCATATAAGATGCAATTGGTTCACGAGTTAAAAACAAATAATGTACAAGAACGCATTCAATGTAGTCGCCGTTAACGTTACTGATGTGCCAACCGTTACAAAAAATCATTACACGTAATTCATTGAAGTCATTGCTGTATTACGTCATAAGTTATGATTCTGAAAATATTTTTCTGCCCTATTTCTTGTTGAATTTTGCTGAACAATTTTCATTTAGTACATCTGACTGCTGTAGTGATATTATTTTCTGTATGCCCTATTAATCACGCTTGGGTCACCATTTTATGCTCAAGGTATGATTGCTTGTGATTGAAATTATCGGATAAGTATCTCTACCTGCTCTTGGGAAAGTTTGTTAAGAAAGTCTGTGACATACAGGTGTGGTGTGTTCCGCTCAGCTTCGGGGATTTACACTTTCGGGTCTGCTTTAGCGCAGATCACTCATAGGGAAAGTAATCAGTCTGACGGCCGCTGACGAAGGTATTGGCGTGCATTCGGCATTTTCCTACTTTGGACCAATACACGTTGATTAATATCGCAATTTCCAACACAAGGCAAACTCTTCGACAAATCGATGGTCGCAGTCGTTTTCCAATTCTCATAAAAGAGATTCGAAAATCTACTGATTGATGACTTCCCATGAGATGCATGTCAGTGTTGCGTGGAAAAAGTTCTACGCCCAAAAAGAATACCCAGGAGATTGAATAAAATACAAAACAAGGGTTGAGAAAAAACTTCTGTGTTATTCGACCTCTAACGCTAATATAAAGAAATCTTATCATCCGAAATTATTCCTTAAACGTAGGATAAAAGCGAGTTCAGGTGAAGAATTAAGTTATCAACTTACTTAATTTTTCATTTTACACTTCTTCTTTACTGGTGCCGCACAATCATAGCTTGGCATTAAACACATCAACTGAAAGATTTTCTAAAAACTTTACCAAACAAAGTAAACTTCCGCCAATTTTGACATCTGTTGTTCTTTAATTTCTACGTTTATCTTTCTAGCACTTTATTTGTATTGCACAATTTATATATGACAGCATGATAAAGCAACCACTTCATAGTACGACACCCGCTGAGTTTGAAAACTTTGTTGATGGCAACATAAGTTTGTTCCCTCCCCGCTTCAATCTTTATCGGTGTTAATATGTACAATCACCCCAGAGTGTATGGAAAATCCAAGAGTAATTATTTACACATTTGTATGTGTGTGCATGTGCATTTATTCACGCACATCATGGGGATAAACTGCTGCTATGGTATTTGAAATTTAATAAATTCCTGTAGACTAACCTTCTGTACAGCAGCATTGTATACTACAAATACGTATGAAGATAAAGGATATCTAAGAAGACTCACCCGGATGAGCAATACATCACAGTATTTGATGTTTCATCTGACTAAATGGGTGTAGCTGCGCTGAATGTGATTTACGCTTCGGGATAAATCAGGGTAAGTCACGGTAGGATGAATATTTTGAGCTGATTCTTACGCTTGTAAAGTTGTTACAGTAGCATAGCTATAATAATATGAGATAATATATATATTTGGAATGTTAGTGAATATTTGAATTGACACAGAAGCAAAATTGATGTAGACATATCAAACTATACCTGGTTATATAATTTTGATTTTATGATATAATTTCTTGGACATTTTACGTACAGTGGCCATGTTTGTGGAGCAGAGATAAGTATTTGGAACATGTTTCAAAGGGACAAAATAATTCCTTTTGATAATTTTTAGACCACGACAGGTGAAAGTTAAATTTTGTAAATGTTGTTAGAATCCTGAAAGTACCCATTGAAGCATAGAAGGGTATCCCAAAAAAAAAACGCAAGATTTAAATTTAGCGCCATTCGAAGTGTCATTGTTTGACCTTTGAACAATTGTTATTGTTTGCTAGTAGAAGGTACGAGGTTAGTAAAAATGGAGTGCTACACGAATGAACAACGCATTCTCATTGTGAAATTGTTTTACCAAAATGGTGAAAGTTTTGCGGCTACAGTTTGCAAATTGCGATCAATTTGGGTCACAATAATGCTCCAAAATAGTCAACTGTAAAGAAATTAATAGATAAATTTGCCAAAACTGGCTCTGTCAGTGATGTAAAGACAACAACGCGCCTTCCACCAGGTCGATCGACCGAAAACGTCGCAGCTGTACGTAATGATGTCGCTCAAACTCCATCCACCTCAATTCGACACCGAGCTCAGCAAATTGGTGTTTCCGAATCCACTATGCAGCGAATTTTGACGAAAGATTTGCTTCTTCATGCATACAAAGTTAAATTGACTCTGGAACTGGAGCCAGCTGACCATGGACAGCGAAGGGAGTTCGTTAATTGCGTATTAGGGAGACAACATGAAAATGCTGATTTTGCCGATAAAATCATCTTCAGTGACGAGGCCCATTTCCATCTTGATGGATTCGTCAATAGGCAGAATTGTCCCATTTGGGGTGAAGAAAATCATCAAGTGATTCACGAGAAGCAGATGCATCCTCAACGTGTCACTGTGTATTGTGGATTTTGGGAAGGAGAAATCATTGGACCTTTTTTTATGAAAATGAGGTTGACATGCCTCAGTCAATTGTTTTCGGTATCGTGAAATGATAACCAGTTTTTTCGTGCCTGGAATTAAAGAAATGAATGTGAAGGGCATGTGGTTTCAACAAGACGGCGCCACATGTCATACAGCCAGAGAAACAATTCAATTGCTGCATCAGTCATTTAAATCTTGCGTTCTTGTTGGGATCAAAGCAATCATTGAAATTGGGACGGGTTTGTTTTATTATTTTTTTATTTTTATTACAAACATATTCCACATGTTTATAACATATTCCACATAAATTTGTGTTTGTGCTGATATTTGTAACATCCATAAATATTGGAATTGTACCAAATAATGTGTACATTGATCGAGCGACTATATGGGTAATTATGGCTATGACCGTCTACCCGCCTATGTCTTCTTGTCCACAAAGTATAGATTACAATTTTGAATCAATCACAATAGAAAGTAATTGATTGCGCCAAGGAACAATCTTATTGGAAATGTCTTTGTCGGAATGTGTTTTGACATCGTCCGAGCTGGCTTTTATTAAGAGCAACTCTTCTCACTGGAATTCGGTTGCATTTAGTTCCTCAAGACAAAAACAGTCCTGGTTGAGAAGCGACCGTATCTGTCCGCATTTTGATATGGCTCTCATGAAAGAGTACTAGCCAATGAAAGCAGACAAGCCATAATGAATTTGTTTACATTGACGAATATATAATTTGGTCAAGTTCGGAAAAATCCCTGCTGCAGACAGACCATATTGGTCCAAATATGTAACGCAAATTTGGTTTTATCATCACACTTGTTTTATTACGTCAATAACAATCCCTACTGCAAATGGGCCACACAAGTCCATGTTTTCCATGTTTCAATATAGCCTCCACACGAATTATGTGCTAAGCTGGGTTTGTGTCGATTCCCAAGGCCATAGCATTCATGTAGATTTTTTTTATGTTGTGCTCTTATATCACAAAGTAAGGCGATTGTATTAGATATTAACGATAGGTGCTATAAGCAAAGAAATTTCAAATTTTTTAATTTTTACCTCTGCCCAATGTCTTTTTGTATTGCTTCTAAAGCCCCTGAAAATCGTTCAATTTGTATGGGAGGTACCAGAAGAGGTGTGGCAATGTCCTGTATTGTTATTCTTAGAACGTGTGTGTGCCAAATTTGTTAAACTCAGTGCAACTGCTTAAAAGTTATGAAGCTAAGGATATACAGGTTAAATCGTCCATTTGTCTTTGAGGTAGCAAAAAAAAGCGTTGCTAATTTATAATTTCTTAGAGTAATGCCAAATATCATAAGCCGTGACAATGTTACTGGAGTCTACGAATTATGATTTACAGAGTAAATGTTGAATTTCGGAAAATCGAACAATTTGATGAAGGTGTGAAGGCGTAAGTCGATACAACCCAATTGCTGTCCCATTCTACGGTCTGGTAGAATATTAAACTGTACCAGGTTTTAAAGTGTCTCAGGAAGATTTACGGCAATTATCGCTTCTACCAGCCTACCAAAAAGCCAATATGCCAAGCAGCCGGCTAGACAGACGGACATCGCCTAATTGACTTAAAAAACCCTAAAACACGTTTGATCAAAAGATGTTTGTTACTTTAAACGATTCCTTCTGCGTTTTCCTTCGGCTGATAGTATAACCAGTTTGGATATGTTAATTAGGTGTGGCCGCAAAAAAAAAATACTCTGAATTAAAGATCAATACTTATCAAAATATTAACTTTCAGAAATCCTTCGGTTGGGAAATGTAGAAGGTATTGGTTAATTCGGTTAATTCAATTTGTATATGTGGCACCCTAAGAAACGTGGCAGTGTAATTCATTTCTTTTTTTTTTTAATTGAATAAAAGATACGAATTTAGGAATATATAAGTTAAATTAGGTAATTTGTATGACAGGTACTAGAGAGGGCGTAGTCATTCGGTCGAATTTTTCACTTTTTACCCAATATTAAACCACAATATAATCGTCGGGAATTTCAGTAACTTCAAATTAAAAAAAAATTAAACAATTTGTATGGGAGATACCAGAATGGGAGTGGTAACGTCACCCATATTCGTTCTCAGATATGTGGCAGATATGGTCGGAATTTGATGCAACCTTTTGATAAATGTGGAGATAAGAATATATGGGAGTTAAACCGGTCATTTTTATGAAAATACAGGAAGGGTCGTTGTTAATTTGCCGATTTTTCCTCAATATTGCAAAAAATTTTGGAACAATGTAATAGATGAAAAACTAGGCTACCACAGCTGACTAATTAAACATTATAAAGGATTAAATTTCGAAATATAGTCAATTTATATGAGATTTCACTCTGAGATCTTACTTTGGTAAACACTCAATGTGCGCCGATTCAAAGATAGAAAGCCAGGAATATTTGAGTTAGATCGGTCATTTGAATGGAGGTATCAAGGGTGTGGTAAATCGGAGTTACAGGGAGTAAATTGAATTTTAGGAAACTGGTAATTTTGCATGGAAGGTACCAAAAGGGGTGCGCCGATATAGTATATGCACATTCATCGGTAATAGTCTGGGTTTATGAAGTTCGATAAAGATTTACGGCAATTGTAATGTTCGCCATTCTGCCAGACATCACAAATCGATTTAAAAAATGAATCGCATTTAGTCTAAAAATACTTGGTATTACATTTTTGGCGTATCAAATGACTCATACCTTTCTTCCTCCGGAAGCAATTATAAAAAGGTGTTGAATATGTTGCTGCAGAATATTGTATGGTCGATATTAACTGCCTGCATTATTGAGTGTGTCCAGCCTTTCCACTTGTTTACTGTAAAATGTTTTTCAACTACGCAACTGAAGCGATTCCAAACTATTTTTGGAAGGGATAGCGCAGACTTGGAAACACACTTTACACATATCATTAGCCCGAAAATGAACTTTCCACGATGATTCATACAAAACATTTGTGTTAAAAAGTCCTTAAAGGATAAGTGGCAAGCGTGGTAAAAAGAAAATTTCTTAGATTTGTGCAGTTTTTTCAGGCTTTTTTTAATTAAAATTAATATTAGAAAATAAAACAATATGGTTTTTGTGGTAAAAAAAGACCGGTACAGACATTTCAGTATTCACTCAAGGTCTTTTTGCGTTGACAAAGCAGTTTTGTGACTTATCCTGCTTAACAATTATAGTTGGGTCACTGATTATTGCCAAAGCGGGCAATTTATATGTGTGGTACTTAAAGGGAAGTGGCTGCGCATTCCATTTTCGTCTCTAGTACTAAGCTTGTTACATGCCTGATGCCTACTAAATTATACTGAATTTAGTCCAATTGAATGAAAGATACGAATCCATAAGTGGTGAAATAGGCAATTTGTATAGGAGCTATGAGAGAGGTGTTGTAATTTAGACAAATTTTTCAAATTTCGATTAATCAGCCAATTTATAGTACTATAAGTATATACATATGTAGACTAGAGGCGAAGACGTTCGTAATTGGCGTTATAGGAAACAAATTGAGTTTTGATAAGTTGGTGCATTTGTATAGCAGTTATAACCGGTATGGTATGTCGTCTCTCGGAACTAAATGCATGTCAAATGCATGACAAGTGATTGATATAGTTGAAATCAAGAGGACAGCTTGGAAGTTACAAAGAAGATTGTAATATATCTGTTGAATCGATGATCCAAGTGGAAAGTATTAGGTGTCAAATTATACCTGATGATGTATATTTTCTCCTAATTTTTATAGTATGAAATGATCCTATATTTTTCAACACAATTTCCTTTTAGCTCGGTACACTCTTTCCAGCGATATTCACTACTATACCCCGTTTACAGTGAGAACTGTAAAATTTCTTAAAATAGTCATCGACCGCATACTTTACGTCTTCAATGTTGGCAAATCTTTTGCTACCGAGCCTTTTTCTCAAGGAAATAGAAAACGTTCCGAGGGATCTTAATTTGGCGAGTACCTTGTTGATGCGTGATGAAGTAATTCAAACTTTAATGCATTAATGTTGGCCATCGCAATAATGGATGTGTGAACTGCGACATTATCGTGATGCAACAACACTTTCTTTTTTACCAAATGCGGTCTTTTTCCGTTGATAGTTTTTCCTTTCTGACCATGATGAATAAAAGTAATCCCACGCTCACTAAAAAAAAAAAAAAAAAAAAAAAAACATACGCCATGACCTTGCCTGCAGATGGAACTGCCTTCTTTGAATACGATTCTCCTAATCTAGTCGACTGCTTTGACTGTTCCTATATCTATAGGATATACTATACCTATATAGTGGTGGGCCCATGTCTCATACATGGTTATAAATCGACGCAGAATTCGGTTTTATTGCGGTGAAACATCGTCAAACACTCTACAGAAACATCTTTACGACGCTTCCCCATTTTCAAAACTTTGGTCAATATACGTGATATAAAGATCTTTTGAAATGCTTATCACCAAAATGACTCCTTTTTCAAACAACTGGCACCACCTTTACGTCAGGTCGGCTCACCCCGACAGTGTAAAATAGTAAAAATTTCTTGTCGCAAAAAAGGCAAATCTGTAAAATTTGGATCAAAATTTCATTGCGGTATCATTTTACAAGTATACAAGATTCACAAAAAATCTGATAAATTTGACCAGCGTGAACGTGGAAGGATATCTAAATGTTGATTTGATCTGCGGGAAATTTGAGAAGGTAATAACTATTTTTTCTTCTTCTAGTGCATTCAGTAATTGATTACTAAATTGATTGTTTTCTAAAGAATTGAGCTTAAAAAACTACTTTTCGGAAACTGATCCGTAACCTGCAGTAACTCAAGTTCATGTCCCCTGTATTGCTTTATAATTTCTGGTACGAGAAGACCACTTCAGTTCATCCTTTTAATTGATGTATTCATGTTTTCATATCTTTCAACAACTGCACTGAATTTAGCCAAATTTGGCATATGTTGAGGGTTTGCCAAGGTAAGACCTCAGAATGAAAACAGAGTGCATTGCAACACCTGTTCTGGCACATACAATACATTGATCGACTGAAATTCAATCAATTCTCTCTATTTTGTAATTAGTCGGCCTTACTAGCCTATATTCTTATGAATTATATTGTTTTACAATTCTCCACAACGCCGTAAAAAAATCGATTAAGTAACGATGACTCTTCTGGTAGCTTCCATACAAATGACCGACTTATCACATACGAGTATATTCTTACATCCATATATTCTCATAGATTGCAACCAATTCGATTAAATTTACCACACATCGTACGTTTGGTGATCTAAATTCTAGGAACAAAAATGAAAAAGGTATCTGACATCTCCCACACAAATTATCTTATTTAAATTGTATATTCCTAGATTCGTATTTTTCATTCGACTGCATTATGTTCATTAGCACTGAGCTCTCGTCAGGCATTTAGTGCTGCGAATAAAAATAGATTGCACCCCCACCTCTTTTAGGGTACCACACATGCAAATTGGCCGATTTGTCAAAAATTGGTGGACTTCAGACAGTTACAATTAAGCTTTCTCTAATCTGCTTTAGTTCCGAATAGCATCACAAAATAACCTTGGCTGAAGATATATGTAAGTCAGTTCACCTGACTGAAATTTTTGTACTGCTCAAACCACTTCTTATTTGCTCTAGATATACGTTTAGAACAAAATGTGTAAATTTACAAATTGATCTATATATAATAACTTTAAAGTAATCTACTATTTCATCTACCCCGGTACAACATCAATAAAATGAATAATGGGATTTTAGGGAGGTTCTTTCTCGCAGGTAGATGTTATGATAAAATCATGGCAAAGTATTTTCTCTACAATCGAAGATTATTCTACACCATATACAAGGTGTCCGTCAGGAAGGCATTCTGTTTTGTTTGTTTATAATTTTTGATTAAAAGAAAGAGAATGGATCTTATATTGATAAATGTTTTATTTAATGTCGGGAATTATGTATGGAACACAATATCAGATAAATGTCCGCCTCTGTTAGCCTCACAAATGTGAGCCCTTTTGAGCTCATTTTTCATTAATTTCATCACGAATATTTTGTTTAAGTTGCTCAAGTGTTTCTGATTTGTTAGCATAAACGTTGCTTTTCAGATATCCCCACAAAGAGAAGTCCGGAGCAGTCAAATCAGGCGACCGTGGAGACCAATCAACATCACCATTTCTTGAAATAATTTGTTGTGGAAAAAGGTCTCGCAGTAATTCAATTTTAATCCTGGCTGTATGAGATGTGGCTCCCTCTTGTTGATGCTACTTGTTAATCAAGCCCTAAGCATGCAATTGTGGCGTTAAAAAGTTGTCAATCATATCACGATATCCCTCCCCATTGACAGTTACCGTTGTGCCGTTTTCAGTTTCAAAAAAGTAGGGTCCAATGATTCCCCCCGATAAAATTGTCACTTTTAACGGATGCAAAGATGACTGATGAATAATTTAAGGGTTTTCTATTGCCCAGAACCGACTATTCTGTTTATTCACATATGCACTCAAATGAAAATGTGGCTCGTCACTTATAATAATTTTTTCATGAAAATCGGAGTCGTCATGGGTGAGCTGTAACATCCTATTGGCATATGTACGGCGGCGTAAATGGCATTGTGGAAGAAACTTTTGTGTCAACTGAATCTTAAATGGAAACAAATCGAAATCCTTGTGCAAAATTGTGGCCAAAGTTTTTCTTTGAAGGCCAAGCTCCTGGGCGCGGCGTCAAATTGAGGTTGATGGATTCTTTTGAACACTTTCTCCAGCAGCAGTAATGTTTTCAGCTGATCTTGCAGTACGTTGTGGTCCTTGCTTGGCCTTATCAGCTACAGACCCTCTTTCTTCGAAATCATTCACTACACGATAAATAGTGCGTCTTGTTGGCACGTTGTTTCTCCCAAAAATTTCACACAACTTTCTCATCGTCACAGTAATCGATGATTGATTTTGATAAAATGTTTCAACGATTAAAACACGTTGGTTTATCGAATATTTTTCTATAATAAATTTGCAACGTCTCTACTTCACGACTGCTAAATATGAACTGTCAAGACTAACGTTTACCGAAATGGCGACAAAACAAAGTGGTATACCTTCCCCAAGGACACCCTGTACAATTTACCACATACTTGCGATAGGTCTGTTTAAAAATATTTCTGAAAAAACTACTTCTAATACTTCTTTGACTTAAAGCGGCAATACCGCATAAGCAGTAGAAAGATATTGATGCCACAAATCGCATCAAAATACAGTGACTGTCATTGCTGCTTAGAGATGCTTTTGGTAATTAATTCAATGACTCAACTCAACCAGAAAAGGCCGATACTCTTAACGGAATTTTGTGTATGAAATTGAAGAAGAAGGACTTACAGTCAATAAGTGATCTAATTAAACCTCATTCTTATGACCAATAAGTACTTTTCTGCGATGAACTGAATTAGTTTTCAGATATCTCTGTACTGATTCCCAAAGAGACATAAGCTAATACTCGTACAGTTCTGTAAGCCCTTATTTGAAAAAACTGCCTATTTTTACATTCGCGTATCCTGGCTGGTGGCAATTGTCACCATTTCATTACCTTTGTGCTGGTCTCGTAGATTATCTTAGGGAAATAATTCAGGAGTGATTCGCAAAAACTAGATTTAGTTTAGCCTTCTTTGATTTTGGTTCTGATGTCGACCCAATGTGAAATTTTTAAGCTACTCCTGAGTTAAAGGGTGTCCCAACAAGATCGTAAGATTTAAATGACTGATGCAGTAATTGAATTGTTTCTCTGGCTGTATGACATGTGGCGCCGTCTTGTTGAAACCACATGCCCTTCACATTCGTTTCTTTAATTCCAGGCACGAAAAATCTGGTTATCATTTCACGATACCGAAAACAATTGACTGTTTGCGCTTGACATGCCTTATTTTCATAAAAAAAGTCCAATGATTTCTCCTTCCCAAAATCCACACTACACAGTGATACGTTGAGGATGCATTTGCTTCTCCTGAATCACTCGAGGATTTTTCTTACCCAAAATGCGACAATTCTGCCTATTGACGAAGCCATCAAGATGGAAATGGGCTTCGTCACTGAATATGATTTTATCCGCAAAATCAGCATTTTCATGTTGTTTCTCCAATACCCAATTAACGAACTCCCTTCGCTGGCTTCAGTTTCTGAGTCAATTGAATTTTTTATGCATGAAGATGCAAATCTTTCGTCAAAATTCGCCGCATAGTGGATTTGGAGACACCAATTTGCTGAGTTGGGTGTCGAATTGAGGTGGATGGAGTTTGAGCGACATCATCACGTACAGCTGTGACATTTTCGGTCAATCGACCAGGTCGTAGGCGCGTTGTTGTCTTTACATCACTAACAGACCCAGTTTTGGCAAATTTATCCATTAAACTCTTTACAGTTGACTCTTTTGGAGCATTATTGTGACCCCAAATTGATCGCAATTTGCGAACTGTAGCCGCAAAACTTTCACCATTTTGATAAAACAATTTCACAATGAGAATGCGTTGTTCATTCGTGTAGCTCTCCATTTTTACTAACCTCGTACTTTCTACTAGCAAACAAAGCAATTGTTCAAATGTCACACAATGACACTTCGAATGGCGCGAAGGTAAATTTATCTGTTATCGAGAAATCGCTTATATCTTCCGTTCACTCTTGAGTGCACTCAATACTGCTTGATACAATAAATGACATTTAACATCAAACATGAATGTAAGTGAAAGTTAATAACCACAAGAAAGAGAAACCAAATTGCATTTTATTTCTTGTTGCTGTAGTGTACAAAACACTACGTAGGAATATTTCGCTGTTGACTTCTGATTGCGGTAAGAGTTATACTTTGACAGGAAAGACTTTTCTTTGTTTTCTGGTAAGTGGTGAGATCAGCACCATAAAAACCTCAAAACCTCATTTTTGCGAGCTATTATATCAAATGTTCTACAACAAATATGCTCGTATGAAGTTGACAGTTTTGTTATCACTCAAAATGCGGTTTTGTTGTAGTTCTTGTTCCAATATCACTAACAGAGTACTAAAACAGAAGGTCGGAAGCAATTCGCCGTCAGCTTTATTGGGGTAGCTGCCTACAATTCCCCATGCCGCCGTTTTTACATATGTAGATACTTTTCATATAAATGATTTTCCAAATAAGGCGGATTGATGTTAAAATCGAATAAAACATGCAGCCCGGAATATAAGGCTCCAAGCCGTCGCACTTTCAAGACCTCTGCTTCATTGCCCCACTTAAATTTGAGCATTGACATGAACTAAATTAATTGCGCATTATTCGTGTAGATTTGCGAAGCCATACAAATGAGTGTAAAGACGATATATGCCACGATACTGATGGCCAATTCACGCCACCTCCTCGAGAGATAACCGTACCCTCAAGTCGCTCATAGAGAATATCCATTGTGGCATCTAGATGTTGTCCACATCCATATTAATGAATTTGGGTCGAAAGTAAATTGACTGTCATTGTCCCGTAGTGGTTCCCTTGAAATTTCAAATAAAATTTGGAATTTTGTTAATTGTCAATTTATAATAATTGACTGTTGCTTTCTGACTAATTAATGCTCTTAGAAAAAAATCAATATTTTCCTCTTCAAGGTTTTCAGATTAGATGCGTTGAATAAACAACAAATTTCAATGGTTGACGTTGCCAATTTTCTGCCAACTAGACTATGCCTCTGTAAGTTTTCATCCAGATCAGTCCAGTAATTCAAAAGTTCCAGATTTATTTCAATTTCTATGAATTTCACGAACAAAAAAATTAGTATTACGTCATCGCTTAACGATTTGATCGATTTTGATGAAATTTCGCAGACGTTTTTAAAGTGTCATGGTGATTACGCACAGAGTCAGCGTAGTGGGGGTATAAAGTAGGGTACTTCGGGTTTGTTGTGTGGTACTTATTTACTATAAACATTTCTGAGTCCATCCATTCACAAAAAAATGAATAAAAACTGTGGTATTCACACCTAATCTACTATATATTTTTTCGCACAGCTTTACGAAAGTATCAAATTTTACAATTTTCGATGCCTCCACTTAAACTTTATGACTCTGCTTTATTTTTTCTGTCAAATTCTTAACCTTTGCGCTCGAGAAAAATGTCCTTGATTTCTCGAAAGAGTACACAATTCTTCTTTCAATGTTAACATCAAGCTGGATTGAATATTATTTTAAAATTTTGAAGGTACACTCGTATGTTTCTCCTACAATTCTTATACAAGTGATATAAGTGAGTGATATTGTTGAAAATGCAGAATAAGAAATTTTAAGAAGGCGGTAACAGGAAAAACCAAATTTAATAGGTTTTTTGTAAATAATATTGTATTATAGAAGGGCAATGAAATAGTTAATTGTGCACTGAATGCAATGCGATTTTGGTTATAAGATGTTAATATAAATTAACAAAACGGCTTTAGCTATATCTGAAAAAAATGTAGCAATTCCCGAACAAATACCAAAGAGGACGAAAAATGGGATTATTTAATAAATTACTTTGTATCTTTGTTGTTTATGGATAACTAGAGGCCATATTTGGCATAGTTATTTTAAACAAATGAAGTTATCAATGTTCGTTTAAATGATTGAAAAATAACTTTTGCATATAAAAATATTTTGTGTTAAATTCAATTTTTTGTGACACCTAGGAAAATAGTTTAGGCTTTATAGTATTCCAAATTTTGATATTTTTCAGAATAATATAAGGATAATGTAAACTTCTGAAAAAAATTTCATCAAACGGAGAAAGAATAATGATAATTTTCCCAAAATTGTTGCAAAAATACGTTATATTTCACACTTCTGCCATTTTTAAGAAGTTGTTGTAGATGTTTCGCTTACGTAAAATAGCTTTGCTTTTCGAAAACTTGTTTCGTAAATAATTCGAACTTTTAAAAAGTCAGGGGAAAAATTCTATTTCTATCGTTAATCTCCATATTTTATAGATTGTTGTTAGTTCTGCACATTACTTGAACCAAATCCTTAAGGAATCGATTTTTCCGTAAAATTATCTTCAATTGTGCCTGTTACACACAATATGTGTGTATTAGTATCAGCTAATGGTTGGATGACATTCTACTATATTATCACATATCGTATTCGCCGGCAGAATGTACGAAAACGTCATAAAAAAACAAACGGTTTCTATTTAATTCATGCTTTTAGTTGTTCTGTAGTATATTTATTTATTTTGGTGTAATAAATACAATTTATATAAAAGCATGATAAAGGGCACGCTAGGGTTGTATCCAATGGAAGACAGATTCCTTCGAACCATATTCAACAATACGAATGCAATGCAATGCATGCTGTAAACGAAAAATCTTGATTCATACGGCGCTAATACCAAGTATCCACAAAAGGAATAGAACACTTGAAAACTCGTTTGTATGTTTGCTAAAAATAATTAGCATGTGTCACAATAGTTATCGATTCGACAAAAATGTGTTGGGGAATGAATATATTAAGTCCTTAATTCTGTTTTTACTTTAAAATATCTTCACTAGCAACTTTGTTGTCATGCTAATGTTTGTTAGAACGATAGGAAATATATTTTGTGGCAGAGCCATATTTTATATACTGGACAGAAACTACTTTTAAAAGTGTTCGCAAACATTTTTAATTTCACAATAATATTCTTAAAAATTAAATATTTTTATACATTGGTTTGGGCAGTATACTGTTTTAGCGTTCCACATAACAACAATCAAGAACAAAATCTATAGACATCAGAGTCACTTTCTAGGCATCAGTTAAATAGAAATTTATCTTGACTTTGCCAAGGATGAACCTAATTGATACTTCTATCAAAAATCTCTTAAACTTATAGACTGTCCATGTAAAGTATTATCGCTTATAAAAGCCAAACCTCATGTTGAAATTATAGCTGCAATATGAAAGTTCTGCCGAAAATGGAACTTATGGGTCCATGGTTTATTAAAGCTTCTTCAAAAACGGACCATGGATATTTACAAGAAATGCATTCTGGTAAAAAGGAAAATGATCACTTAAAAATCCCTTCGATATTCTTGCTACGTTGGCACAACGGCTGAACGAAATCAGCCATTTGGCTTGTCTATATAGGTGTAGGTGCTGGAATCGTTACCAACTTCACGCTGCCGTAGTAACCAAACGACTAAAGACAACGCACCTTTTTTTTGATAAGCGCCAGTCTGTTATGTTATTTACAAGTTTACGGTATGGCACCGATTTACATCACAGCTAAAAAAATTATTGAAATGAAATGCGAACGCAGCAGAAGGCATTTATATGTGAATAAAATATTTTTGTATTTGGCCATAACATATTCTGATGGCACTTATAGCGTGGATATACAAAAACCAGGATTCAACGCAATCCAAGACAAATCGTAGTTAAATTGGCAAGAAAATTCAATGTGTTTGTCCGTAGCACACTAAAAAATGAAAATGACGCCTATTAACAAATTATTATGCTAAAGCCTTACAAAATAAAAAATAAAATATCCCCAACTTCACTTTTTCACAACGATGGCCACCATATTATCTGGACTTAAACCCAATGGAATTTTGCAAACCATTCATTCCGAACGCCAAAGTATCAACTAAAAAATATGAGATGATTAACGCCTTATAAGTTGTTCTTTGCGGAGTATAGAATAAAATAGCATCAGACCACATTCATACTGCGTGTAAAACCTTTCCGAAGAGATTCAATGCTTTCATCAGAATCTAAGGTGGCACAATAACATATTTTTTGATACTTTTGGAATGCTTTGATATTTTATGATTTACTGGAGCTTTCAAATAAAAAAAATTTTGAATTGACAAAATTACAGCACTTTTATATGGTAAAACTTTGAGTGCCAACCCCTGCATTGTTCTATTTTTTCAATTTGAAATTTGTTCAATGGATAAAAATATGAACTTTATTGTTCTCAAAAATCAATTCGTACCGTTTTGCTCGATTGTCTGGGTATGAAATGTGTTGCCGCTCGACTGTTTCTGCAAGATCAGTATTTTCTTCCAAATCCAGTCTCGAAATGGACGCTGAAAATATGCCAGAACTAGTCGATTCCGACGCCACATTCATTAAATACGTTGATGAGGCACGGTTTTACGAGTTTGGCATGTAAACCGGTTAACAAGCTTTGAAAAGGCTGAGAAAACCACTTAAAAATCGACTAGATGATCAGACGTGATAGTCAGTTGTGGAGCATTTGGAAGAG
The DNA here is from genome assembly GCA_019455685.1 of Philornis downsi. NCBI lineage: Eukaryota > Metazoa > Arthropoda > Insecta > Diptera > Muscidae > Philornis > Philornis downsi. The sequence continues at coordinate 4,998,758 of JAHXMU010000095.1, forward strand.
CAAATTCGTCGATAAAGATCATGAATTTTACACCGCTATAACACACCATCTCACAGGGCACAAATTTTGGCCCAAAACTTAACAAATAGTATCTAGTAATCTTCTTTAAAGCACAGACAATAGAAATCAAAAATGGGTATACGCGGCGAGAACTGAAGTTTTTTTTTCGGAAAATGCGTTGGACAAGGTTTTGATACTTGAATAAGTGGATTCAAGGTAATACAATATGTACATATATTTGAATGAGTGATATATATTTTGTGCTTTAGTAACCAATTCCCGGTATTTGTTGGTAGAATGTGCATCGTGGAGTCAGTGATTTCGAAAAAAATATAAGTATATTTACCACATTACCATATCACACATGATGTTTTTAGTTTTTCATATTAGGTTTTATAGGTGTCGAAAACTGTCTGAAACCCTTATGGTCAATGAAGGCTACTTCATATTTCTGAAAAAGTTATTTGAAAATATTCCTAAAGATATTCTTAAACCAGAAATTTCAGACAAATGTATTGATTTTTATACATATTTTTATTCAACGTCCATTTGTTTTGGCGCAGAAGTGTAGGGGCGGCATAGAGGACGTGTATTGGACTTCCATTCCAATTATGTGCAGTTGACGCGTGCCAGCTAAATTATACTGAATTTAGTAGAATTGAGAAATAGATGGGAATTTAAGAACATATCCGTTATCTTAGTAGTTACCAGAGAGCGTGGTTATCCGTTAAATTTCTTCAATTTTTACTAACCATAATAATGAAATACACTAACTGCAGCGAAAGAATCAGGTATTGCAGGGGAAAAAATTAATTTGTATGGGAGGCACTAAAAAGGGTGTGGCAGTGCCATCCATTTTCTCTCTGAAACTTAATCAACAAATCGGGTGGTGAATGTCAAATTTTGCAAACTGACAGCTCAACTTCTAGAAAAATGCGGAGCAAAGAACAAATGAACTGGATCGACCATTTGTATGGGAGGTACCAATGCAATCGCTCTATTCTCTTGAATTTTTGTAAATAATTATAAGTCAATGCAATGGATAAAAATCTAGTCGAATACAGTCAAATAATAAGCATTGCAGAGAATTCGGAGAATTAGTAGTGGAGGTAAAACAGGCCCCTCCGTTTTCATTCTGAGATTTTACTTTCAAAAACTCGCAAATCGTGCTATATCTGGTAAATTTAGAGGAAGCAAATAAAAGATATGAAACTAAGAAGACTGGCTTATATCGGTTACTTAATCGGTTTATATTTTCAAGTTTTGCAAACCATTATAAATCAGCACGTAAGAAAATATTTATTGTTGTCGAAGAATGGGGAGTTATTCAAATCAAAATCAAATTAGACCGCTCATAATCCCCAGCTACGATATGGCTAATATTACAATGCCCTAAGTTTTAAGATTTTACATGAACATTTACTGTAGTTATCGCGTCTACCCAGCAGCTAGTACACTAGCCAGCCGGACAGATGGATACCTCAATTACATGTATTCGGAAGATAATTGATGCTTTAAACGCATCCTTCTGAGTGGTACCTTTCTGCGGTATCAAATAATATATACCTTATTTCTTCCTTCCGGTTGAATGTGCAATAAAACGATTCCAATCTGAATTTTGAATGAATGCAACAGGAATTTTGTATATAAAAATAGTTAGTGATGTTAAATCGTACGATATTTACAGTAGTAAATGTTTATAATTTCATAAGGTCTGTTGATAAGATTATGATATCAGTACAAAAAAAAAAAAAAAAAAATGGTATACATTCTTATATCATATGATTACAACTATAGAAAATGGGGTTTCAGATATTTATTAAAAAGATTTATAGTTTCAACATTGATAGTAATGCAAAATATTCATAACACAAACAATTTTAATTTTAGAAATTTCGGTAGTTCATTTTCTCATGATTCCGTAAGTAGAAGTTTCTTCTTTATTAAAATAACTAACATTGTTATTAATTACTAAAATTACCAAAATTGTTAACATTCCACAGTCTGTTGCAAGGTATAATAATCTAGTTGAAAAATACCAATTCTTTTGTAAATTTTTTTATTTTATTTATTAATTCGACTACAAATTAAATTTTCTTGAATTTTATCCCAAGATATTAATTAAATTAAATCTTATTATTATTTAGAACTGAATTAATTTATTGAAATTACAATCGATTTGGAAGGTAAAAAGGATGAAAGCCATTATTTGCAAAAATAAATATTCAAGCCAAACATTAGCAGAATACTACTGTTCATACTGTGATTATATGCGAAGACGACCACTTGTTGATACAAAATTTCTACTTGATAAATTCCACAATATAGTTAGTTATAAATCGTTGGATTCTCTTATTATGGAATAAGGAGGAGAGAGAATCTTATTAAAAGAGTTATCATTTAATCTTTTAAAAAAATTGTTAAAAAGTTCGTACCATTTCCTTCATGTAGCTTAGAAGTGCGATGCCTCCAATGTTTGTTTAAAATCATTTTTAAGCATTTGTTCTGAAGAATTTGCATTTTTCGTAATTTGCTCTTTGCCGCGTTGTGCCATATAGGTGAAGCGAAAGACATTAAAGCCTTAAAACACACTTGTAGATAAGATTCTTATTTTTAAAGCTTTGACTCGATTGTCTGTTTAAAAATGATCGTTATGTCCTAAATGGATACAGTGCCTTCTCGCAGGATAGTTGAATATGTTTCTGAAAGGAGATTTTTTTTATCTGTTGTGAAATCACCCTAATGCATTCGACTACTTTTTGAGTTCCTACAGGGTCTACTTTAAAATATATTGGTCGCGTCTTTTTGGAGACTTGTTGAAGGGAATATTATGGTTTGGGTTTTATGAAGATGGATCCCGATTTTCCATTTTTTTTAAGTATTTGTTGTAAGCTATAAGACTATTTTTTATTTTCTTTAAGAGAGCACTTTTTAACTTGCATTATGTAATTAGCGTTATATCATCTGCATAATAAGAAATTTCAACCTTTTTGAAATCTGAAGTAAAGATCGAGTACAAAATTGATGATAAAATTGATCCTTGAGGTGCCTCTGTTGTCTTGATATCAGCAATAATTTTATACAAACATTTTGGCACACCTGCTGCAACCAATTTAAAAAGTAGGCCATGATATCTGATAATGAGAAAACAGTCTACACATTGACTGCTTTCTCAATATCAGATAACATTAATCCTTTTGACTTTTTGTTGGGCTTTTTTTTCTGCCAATTTGGTGAACCGTGCTATGCCCTTTTTTAAATCCAAATTGCTCATCGGTTATTATTCAGTAAAATGAGGCAACCTCATCTATCCTGTTAGTTTCTCATATATTTCCCCCCTAAATTGCTTAAGACGCTTATTGGCCTATAGCTGGTAGGAGTCCTTGAGGGTTTGTTGGGTTTGAGAATAGATACTACATGAGCATTTTTAAATGACGTTGGGAAACAACTCAGACGTATACAGCTGTTGAATATTATGGATAGCAATTTTATTGCTTTTATGCGAATATTTTTTTAAAGAAAAGTTTTAGACGCCGTCAAATCCTAGAGCATTTGGAGACCTTAATTTGGTTAGTATGATAGGCATTTCGGATGTGGTGATAAATAAAGTCTTGTTTGTAGCGGAACATTGTTTACATCACTATCATTTGATTCTTTTGTGCATTATTATAAGTCATTGGTTCTAAAAAATTATAATTTTTAGTAAGTTATTTTTAGTCGACCGGTGACATATAGAGCAAAACTAATGTAATAACACATTTGTATAACAAGTCTTTGCACTACTGCAATTTTACCACATGCTTCGCCTACATATTTGCAAAACCCCAATTTTTTGCCTAAAGTTAGACCAAGAAATTTTACCTGATCATTGGTTACAGACGTTTTTCTTAATAATTTGAGGTGTTGGTGCTCGTTTATGTGAGTTATTGTATGGAACCATAATCCGTTGCGGCAACTATACGTTTTAACAGTTTTAAGCCAACAGAAAATAATGAGTACATTATCAGAGGGAGAATTGAACCTTGCAACAACCAGTAGAAATTAATCCTGTCGCTGAAGCTTCGTAGGTTCCAGGAGTCGGCTATAATACAGCGGATATATTTTAAGTAGTTTGTATACCATCCCATTGTGGCATTCTGTATAGAATATTACTCCAATATTAAGTAGAATTTCCATTTCGCATATTTTTTTTAAATTTTGTTTGTAATACGGCTTATTTGGGAGATGGCGTTCGACAACACGGGCTTGTATTATCTTTTTATGCAATTTATGAACGTTGCTTAAAAAGCTAATGGACCTGAAACCGATTGGAAGGTTCTTTGATCGTTCAAGTTAATATTTATTTTATTTTGCTTTGTTAAAGCATTCTTAAAGAAAAAATAACTGGTGTTTTTCTAATTAGTAATGAAAAAACAAATTTCAAAGAATTTCACTCTTAGAGTATTGACAAAATTTCGACAAACATGAAACTCTTAATTATTTGTGTTATTAACTTAATTGCCAATGGACAACTGCTGACAAATTTGTTTACTCGAAAAATCTTCGAAATTCTTGTGAAATTTTTATTTTTATTGTAAACTCATTTTTAAGCTAATAAAGTAAACAAACCAAATGAACACAATATTCTACCCATACATTCCAGTTTGACAGTCAAAAAAGTATGAAAGTTTGTCCTTTCAAGCGAACAGAAGAAGGTAGTTCAAGCGCAGGAGTCCAACAAAATGTAAATTTTTTTGTTAGAAAAGGAAACAACGTTGCTGATAGCTGTTTTGTTGTTACTTTTTAATACAACTTCCGAATTAGATTTAATTTGTTTTCTTTTGTTTTGGTTTTGACAGTTTATAATAGACGTGTGAAATTGCAAAATAACATGACGACACCTAAGTATTTCTGTGGAATGGAGACGTGAATATTTTCAACCATGAATTCTTTATAATCTCATATTTCTGTAATGGTATATTTTTTATTCTTTGACATTAAGGTCGCTACTAAGATCTACTGTTGCTGAGGAAATATGTCAAAACTCATAAAAATTATTATGTTTCGGAGGAATGCAGGCAATGTAATGCTATGTTGCTCCCATGTTTCGAGTATTACAAACACATTTATATTTGGAATTATGAATCTCTCAATTACTTTATATGAAAAGTAATCAAATTTTATTTATGAATGAAGCAAACGCAATAAGTTTAAAAAATTTAAACAGAGGATAATAACGCTCTGAATAGGGGAAGCATTTCGCCAGGAATTTCCGAGAAATTTATCCGGGAATACCGGGAAATTTTGCGAATCACAAAATGTATAGAAATATATTGCAGAAAGACGAAAATTTCAATTACAAGCGTCTTTTACACGCAAAAAAAATAGGCTTGTGACTGCTATATCGGATTAAGTTGCTTGCACAATAGGTATCTCCTAAACATTAAATTTTTTATCAACATGTATGACTGATTGGCCGATCATTGCCCAGGCCCAATTACTAAAGCATGCAAACAGAAGAGATTTTTCAAAATGCATACCTTTTGGGCTAAAAACAGGGTAAAATGCATTAAATTTGGCACTGGTCAGTGCTAAAATCAAAAAAAAATTGCTCTCTGTATTCTACTTAAAGGGTAAACTAGCGGTAAGGATTTTTTTTTCAAAATTCGGGTGGAGAGAGTAAAAATTGGCAAACGTTGTACCAACGTCCACCCAATGTTCACGGTGCCCATATTTCCCTTGTAGAGCAAACGCTACAAGGAAGAGCTTTTAGGAATTCTTACTTTACGAGGTAGAAATAGGGTTAAACAGGTCAAATCGCCCATTTTAAACGGCTATATCTAGAATCATAAAAATTGATTCGTGCGGTAAGAAAGGATTTTTCAAAATTCCGAGCTTTAGGTGTACAAAAGGGCAAATCTGGTACCGTAGCCAAGCTCACATGGCATACAATTTATGTCCATATTCCATATAAGATATAAAATGAAACTTCTAATGGTAGAAAAGTATAAATCGAGTGACATCGCCTTTCTCAAACGGCTGGAGCTAAAATCATTGAAATTGGTATCCGTACTGCATTTCCAGAATAGAAGAAATTGTTCAACATACGTCCTTTTAGGGTAAAGCAGAATAAAAGGAGACAAACCTGACATCATTACTAAGCTCGGATGAATCTGGCAACACGAAAATTCGTATCCATATTGCCTTTCCAAAGTAGACATGCAATAAGAAGTCTTTCTTTAAGGCCAGGGTGCAGTAGCCTAGATTTGCTCTTTTATTTCAAAAAGTTTGATAATTCTCCGCAAAATTTAGGACCAAGTAATTGCGCACCTACTGGTACATCCTACATAAATGACCGAGTAAACCAATATAGATTCATATTTTGCAGTTAGTTGTACTGATGCATTTGGTGAACAAAGGTCCGCGAATATAAATGGGGAGCATTGCCACACGCTGCTTCTGCTACTTCCTTACAAAAAGCCCAATTTATCGTAATTTAATTTGTTTTCTGCAATTCCTTACTTGTAAATTTCAGATACTAAAATGTTTGTCGTATGCGTTGCATTGATAAATTTTAGAAAAAGAAATCTACCAGATAATTGCTTTCTCTCCCGTATCACCCCCACAGATTATCCAACTAAAACCATAAATTTCTACATGCATATCTGTGGCACAATTACACTAAATGTAATATACGAGTACTTCAGCAAGCACCAGGCATTTAGTAAATTTGGTTTGGAACATAAAAATTGTCGGGCATCATTGGATACTACACGTCCAAATTTGCTGATAATTTTTGACGAAATCCTACGATTTACTACGCCCCTTCTGGCATCGATTACATTTTTGTACTAGCGCAAAACGACTTAAAAACTTTTGTATTTTGCTCGTCATTTCGTTTGTAATGAATAATATTCATTTAAGAAGTCATAAAATACACAAATTTCTGATCATCGTAAAAACCTTAGTCGACCTAAGCATGACCGTCAATCCGTCCCACAGCGTTTCTTTACAATTCATGATAGCAGTAGCGCCGGTTGAGCTAGAACAGTACTTAAAGGGCTTAATTTGTCCGTTGAATATTTTGTTCACAAAAAGACTCAATCCAGCTTTATAGCGTTGGAAATTTTTAGTAATTATTCAACGATTATTTGTAGAATTTAATGAAAAGTTATATATGATGGTAGTTATAATATATGTGCCGGAAGGGTGATTGTCGTTACAAACTTTTTAAGGGACTGCCCTAACACGGGAATTAAATTATATTCGTTTTAACCGGTATTCACTCTAATATTCATCGATCCCTCTGATGCATATCTAATAATATCACTCTCATTCAATATATTTTTACATATGTATCTTACACATCCATCATAATTGTTTTATTTGCTCCCTCTAAACTAATTAAGGAAAGTGAGCCATGATATGTAGATGGAGATGACTCATAGAAAAGCAAACTCCAGCAAAAAAAGAAAACGAAGCTATGTTTTACGATGCATCTCCTCAATATATTCACCAGTGATGTAGCCGTGACGAAAATTCGAATCTTGGTTGCAATTTTTACAATTCTTAAGACTCGCTTTTTGTTCCAGAAAATGTTTCTTCAGAATATGTCGTCAGAAAAAAAGTTCCATTGAAGAGTATTTCCCTAATATAAATAATTCCACTAAAACTGCTTTTAGAAACAAACCTTAAAGGCTGTTTTTAACATGAAATCTGTCTGCAGATTCCGGTGGATTTTAAACTTTCCATAAATAATCAGTAGACAGGCACTGAACTGAAAACGCACCTAATGTTCCGTATGATCGAATATTGGGGACGGATATTGTAATTGCATTACATATATTAATATTTGTAGTTTTTACAAACAGGATGACAAACTTAGTATACCCGGCATAACATAGAGAATACACCTTAGTTGTCCTCAAAGTTGGTGAAAATGTAATTATTTTTGAATTAATTTCGTTTTTTTTTTTTTTTTTTTTGCTAGGATATCTCAACAATAATGCTTCAAAATTTCCTTGTGTGGAACATTGATGTAAAATCGCATTACAATGAAAAGTATAAATTCTTGCACATGAACCTCTTATTAAACTATACACTATACGAGTATGTATAAAGTTTAAAGGCAGCCAAGTTAAGCCATTTTCCTTTCACTTTGCGCTAAGTTGGAAATGTCATCCAAAGTAGAATCAACATCCAAACCCATTTTGTTAAACAAATGTAAGTGATACAACTGCATATGAATGGATTTAAATAACGTTTATTTTCACTTTCTCTCTTTTATCAGTTTCTATTTGTTGGCAAAATGTTTCGTATACAACCCACTGCCAGCAAAGTAATAAAAGCAAATATTATTTTCAAGTGCTGATTAAATAACGTTCCAGCATTGTAGGTGCAACTAAAAGTGGTGTACTCGTACGTCAACTAAACCTAATATTCGAGAACCAATTTGTTGATAAATATATTTTTTTAATTAATACGATACTATTTCACTAAAAAAGTCCGCATTTTGTACCTTCATTTGCAAGAATAAAGTTTCATATCATTTTATATGGCAAAAATGTTATACCCACAAGGAAACTTCTAAAATACCAAAGATTATTCGACTAAACGCGTTACATGGTTCTGGCACGATAACTGTCGTAAATATTTTTGAAACTTCTCGAAACTTGGCTCAGACTAATACGTTACCCGATAAATGCCGAGGCCTGTAAATATGCTACGTTGATTCACACCTCCTCGTACCTAGCATACAAATTGATCGATTGCTCAAAATTCAAATTAACTAATAAATTGCAATAACATAAATCTTTTTCCTTACATTTGTTTGTAAATCTCTTCGGAATCGAGAAAATTGGAGCTATAAGATGAGGTGTTGTTCTTCTGGTACCTGCCATACAAATATCCGATATAAGTCATATATTCAAAGCCTCATATCTTCTGTTCAACTGCACAAAATGTAGTAAAGATTGGCTGAACTGTCACGCATATGGTACCACACATATAAATTGACCGATTTAGCAAAAATAAACCGTAGTTAGTACACAACCTTCGCATAAGCAGATGAGAAATCGTAATCCGCATTATTTACAAAACATTCCCTAAAGTGCAGCCTACTCATATGCACAACGAAAGAAGAAGTAAGGAAAAGACAATTTCCGTCAAAAACATGTATCAGAGAAAGTCGAAAGCAAACGCGGATGCGATAACAGAAATGAACAAAAGCTTTAGTGAAGCAACATTTCATTCCAATCATTGAAATGTGAAACGCACTGAAATAAAGCACACACTCTTGTTCAGAATCAAGAACTTTAATTTATTTTTTATACGAAGTATCTGTACTTCTGTTTATTGTTCACTGTGGAACATATGCTCAATTCTTCGTATCATGTTGCGGGATACTCGTATATGCGGCTCATGCATAACTACCATGCACTGACTCACCAAATATGTCTGCCTGTGCACCATGAGTATCGCCAGAAGAATTCCATCTCCTCTTTAAAAAATTTCCAACACAATCTTCTCTAGCTGGATTTTTTAAAGCAAATCGGAAAAAATATTTCAATTTCCTTTTGCATTTTTCCGCACAATCTGGGTCAAGTCCATTATTCGCATCTGCCTTTCGTGAAAATGGTGGAATTGCTCGACAATCGATGGTGATAACATTCAATAGCTCTATTTCTTTTATGGTCATAGTTTAATTTAAATCATGGTTTTCGACGCCATCAGCTAATCACAGTCGAAGTATAGTGCAGAGTTGGAAAGACGTCGTTCTTAATTTAAATGATATGATAATATCAAACGAATAGTTGACGACATTACAGACTGCACAAAGGATTAACACAGTTTTATTATTATTTCCAAATACAATTAACTTTCAATGAAATATTAATATGAAGATTGCAATGCGTGTCTCAAGCCTCAAGGAACGACAAGCGGCTACGGTACGCGTGTTATAGACAGCCGCTAATGTGAGCGACGAATACATACATCTCTACGTAATTTGACTTGCCACCCGCCACTAGTGTCCCTCACCACAATTAAGTGGTAATGAAAGCATAAAGCAAATTTCGGTCTGCAGAATTAACTTAGACATTCCCTCACGCTAGAAAAGCCCAGATTTTTACTAAATCGGTCAATTAGTATGTGTGCTACCCTAAGGGACGTGGCAGCGAAATCTATTTCCATTCGCAGTACTAAATGTCTGATGCGAGCTCAACTATGCTGAATTTAGTGCAACTAAATGAAAGATACAGAACTGGAAATAGGTAAATTAATATAATATGAATTGGAGGTACTAGAGGGGAAAAGGATATTGCTTCCAATATTCTTCCACAATTCATCCAGTATTCAATATTATTGATGAGAATTTAAGTAACTTCAGGTTACAAAAAAAAAATAAAATAAATCGGTCAAATTTATGGGAAACCCCTGAATAGGCATGGCAACGTCCCCATTTTCGTTCTCAGAATTTAGATTACTAAATGCATGATATATACATATAGCAAATTTGGTCGAATTTGGTACAATCAATTGCGCTGTGACAGATTAGTGCTAAGGAGTTGTACAGATGAAATTGGATTATCGAATGTCTGCCAATTTGAATTGACGATATCAGATAATAGGGAGATATTATCGGGGATGATACTAGGCTTTGTCAAGTTTTAAAAAGATCCTTAATGATTGGCGGCAGTTACAGATAGCCAGTTATCCAGATCGGGTATCGCTCAATCGACAACAAAGTCAGGAAACTTGGTACTTTAGACACTTACTAATGGGTATTATATATACATACCTAGGCTGACTAGCTATTATTCCAGCATAAGAAAGTACTCTTACATTAGTAGAAGAAATTGGGGTAGAAATGACGTGTAAAATCTCTTTTTAAACTTTACAAACTGACGGATATTTATTTGTTATGACTTACCAAATTACAAAATGGATTAGTGTCAACTTTCCGACTAGCGGTTGCACAATATGTGGATGTAGATAATCAAATTAATCCTGTAATCTTAAATTACATGTGAAAAGGTTAAAATTTACAATTTACATGTTTAAAATAAATAATATATTTCTTCAGTATATTCTTTTAGAGTTTTTATATTTACACCAATTTCAGTGTTTTTCTTGAAATTCTTATCTAATTATATTATACCCCTTCTGGTACCTCCCATACAATTGTCCACATCAATTCATATATTCTTATGATCATACCTCTTAAAAGAAATTTAATAATTTCGATATATTAAACACAAATTTGCAATAATTTCTTTAATGTATTAAATTGTAATATTTAATTAAGCGTTAAAAAGCCTGTACCTCCCATACAAATTGCGTAATTTAACCAGTATTTTCCTAAGCCTGTTTCTTTCATTTTATTGTAGCAAATTGTATATTGTTTGAGAAGCATCAGGCATTTACTGAACTTAATTCTGCGAATGAAAATGGTCCGCATTAACGTTTTCTCACATGCAAATTAACAGCTTGGGTAAAAACCAATGTATACTCTGTAATTTCTAAGCGAAAGAAGGAGAATAAAAGTCAAAATAATTGTATCTTAAACAACTAAGTTCACTAATATCTATTCTTGCTTCTCTTATTGTGCTAATTCACAGCATTTGTTGGCAAGAACCTAGCGATTTACGATGCCGCTTCTAGCACTCCCTACATAAAGAATGATAAGTGGAAGTATTGGAGACTCTGGTCTTAGTACTGTTTCACCCGAAAGATTTAGGGCAGACATCTCTTGATATGATTTAATATGAAATTTGAAAAAAATCAACAGATAAATTAAGTCCTTTTTGATGCTTTCCTTACAAATGACCAATTTAGCGCATATATCAGGTTCATGTTTTCTATTTGACTTTTTCTGACTAAAATTTGTCAACAGATTTTCTAAGCTTTCAGTGTAACAGACAAACAGACATTAAAAAGATTCAGTAAGTGGAGGTTTAGGTCCACTCAGAAGAAGTAGAATAAACTACCACCAGAAGCACTAAGCGATATAATTCGTTGCCTAAACTTTAGACGAATTGTATACTCCAATTCTAAATAACATTTTTTTGCCAGATCTAGCGTTTGGTTTTAGATGCTTTTACAAAGTTAAAACAGAGAAATCAGTGCACCCAGTAATGGTTCTTCACTATGGTCTATTAAAAACAATATGGTGCAAAGTTTCAGTAGGTGGGTGTGGTCATTTCATTTATGATAAAAAACAATGTTATAGGGTTTAAGACTATTTGTAGAGGATTTTGTAAGGGTTGGGACAAACTATCCCCAAGATATTACGACTGGAAAAAATTTAGAAGAATTGGCCATATCACTGCCAAGTATGCAGTATACCAAAAATCTACCAAACTCCTAAGAAAATTTTATAAGGCATCTGAAGTTCCCTACACCTCAATTTATATTAGTAGGAACAAAATCTTTGACTATATGTACGTAAATTCAGCGCAATTATTCCAACTGACTCTTACAAAGATTGTTTTTGTCCAGTCTCTCATTTTTAATTGGAGCGGAGTGGTAATTTTGACCATTTGGAAAACGGTACCACTGTTCCTCCAGCCAGCCAGCCTATCAGCTAGATGGACGGATATCACCAAATCGTATTTAACAGCTTTGAAACAAATTTGGTATTAAGATACCTTTATTTTAACTCGTCTCCATCAACGAATAAGTGAAATTTAAATTGATCAAATTTTACTTTATTTGAGTACTCGTGGAAAGAATACCTATATAAAGTACGTAAATAAAAAAGAAAAATATAAAAAACAAATTGCCTTGCATCTCATGAATGAGACATGGGAGAGCTTCTAACATTCAGTCAGCTTACACGCATTATATTTTTTGTTTTTGGACTCACTTAAATGTATCCCACCGTGACGCGATGGTTAGTACACGCGGCTATTATTCGCATGATTGAATGTTCAACCGCTTATACAGCCACCCTTGATTATATGAGCGCTTCGTCACCTCCACGATTAGTCGATAAGTCTTTTAAAGGCTTCTCAAACTGTGTCGTTTGGGATTGTCATTAAACGTTTGAGAGTGAGAAACTACTCAAACTTCTTACAATAATTTTCTTATTTATTTTGAGTGAGGAGGTACTTGTTGCCGTATGGGAAATCAGTTTTATTAAATTTGGACTCGTTTTGACTCAAAATTAGCTCTTTTTTTAATGTGTGCATATACGAGTACTAACCCAAAAGATACGCGGAAGTACACAGATATACATGAGATGCACATCGGATTTTGCATCCATCAGTAACATACTCGTATATCAAAAAATGTAACACTCGGAAGGAAACACTTAAAGTGTTAAGTAACTTTTGACCAGATGTGTTTTATAAAATTTTAACTTGATTGGGCGATATTCACCTCTGTGGCTGGCTAACTGCCTAGTAGGTGCGATAAATACTTATGAGACTTCTTTAAACTTGGCATAGCCCAACATTTTACCATACCGGAGATTGTAAATGGATTATATCGGTCCACTCCTTCTGGTACTTCATTTACCAATTGATCGATTTTCCGAAATTCAATTTTGTTCTGCAACTCTTAATTCGTAGACTGCAGTAACATAACTTCTGGTTCACTTTATTGCGATAGTCTGGGAAATTTTGTAAAAAATCATTTAAGTAATGAAGCTCCTTCTGGTAGCTCCCATAGAAATTGACCGATTTTCCGAAGTTAATTGTTTTCCTGTAATGCCTAATTTTTAGATTGAAACATTCAAAATTTTTGTTCATTGTATTGCTTTTTAGGATCTGATAGAATTTAAAAAATACCGAACAAGTATGCACGCACCTTCTGGTATCTTCCAAACATGACCGAATTAACACATATAATCTTAGCTTCATATTCTTCAAGCATTTGCATTGAATTAAAAAATTTAGCACACGTCATGCGTTTGGGAAATTTAGTTCTGATAATGGTCTGAAGTGCATATCCTATACCTCCCATACAAATTAATCTGCTTAGCGAAAGTTAATTTTCAGACTGAAATTTCTGTACTGGTTGATGTTAGAGTTTAGAATACTTACATACGTAAATGGTTTTGTTTTAATGAGTTTTGTTTTATGTCTTCTGCGGCGCCCATCTAATTCGTTTTCGAAGATTTTTTATAAATTTTTATAGTGCTTTTCCTTGCAACAACCAATTCATCCGCTTATGTCACAATGTATGATTTTACGCCGTAAAGTTCGTTTGTTTAATAGAGTAGATTTTTTGTTCGTCATTAAATAGGTTCGTCACTAAATCATCATTGCTTGGCTCATTGTAGCATCCGTTTCCAATTAATACTATTCTTATTTATAGAATTTTCATCGTTAGTTTTACTGACGTTGAATACGATTCTTCCAAAGATTTGATTGCCAAATTTCACAAAATGTCGCGAACGAGTAGTCATTTTTCGTCGAAACAAATACTCATGACTTGATTTTGTCTCCGCTCGTCACGATACCTATTTATGCAGACTCCTTCTCAATGCTACACAGGGCTGCTGTAACGCCTCTCAGTTTTCTGCTAATGATGTCTGAATCATCAGCAATGGACGACAAAGATCCTTCTTTGCTAAAGAAAAAGAATGACACAATCTCAGAATAGAAACTGTTTCATTCATTCAGAACCTGAACAATAACACATTTGTTAGAATCGTACTGGATAAACTTTATTACAGCAGACTCAGATACCAAATAAATTTGAAAAACCTTTTCAACTAGAAAGCAGCACAAAGACACAAGAACATAACTTGGACGTGAATTTATGTACATTGTTTTGATTGGCATTATCTCCTTAATGTCCTCCCGGACAAGAAATCTAGCCATAGCAAGTGATATACGAGGTGCGATCAAAAAAATAACCGCTATTTTCAAATTTCGTGAGTTACGTATGTTCGATTTTCGTATTTTTTTCCTTATGTTGGTATGGTCTGTTATATATGTTGACAATATCAGCCATTTTGGATTGTCAGTTTGTTTTTGACAGATTTTTTACTATTAAAAAAAAATGGATCGAAGAAACTGTATTAAGTTTTGTGTTAAAAATGAAATTAAATGTGCAAGGACATTTGAAATGTTGACAGTGTCATTTGGCGAGTCTACCATGAGCAGAACACAAGTCCAGTTGTGGTATAACCGGTTTAAGAAAGGCCGAGAAGATATCAATGACGATGCTCGTCCTGGTCGCCCGAGCACGTCAACAACCGATGAAAACATTGAAGCAGTGAAGAAAATGATTTTGAGTAATCGTCGAATCACTATTAGAGAGGTTGCTGATGATGTTGGCATATCGTTCGGCTCATGCCAAGCAATTTTTACGGATGTTTTAGGCATGAAACGAGCGGCAGCGAAGATTGTTCCAAAATTGCTAAATTTTAAGCATAAACAACATCGCATAAACATCGTTCAGGAGCTGTTGAACGTCGTCAACGACGATTCACATTTCCTCAAAAAGGTCATGACTGGTGTATGGCTATGACATTGAAACCAAAGCCCAATCATCCCAATGGAAGCGTCCAGAAGAGCCAGGACCGATAAAAGCACGTCAAGTTGGGTTAAATGTGAATGTTTTCCTCACTGTTTTCTTCGATTGCAATGGCGTGGTGCATCATGAAATTCTGGTTTCTGGGTTGTACGACCCGTTTGAGTGAAGCAATTCGTCAGAGAAGCACAGAATTGTGGAAAAACCAATCATGGATTTTGCACCATGATAACGCACCAGTTCACAAATCGATGCTTGTGCGTGAGTTTTTGGCCAAAAACAAAACCGCAATCATGCCTCAACCACCATATTCAACGGACTTGGCACCCGCTGATTTTTTCCTCTCCCCAAAAATGAAGACAACGATGAATGGGAAGCGTTTTGCTATTGCTATTGCTATTGCTATTGAGGAGATAAAAGAAAAATTGATACCAAAAAGCGCGAAGTGGCATAAGTGTATTATATCTGAGGGGGATTACTTTGAAGGGGACAAGGTAATTATTGATGAATAAATAAATACTTTTTGAAAAAATGTTGTTTTTTGATCCCACCTCGTACGTCGATCTACTTCTCTTAGGTCTTCTCTAGGATTTAGAATAGTGTGAATATCTCGTCAGTTGTGCATTTACCACTTACAGTGTTCAATCAGGTCAGATATAGTGGGTTTCACATATCATATTCCACAGAATCGTATAACCGATGGATGTAACCGATGTTAGATGTAAAACTTAAAACTTTTTTAAAACTTTGGGAAACATCACAGAAGGCCGTGTCTATAATCTGATGACTTATAATATTGTGCTTTATTATTTGGTTCACTGTTGATTGACTGGACAAAAGTAAGCAAGTGAGTAAAATGTGATGGGTATTTTTGAACCGTTCCTGGTCTCTAATGCTGTGTTCCCAGACAACAGTAACAATACGTCTAATTACGATGTTCATGAAACGTGATCGTATTTCGCGTTTCTAAGTATAAAGTATGGTGTAGGTCAACATATAATATATACTAGGGAAGAGTTTCATAAGTTCCCAACTATGCATCATCTAAATACACATATTATTATAATATGGTGAAATTTTCCCATCTCTGGACGACTATACACCATTAGATAAATACTCCATAAAATCAATTGCAATACTTTCAGAAGCTCTTAATCTCTGGTGTAAGTTTATAATTAATTACTTGATTGATGTACGAAACCGTAATAGATTGAATAAGGATATAAATGACTGTTTAAAGAAAATTTGTCTGCAGATAGTTGCTGCACATATAGGTTGATGTTAAATATTGTATTAAAAAAGTAAGGGCGACCCACAGAATGAGTGGTGTAAAAGTTAAATGCATCGAATATTTTAGTTCCACCAATGTTAATTTAGGCAGGGAAAAGAATATGTTTATTACGGATATTCAAATATATTCCACTAAGTAGAAATTTTATACTGTACAATTTACTTAGAGCACCAGCAGTTGAATATTTGAAAAGAAAAATTCGGTTCTTCTATGCAATAAAATATCCTTCAATTTGTCAAAGTGTGTCCCTAAATATTCAAGCCGCAATTAACAATTTATTAAAGCATTACTTAATTGTTTCAAATATAATTCTTGACGTTTAATTATCTATTAGTTTTAATGATAAACAAATGTTGTTAAAAGTATTGCCAAGATAATATTGTACGGACATTAAGAAGCAGCGACAACAATATTAGTTCGAGCTTCAAAGCATTAGAGTTGCTTACACTAACTGAAGAGGCAAACAGTAATTGCTTAGGTTTCTTCCTGGAAACAAAACGAGGTTATTCAATTAAATTTATGGTGTTCACTGTCTGTAGAAACTTTTAACTGTGTAACGTGTTGTGTTGGCACTGAGGTGCGGTTAATCACTACTCTATTCAATTCTATCGCTCTGTAGCCTCATAAATATCACACAAAAAACATTAGAATGGTAGGATTGATATGAATTTTTTGCAATATTGATGTGCATTGTTTACAACTTCTAAATTAATAAGAAAAAGGGGTTTAGTCAAACCAGTCATCTCGAGAATGCAGTGCATAAAATGACGTGGTTATCTCTGTCAGTAACAACTTCTGGCTAGAGGTTCAGAACAGAAGGCTTTTAAAAGATAGTAATTAATAAACCAGTGCAGAATGTTTAAATTTGTCAGGTGAACTGACCTATGTATACCTTTACCCAACGTCCTTTTACGTTGGTGAAAAAATGTGTCGGTCACCAGAAGGGCGGTGCTAAATTGATAGGTTTATCAAAAAATACTCTGAGCTAAAATTCAATAAAAGACATCTAAAGTACCAAGTGTTTTGTGGCCAAGTGTGTTTCATGACAACTCTTTAGTAAACTTGTCAAAACTTCACACAACCTGATATTTCGCCAGATCGAGGCCAAGATTGCAAATAGGCTATATGGACCCACCACCGTTGGTACCTCTCACACAAATTGACCGATATATGTAAATTTATTTTTTCCACTGTAATTTTTTATTCATAAACCACAGTTACTTAATCTTTGGCAATTGGATTGCGTTATAATGTTTTGTAAAATTTTTACAGATCAGTGGGAGAATCAAGCCCTCTCTTATAATTCCCGTACAGATTACACAATAACACCCATATCTTTTGTTCAAATACACTAAAAGAACCATTGACATATAAACTTCATGCCTTACTTCATAGTGCCTATACGATATGCGGAAATATTTTCCTTTTATAAAAAATAAAACTATCTGTGCACATATTTGGTATAAATAACATGTTTATATTCTTCATGACGATTCGAAAACAACGAATTTTGATTACGAGTGAAATTCACATTTACACCTTTTCCAAAAGTATGAAAACCTACTGACTTTGGTAGTAATCCTCGTACTGACATAATTCAAACTAGTATATTTTTTATGAATGTAAGAACTCATGGCGTTAATATAAGTCACAACCTAGGTAACAATCATTTAATAAAGTCATTCGATATTCAAGTTAGCTAACCACGGCGAAATGGTCAGTACGCGCGACTATGGTTCGCATCATGGCGAGTTCAATACCCAATATGACCACCATCACTATTTAAGCGGCAGTTATCTCGAGGTGTGTGACAAACACTTCAAGTATTCGAAGAAACGACAAGTCTAGTAAATGTTTCTGAAACTATAACGTTCGGAATCGCTGTTAAACCGTAAAGGCTATCCCATATCGCATTCATGCGATGCAAATAAATTTGTTATTTTTTCTTTCGTCTTATTCGATATTCAAGTCGCATCAGCTGCCATTCAAACCAAACTTTTATACCTCCCAGTCCGTAATTAAAAAAAAAAGAGAGAAATCTGGTTATTTAATAAACAGCCGCTTGCCTTCGTTCCTTAAATGTGTGTAATAGTAACGAGTATCAGCTCGGCAGCCTTTAACCGAATATTTACTAAGATTGGAAATAAAACTAAAACTAAGGAAATCAGTAACGAATAATTATGAAGAGATTGCATAAAGTGTGTAAATGGCTCTGCTGAGGGGAAGACAATAAATGTTTACGTCCTCCGTGTTAAATTTATGGGCAGCAAGTGGCAAACTTTTGGTAATAAAAACTTCGGTAATGCGTTTACTGCAGCAATAACAGCTACCATTTCGTGTAATGATGGGAAACAACATGCTGTAAAAATGAAAAAGAAACTACAACAATAATCTGAAAATTCTAGTTCACTAAAACTATAATTTCAAGCATTCACAGTTTGCCGAAGACTGCAATCATTTTCATGTAGTTTTTGAGATTAAAACGAGTACCAGTTGTGTTGTTGCCATGAAAAACAGAGCATTACGAATACTTTAGAGTGTTCATAAATGTACATAAACAATTTTTGAAATTGAAAGTATTTTTATTGGAATGGGATTTCTTTACAATGTTGTATTTTTAAATAACTATGCTATGCAACGACGTCCTTAAGTGGGAGAACATCTTCTGTAATCGTACAATGCGCAATACTCTTCCGGAAATATAATACGGAATAAATTATCAATAACACTCAATCTTTTTTTAATGTATGTAATTCGAGTTCGGTCGATAATTTAGTATTATTTAAATTTTATGAATCTCAGTCCGAAGTGTAAGCCAATCCTAGGCTAATTTCTTCTTTGCCAATATAGTAATATCATATATGGGCGTTGAAGCTTTGATATAGTCGTTCAAATCTTTGCGTTGTTTGGGTGATGCTATGCTTGTTTCCAATCATAACCTAATATAGTATATGACAACTTTGCATGCTCCTACATTTTGATGGCTATCAGTTTAGTGGCAACATCGGTTTTTTTCCAAACAGTCTTTTGTGCTTTTCACATTTTGGAATAACGTGTTGCTTTCGATATCGATAGTACAAGTACCAAATTGTGGATTCCCACCTGTAGTACTTCATGAGATAAGGTGTTTAAATCATTAGGTTGTGTCGGCGCTGTCATTTTAACTTAACATAACTTATGCTAATTTCGTGATTGATGGCAACACATTGTTTAATTTTTACAACGATCAATCAGTAACATTGACCATCTTAATATGTTATTAAAGAAGCAACGCCCAATTTTTGCTTACATATATTTCATTCTATCCCAGTAGCATATATACTGCACGTTACCAGTATATCTCTTATAGCTCATGATGCGCCATTTCTAAATGTTAATACATAAAGATGTGACACCATCTTCACCCTTTGCCCAAACTTTTTCTAATATAGCTTATGAAAATTCCGTGATTGATAGTAACTTACTGTTACATTTTGTGATGATCGTTAACTGGTAGAACGCCGTTCATTTCTATATCAGTAGCAGTAGCGTGTCAAATCGCATCTTTGCACCTCCAATAATTCACCAGGTACAGCCGTTAAATGTGTTAAATTGAGTGGGCGGTGCCGCGCTCTTTTTGTTGCCTTAGCCTTATGTAGAATGGCGCATAAGGAACGTTAAGATTTGATCAGTGAACACATTTTTTGTTTGTCTTTTTTTTCGTCTCTTTACAGAATTAACTAAATAGTATTTGGGAAATTTATGATGGAAAAGTTCGGCACAGCACAAAGAACTAAAGTTGTTGAATTTTACTTTGAAAGTCAGCATTCGATTATTCAGATCATATCGAAATTGCTTTCATGTTCGAAATGCTTCTAGAGCTCCAACAATTTACCGATTGGTTCAGCGTTTTGGTCAACAAGGGGCTGTCTGTGATCTTCCACGTGCCGGAAGACCTCTTGCAGTTCGAAATGAAGTGACCATTGCACGAGCGCAAGCAAGTGTTGAGCAAAACCACGAAACTTCCACCAGGCGACGTTCTTAGCAGTTAGAGATGTCTACGCTGTCTTTGCAATGAATTTTACATATGTCACATCTTTTCCCATATAAGATGCAATTGGTTCACGATTTAACACCAAATGATGCACAAGAACGCATTCAATATAGCCGCCGTTAACGTTACTTATACGCCACCCTGTATAACATATGATAATTTCGTGACTGATAGTAACGTACAGTTAAATTTATATGACGGTCGGTTGGTTACTTTTTATTTGAACATATTAATTTTTATTTTTATAGCTCATTAGATGTAACCACTCAAAATTGATTTTTATCCAATCAAGAAGTAATATAGGCCGTGAT
The DNA here is from genome assembly GCA_019455685.1 of Philornis downsi. NCBI lineage: Eukaryota > Metazoa > Arthropoda > Insecta > Diptera > Muscidae > Philornis > Philornis downsi. Next base: position 5,019,855 of record JAHXMU010000095.1, read on the forward strand.
TCCCTCCTGTAAAAAAAATCGAAGTACTATTGCCTAAAATTATAATGCGGTTTCATATAAGTGCTATAGCAACACTGGGTTTCGCAAGTTTCATGCTAATATAAAAAATAATCCTTGGTAGATTCTGCGCTCGAAAAGGTACATAAGGTAATTCTCCAGGCAAATTCAAAACAATTACCTTTAAATATAAAGTAAAATGTGCTGTCTTAGGCCCTTTGTCTGACTTAGCTTTCAAATTTCCGTATTAAGCCAAAAAAAAAAAAAAAAGTTTTTATTATTTAAATAAAGTTATTAATTTCAGTTAAATATGGAATTACATGAATTACATGTTGTTATAAATATCATTCCTGAAAGTGTCTACGAACAGATTTTTCATACCAATGTGATACCCCAATTGAAATATGCATACCAAAGTATATCAATGAAGACGCTTTTCTGCGTAAAAGCTGTACATAAAGCCCATCTTCTGTTTGACAAATGTCTGTAAAGCCACTTTCCTGTGAATATCTATGATAAATAGCTATCTTCATAAACTCACATTCATGGCTTCTAAAGATATAAAAGCATCCAGGAACAACCTTTTCCATATAAAAGGTGTGTCATTGAATATTATGCAGATCGTTTTCAAAGATTTTGTGTCTCACAAATTATTATTACCTACGAATTTGACTAATAATACCGACATTTTATAGCTCCATGTGCAATCAAAATACCTATGCCAATTAAGGTAATACAATCTCTCATATTCAAATACACTGTGCAAATTTTATGACAATCGGTACATTAAAATAAGAAGTAGCATTAGTTCTACTTAGTAGATGCTTTTCCTTTCTAAAGATACAAATATGCAATCATTCGATTTTATGCATAATACGAGGTATAATAGAAAAAAACGGGATTTTTCAAATTTCGTGAGTTACGTATGTTCGATTTTCGCATTCTTTTCTGTTATGTTGGTACACATGTCTGTTATATATGTTGACAATATCAGCCGTTTTGGATTGTCAGTTTGTTTTTGACAGATTTTTCACTATTCGAAAAAATGGATCAAAAAAACTGTATTAAGTTTTGTGTAAAAAATAAAATTAAATGTGCAAGGACATTTGAAATGTTGACTGTGGCGTTTGGCGAGTCTACTATGAATAGATCATATGAATAGAACACAAGTTCAGTTGTGGTATAACCGGTTTAAGGAAGGCCGAGAAGATGTCAATGACGATGCTCGTCCTGGTCGCCCGAGCACGTCAAAAACCGATGAAAACATTGAAGAAGTGAAGAATATGATTTTGAATAATCGTTGAATCACTATTATAGAGGTTGCTGATGATGTTGGCATATCGTTCGGCTCATGCCAAGCAATTTTTACGAATGTTTTAGGCATGAAATGTGCGGCAGCGAAGATTGTTCCAAAATTGCTAAATTTTGAGCAAAAACAACATCGCATGGACATCGCTCAGGAGCTGTTGAACATCGTCAACGACGATTCACATTTCCCCAAAAAGGTCATAACTGGTGACGAATCCTGGGTGTATGGCTATGACATTGAAACCAAAGCCCAATCATCCCAATGGAAGCGTCCAGAAGAGCCAGGACCGATAAAAGCACGTCAAGTTCGATTAAATTTGAAGGTTTTGCTCACTGTTTTCTTTGATTGTAATGGCGTGGTGCATCATGAATTCTTGCCACAAGGTCGTATGGTCAATAAGGAATACTACATTGAAGTTATGCGCCGTTTGAGCAAAGCAATTCGTCAGAAACGCACAGAATTGTCGAAAAACCAATCATGGATTTTGCACCATGATAACGTACCAGCTCACACATCGATGCTTGTGCTTGAGTTTTTGCCCAAAAACCAAACCACAATTATGCCTCAACCACCCTATTCAGCGGACTTGGACCCCGCTGACTTTTTCCTCTTCCCAAAACTGAAGACACCGATGAAAGGAAAGCGTTTTGCTACGATTGAGGAGATAAAATAAATATCGAAATAAAATAGAAATTGATGAATAAATAAATACTTTAAAAAAAATTTAAAATAACGGTTATTTTTGGATCACACCTCGTATATAGATTACAAAGCATAAACATAGATTGCATAAGTTTATTAGTTACAAACTGAAGAGGAGGACCCCGCTGACTTTTTCCTCTTCCCAAAACTGAAGACACCGATGAAAGGAAAGCGTTTTGCTACGATTGAGGAGATAAAAGAAAAATCGAAATAAAATAGAAATTGATGAATAAATAAATACTTAAAAAAATTGAAAATAACGGTTATTTTTGGATCACACCTCGTATATAGATTACAAAGCATAAACATAGATTGCATAAGTTTATTAGTTACAAACTGAAGAGGATTGACTGAGTTCTGAAAAATCGATCATTTGTATCAGATGTACCGATTGGCGAACGTATACCAAATGTTTAAAATTTATTTAAGAATTATGAAATAATACAGTGGAGGTAAATTAAGGTTACATATAAGGAGTTACAGTGATGAATTTCGGAAAATCGGTGAATTTGTATGGCAGATACCAGATTGAAGAGTCACCGACAACGAGCTAGGCAAAAATATGGGGCTGTGCCTAGCTTTAAGCAGTACCATAAAGATTTACGACAGCTATCGTGTCCATCAGACAGCCTTGCAGACAGATGAAAATCGCTTAATTGGCCTAAAAAGTATGAAAACATATTTGATTTAAAGAGATTAAATACTCTAGATGCTTCTTTTTGGTTTTTAAGCTTCGGCCATAGTGCACTGCTTTGGGTGAAAATGTACAAATTATAAGCAGTAAAGGGATTTCAGGAAGCTGACTGACATACTCGTATATTAGGTGCGTAACTAAGTTATCGGTGTTGTTTTTTTTTTTCTTTTTTTTGATGCAACTTTATTATGAAAACATGTTTACAAATAATTCCATCTTTCGGGCAAAGCTCGAATTCCGTTACAGTAAAACTGTTTATTTTTGGAGGCTATCCACAAATGTAGCCATTCCTTGAGGTCGTCATATGAGTGGAACTATTGGTCAGCCTGACCGTGTGCTATCGTAGGTTTTAACGGGCTTGGCCCCATGAGGCCGAGCGTTGTCATGCTGAGGAATCACTTTTTTGTTCCTCTCCACATATTGTAGTCATTTCTCGCAAAAAGCTTGACTCAATCGCATTAATTAAAGTCGAAACCGATACCCAGTGATGGTTTCGCATGATTTTAACAGCTCGTAATAAATAACACCGACCAGGTCCCACCAAATATAGAGAATAACCTTCGCAGCGTGAATACTCGACGGAGACAACGACGTAGAAGCGTGACCGGGCCGCCCCCATGGCTTTCTTTTCTTTGGATTGCTGTAATGAATCCATTTTTTATCACCCGTTACAATACGATAAATAAACCCCTTCCTTTTTTGTCGCTGAAGCAGTTGTTCATAGGCGAAAAAACGGCGCTCAACGTAAATTGGCTTCAACTCATAATGAACCCAAGTTTCTTGCTTTTGAATCATTCTCAACGCATACAATCGCTTGGTAATGGTTTGGCGGGTAACTCCTAATACTGAAGTAATGTCTACCTGCGTTTGACATGGATCCCAATCAAACAATGTCGTCAATTCCGTGTCTTCGAAGGAGTTTCGTCTCCCTTCGCGCGGTCGTTGGCATCAAATTCACCGTCTTTAAAGCGATGGAACCAATCTCGACACGTTGTTTCACTTAAGGCAACATCTCGGTAAACGTTTTCTTCAATTGAAAGAAGAAAGTCAATATTTCCAGCATACGAGATGTGGTCGAAAAATATGGGGACATTTTCAGATTTCGCGGGCTACGTACATTTTTTACGTTGTTCGTCTCGAAGATATGTTGACGGTTTTATCCATACAGCATGTTTAGTTTGTTTGTGAGAGGCATAAGTAAGACAAGTAATTCTGTATTCAAAAGACTGTAGGAACAAAAATTTGCGTCCGATGAGGTACCTTTTTTGATATGTCTCATACAAATCACATAATTTGTTCATATATCCTTAGGCTCCTATTGTTCACACTAATCCTTGGGCAAGTTTTTTCTTACTTTGCCGATTTTGATTTGGCCTGTCAGTCAACGCGAGATGCTTTTATTTCAAGCTTGAGACTCACAGATTGGGAGGTGTGACTTGCGTCATGCTACCAACAGACACGGAGTCGGAGAAATGGACGAATGGGTTAACATCGGCATAGATTTTTATGTATATGATCTATGGAATCTAAGGTGAGTATTTAATATTGCTACAAGCTGATTGACAGAATGCAAAGGCGTTGTTATCTCTATACTTTCTTATAGGGCGGCCGTTGAAGCGGTATCAACATCTGCCTCGGTTATTAATTTAATTAAACTTCACTCTAAACAAATTTATAGTTTAGGGAGTAGTGTCGAATATACAAAATTACCTATGTTTCGACTTTGAAAAACTGTTTATTCGGAAACAGCATAAAAACAATTTATATAACCTCACCCGAAGGAGTGAAGAAATGAAACACTCCATGCAAGGTTTAATGTATCAAGAATCCTTTGACCAAATGCGTGAAAATTGATGAAAACAAATTTGTTTACCGAATTTTGTTTGTTAGAATGTAAACAAAACACGGTTGTAATGATAGTCAAGCGGTTTGATTATTTTCAGACAGATCTGATAGAACTTATCGTCATCATCGTAAATATAGTTAAATTTTCGTTTTAAATACTTGAAAACCTGCCAGGTTTATTTGTTGATGTTACTGTGTCTTATCAATAAGCTGAGCAAAAGTGCCGTAAACTGTCTCATAACACACATACATACACTTTATTTTAATGCTCCTTTAATAGCAAACTTATCTTCATTTTTGTTTTTTCCATTATACTCGTATGTACAAATAAATAAATGGAATGAAGGACATTAAGGGAAATGTACACCGCAACAATTATTCTGAAGGAGCTTGCGTTGTATCTTAAAATTACCAATAACCGGCATATTTATGGCAATTAAAAAGAAATAAATGTCGACATTAGCTTAGACACATGAAAATAAATTTAGATACAAATATATAAGATTATGTGAACATAAGTACGAGTACTGACACCTATGTACATACCACAGTTTTTATATTAAAATAGCCTTTCTATACGAATAGAACTGAAATTTCATTTTGATATTTCAGGCAAAAATTTATTTTAATTATACGAAATGAAAAAAAAAAAATGCTTCTCCCAAAATGAACATTTTCATTTCAAAACACAGTTCCGTTCGATATTTAACGTTAACATAACTATTCTTATGAAGTTATATATCGTTTAATGCTACAAAATATAACACACAGATGGAAGCGTTTAAAGTATCAAATACTTTTGGCCAACTATGAGCTATGGTGAAAAGAAGTACATTATTTTTCCAATAGGAGACTTCAGAAATCTGTATGTCGCATTTTTCACGTGTGATAGAACAACACCAGATGGCGTTATAAAGATAAGATTTTGTACCCAAAAAACTATAACAGTTTTGTGATGACTTGACACAGTGTTGTTCAAGCTCGCACCAAAGATGATTACCAACAAAGAGAAAATACGCTTTGAAAATGCGGTTCTGATACAATAGCTTCCAAAAACGTTGATAAAATAATGAAAATCGTCAAGTCCGAACGTCCTGTATGCTAATTTTCGATAGAACAGGAGGTAGACATTGCACAGAAAACCCGTTTGGAACTATATGTATATGTACTCGTATGGGTGCTACAAGAATAAATACAAAACCAATACCGAAATTTCAGTCAATTGAACTGACTTACGAATACACATAACTTCACCCAATGTTCTTTTGTGTAGTTGCAAAAAAATAATCTAAATATGAATGTACAATCAAAGAAGAAATCCTCCTTTTTGGAAATATATATTTGGGCACCATAACATTACGTTTGCTTCATCTCACAGCGCCAGTTCTGATCACCGTCGATTTTTTTACATTTAAATAATTTTTAATTACGGATTAGGAATCATAGTAGAAAATCAAATTTCGGTAAATCGTTAAATTTGCATGAAAGGTATCAGAAATGAGAGATTACATATATATAAGGAATTATAAAGTAAGGTAATGAATAACGACAATAATGTAGGCTGCTACAGCCGACTAAATACAAATTACAGAGGATTGCTTGAATTTTTAAAAATCTGCCAATTTGAATTGAAATGTTCCAAGCTTTGGTAAATTTAAGAATTAAGCATTTTAAGAAAACCAACGCAGCCGATTGGAAATATTGCAACGGACAAAAATTTAGGTTGCTGCAGATTACGGATAAATAGTTATAGAAGGCTTAGATCGATATAGTTCATTTGCAATCCCCAGTTACGATCCCTAACCCTAATCCTTACGAAGTTCCCTAAAGATTTATGGCAGATATCGTTTCTTCCAAATGCACAGTCGACTTAAGAGTTCATTATAACAATTTGCTCAGAGAATGCTTGTTACTTTAAAAGCTTCCATCTGAGTGTAAAATTGTTAACCCTATAAGATATCGTATATTTTTTGGTTCCTCCAGTTGAAGACATAAAAAACTTTAGGGACTGAATTTCCACCTGCGAACCAATCCTGAATGGAAATGGAAATAAAAATCGACTCATTAGGCAGCAACAAGCGTGGCCGCACCGTGGTAAACCGGCAAAATGTTGACCAAGCCAGGATTGACAGCCAGGAAGGTTTCCCGTGTGTTTGGTTCCACTATGGTCAAGCGTTTCAACAATTTCACCGTCCGAAGGAAGCAATCGCCCAGAAGCGATCAGCTTTAGCCAACAAGAGAGGAGTTGTGTTTCATCATCGATAGTGACTCAACAAAAGCTTGGGGAGCTTGGTTGGGAGGTCCTTTTGCACGCATTTTATAGTGCACACCTGGCACTAAGTAATTGATTATTATTTCTGTCTAATTGCTAAAAAATAAAAATAAAAAATAAAATAATGGATTTTTATTTATCACATCTTACATGTTTTTGGCTGGTAGACAAGATAAGTGTCGTAAACCTTTATGGAACTTCTTAAAACTTATCGCAGCCTAATACTTCTTCACATCGTATCCGGAAATTGTAAATATGCTATATCTGCTCTCCACTTCGTTCTACACGGGCCCAACTTCAAAGAATATTTTTTCCCCTGTAACTCCTAATCCATAAATCCAATCCATTTTGTTATTTTGTATGCCTGGTATGAATTGGAAAAAAGTTAAATGTTCACCACAGCTGTTCTGCTACAATCCATATGAATGATTTAACTCGGTATTTCTAAGTTAATAATTTTTATCCAGTTCCGCTAAGATAATTCAAAATTGTGGCACCTCTTCTAGAACTTTCACACAAATCGACCAATTTTCTGAAATCTATAATTTTCTAATGCAACTTCCCATCTATAGGTTGTGGCACACTAAAGTAGTGTTCCATAATTCATAGTAAAACTAGAGAAACACTCACTTTCATGCAAACGACCGATTTAACCTATATATTCTCCCAGTTTCAAATCTTTCAATAATACATTGTGTTCAGCCATTGTCCACATCATGCGTTAGAGAAGCTTAGTTTTGAGAATTTTGTCCGAAATGAAGCACCCAGCACGCGTGTCGTACGCAGGTGATAAACACTCACGGATTCCATTATCGTGCACATAAAACAATATGGATGATGTGGCTCTCAGCAGATCAATACTTCGTACAGCATCGTAATGAGAATTGAGCATAAAAATTTCGAATTATTCGCATAAAAATCAAATTGACTCATCAATTGAAGAAAAATTACCATCCACTTCATTATCGCTTTAAAGTTTAGGCGCCACTGCAGCTAAACTAGGAGGTAGACTTTGGCCGAAAAATCATCTTTTCTGACGAAACGTACATTCAATTCGGCGGCAATGTTAACATACAAAGTTGTCACACCTATGGATCGCAAAACCTACACATGGTTGTCGAGAAATGAAGAATGTATTGTTTATATCCCAAGTCGGACATTGTGTGATTTGAATCCATTAAATTTTTGTGAAGTATCGATAAATAATATTCCAGATACGATAAAGATCCTCAAAGAAAACATCGACCTGCCGTTCGTAATATAGATTCAGGAATCCATTCGAGACAGCCATTCGAGTCAAATTTTGTTCCATATATAAACGGAATAAATGTGTAATATATCAAAATAAATTGCCCTCTGTTCCCTTCACATAAATGTTACAATTTTAACATTTGGAATACTGTCTATATAAGTAGAGTGCACAAAACAAGGTACCTTAGACCGATATTCTCAAGGCACGGCTTTGCCTAAAGTGCAAATTACATTCCAAACCAACAAAATGCCATTAAAATCAGTGTAGAAATTATAGTCGGTGAACTGTCTTACACATAACGACACTTAAAGTTCTCTTGTGCTATTGCAAAAGTGAGCCGAGTGTCAGATGAGACGCGATAAATCGTTACGTTCTTCTGAAAAAAATCCTGTAAATTAAAGTACAATAAAAAGCAAACTTATAACTTACTGAACTTAATTATTTTAAATGTTGAGTTGTTCGGAAAGTTCGTTCGGTTAATTCGTCAGTGACGAATAGTGTCACTTCTCATCACGTAGAGTTCCTTCAAACACTAACAAAACTTCCTGCCACCCCTTCTCTAAACTGTTTACTATTGTCTATTTGTGTTCTCGTTTTAGCCGTGAGTGGTTATAGCGTTTTAAAAAAGTTTAAAAAGTGCAAAAAATGAGCGAAAAAGGGTATTTTATGCATATTAGCCCGTATTATTTCCGAAAAGGAAAAACCGCTGCTGAAGCCAGCCGTAAAACAAAATCTGTTTATGAAGAAAACGGGCCAAATGAAAGAACTTGGCAGAAATTGTTTAAAAGATTCTCTACGGGCTACTTCTTAGTAACAGACGCTCCCAGATCAGGACGACCAAAAGAAATTGTTTCCGAGGAGATGAGAAATTTAGTTATTGTTAATTCCCGTGCAGCAGTTAGGGAAATAACTTAAACAATGAAAAAATCAGTCTCAACCGTGCACAGTGTCATAAAAAAGCTCGAATGTGTGAGCAACCTCGATGTGTGGGTTCCCCACTCTCTTACCGAGGCCGCACACTGCCTTGCGGACCCGTCAGAAACTGTCAGAGCTTGAGTGGGAAGCTTTACGTCACCCACCGTACACCCCAGACTTCGCTCCGCCAGGCTATCACCTATTTCGTAGTCTGAGCAAAAACTTGAAGGATTTGAGTTTTCCAGAATGTTAAAATTCGAATTGAACGTTTTTTTTTTAATTCACGCGAGTTTTATGAGAGGAAAAAGAAGAGATTATATAATAGATTATAATAATTGTTGTCGTGTATAGGTAAATAAATTTCTTTTAAAACCCGAACGAACATTCCGAACCACCCGATATATGTGTGTATATAATAATAAACTTACATATATCTTACTGTTTCGCCTAGAAATCAGAGAAACCCCATTCATTTCTGTCTAATTTGCAATATTTTTTTTTTTTTTATTTGTACTATCAGCTTTACAATTTAAAAATTAGTTTTAAGATTTATATAGCTTGAGTATCTACTAAAAGCATTGCAACAATTGATGTCTTATTTTGTTAGGTTATATGTGGTTAATTAGTTATATCACATTTTTAGGCAAAAAAGATAGTAAAAAGACCTATTCTAAGTGTAAAGAAATAATGTAATGAGCAGCTTCTGTCATCTTCATACCGAAGATTTGGAAGATGGTCATATCTATAAATTTCTTATTAAATCATAATTGGAGCATCTGTTTCGATCTTCAAAGCTTTCATTTAGATTATATGCCACCTTATTAAAAAAGTCTTCGTTGTATTTTCTATGCAGCTGGAATGTAGAGTATCGTATTGGTAAATTGTAAATAATTTTGAGATTTTTGTTTTGGATTATTTGAAGTTTATTCCGGTATGTTTTGGCAGCTTTCATATACCAGACTTGGCACCCGTATGTCATAATTGGTCTTATACACATTTTGTATAATAGTATTTTGTTTTTGACGTTCAGCTTTGATTTCCTGTTTAGCAGAGGATAAAGTGCTCTTCCGCATCGTATAGCTTTTTCGCATGTTTTGAAGATGTGTTCCTTAAAAGTCAATTTTTTATCAAGTATTATACCCAGGTATTTGATACTGTTTTTAAGTGGAATTTCTGTCCCCTTTATGTTAAGATTTATAGTCGGATTTCTCTTTGTCGATTTATTAAAAGGGAAAATGATAGCTTGTGTTTTGCCCTCATTAATTTTTATTTTCCATTTTGAGAAATACTTATCTGCGTGTATAAGGGACTTTTTCATTTTTTTTATTACTGCATTTGATAGCTTTCCACTTGTTATAATAGCAGTATCATCAGCGTATAGTGCCGTGTTGTTGTCTTTCGTGCCTTTGAAATCTTATGTAAACAAGGAGTATAATGTAGGAGACAGAATAGATCCTTGAGGTACCCCAGCAGGGATTTTCCTTTCCGTGGATTTGCCATTATTCACGGTAACCGTCATTGTCCTGTTTGTCAAAAAACTTTTTACAAGTCTTTGTAGGTAAATAGGAAATTCCATAGTATTTAATTTGTAGTCTAGACCGTCATGCCATACTGTGTCAAAAGCTTTTTATACATCCATGACCACAATTCCAGTTCTTCTTCTGTTTCGTTTATTATTTTCGATAAGATTAGTGATTCTTTTAACTTGATGTGTAGTTGAGTGCTCTTTTCTAAATCCAAATTGTTCCTTCTTCACTAAATTGTTTGCTTCTGCGAATTCTTCTATCCTTTGTAAAATAACTTTTTCGAAGATGTTATCCAGGCAGGTTAGCATACTGATCGGTCGGTAGCTTTTGGGTGATTTTATTTCTTTCCCTGGTTTTAAAACGGGTATTACAATTGCCCTTTTAAACTGCAATATGTACGTGAGGTAAGCTGAGGGAAGTGTGAAAGGCAATTCCATTCGCAAAACTGAGTCAGTAAACACCTGACGATTATTTCACTTTACAGAATTTTGCGCAATATGAGGAAAAATATCAACGTATGAAAACATGGATTAAACTACGTAACGACAGTTTAAGAAACTGAATTCTACTAAGCATTTTAGAACAAACATACTAAGAGAAAATGGTTAATTATTAATGACTACAGATCAGGAGTTACAGAGAACAAATTTAATTTCGCAAAATCGGACAATTTGTATGAAAAGTATGACGAGGAGTGGGCCGATATACTCCGATTATAATCCCGGTTAGAATTTGTTAATTATTATTAATATTATAGGCTGTGCCAAGTTTAAAAAGATTTACGGAAGTTGTCGCGTGTACTAACCAGCCAGGTAGACGGACACCTAGGCATTCCTCAACTGACTTTAGAAGTCATGAAATACATTTTGCCAAAAGATACGTAGTACATGGTGGCGCACGAATCGTGCTGCTGTCGCCAGTCAACTGACAATGTGGAGAGTTATTTAAAGATGTTGAAGGAGTTTTTTACCGAGAACTGCACCGATGAAGTATCCGTTTCAATAGCATGTGGTTCCAGCAAGATGAAGCAACTGCACACATAGCCAAACTGGATGACGAGGCTCCAATGAAAATTCTCAAACAAATTAATATCCAGAAGCTCCACATTTCGCTGGCCCCCAAGGTCACCTCACTTGACTGCACCAGACTTTTTTATGGAGTTATGTCAATCAAGAGGTTTACAAAAAGAAACCAAGGACTGACTGAATTGAAGGAGTCCATTAAAGCAATAATTGGGGCGATACCGACTTCAACCCAAAGTTATTTGAGTTTTCTTATTGTAGCACAATTGGTGTGCCATCCTGTACTTTAGTCACTGCTTACAAAGAGAAACAACTTAAGTAAAAATTTATCGTTCGTTAAGGTTTTTTTTTTCAAAAAATCGCTGTTATGTAGTAAATCTAATACAATTTTCGAAATACATTTAATTTTGAAATTGTGCTTAGATGACAACACGTGTCTTAGGACATGACATATAACACAAAATTGTTGTAACTTATGAACCACAACAAGTTTCGCAATGGGAATTGCTCGTAAATATGCTCCGGAGTATGCACAATAAAAATAAGGTATTTGTCCTAAATCCACTTACAACGTTTTTCTTCTTCAATTAATAACCAGAATAGTAATATCATTCATTCTTCATTCCTTCTGGAGAAGATATAAAAGCGTTAAGTAAATTAACCTATTTCCGAATTGATTTTTCTCCACAATATTTGTGACCTGATACTGAAATAAATTCTTTGCTTGCATGTGAAATAAAATTCCATTCATTCCATTTCATCAAACTTTCCATTTTTAGCAGATGTACTTGAATCACTTCGCACGACTTATGTTTTTATCTAACTTGTTTTGCTGATATTTTCAAGTTAAATAGTTTATGCGCTTTCCAATTATTGGATTTTTTGAACAGAAAATCATCGGTTTGACAAGTTTTCCATTACAAAATAACAGGATAGAGCCCGCTTTTTACATATGTCTCAATAATAATAATTAAGTTTAATTTAATAATAAATAATAATAATTAAAATATATATATATATATTAAAATAATGCACTTGCACACTATTAAATAACGTGCCCTTGCCTTAACAGCGGCATAAGTATAAGTATAATAATTTTTGTGCGAAATATTCAGGCAAACCTCGAAAATACAAAATTTTATGTTTGGTGCCTCGCTACTGCACATGAATGTATTTTATTTATTCAGACTTTTATTTTTTATTGCCAACCAGAGATTTTTCCAATTTGGCTTAACATTACTGAGTGGACTATTATGGCTTTATGAATAAACAGAATCCTTAAGATCCTTGTGCATGCTTCAATGAATTATAACTCAATTTATGTTGTTGGCCATTAATGTTATGGCCTCCAATGCTTTAATTAAACAACTGTGGAATGAAAAGCTTTTCAGTTTCTTGGTTAAACAGAGCACAAATTCATTACCATAACTATGCGATGGACTTTAAGGGTGTATGAATAATACAGATGAATGCATTCACGGCTTCGCTTATTTTTCTTGTATTTTCTTTTCACAGCCTAATTTGTTAACAGAGTGGGGCTGGTGTGAGGTTCAATGACTACGAAATGACAGGTATAGACACCTACACAGTTAACAGTTTGTAAAAGAAATCATTGCAGAAGTTTCATCCATGGTCCATTTGCATTGGTGAAAAAGTGTACAGATTGCCAAAAAAGCTATATCAATTATATGAAGGAAAAATAAGTAATATTAAAAATTACCGAAGTTATAGAGGAATCATTGACTTTGAAAAAATTGGCCAATATGTTTGTTTGGTACCCGTAGGGGCTACATTGCCATGCCCCATTCCATTTTCATTCGCAGAACTGAGTTTACTAAGCACCTGACGAGTGGTGGAAATATCGGGTTAAATTTGCAAATTTGTTGGAGAGATATCAAAAAGGGCGTGATTACCCAGTTCATGTTTTCCAATTTTAATGCAACTTCTTGAAGCTAAATCGGCCAATCATAATTGGGCATAAATACCAAAATAGACGTGGTTACATGACCGCTTTTTCTCAAGTTTTACCAAGCATTATAAATTAATGCAATGTATGGGAAGTACCACAAAGGGCGTGGCAAGGCCGTTCATTTCTCATTCTGTCTTAACGTGTACGAAATTTGGGTAAAAAATTAATGCAACAAAATGAAAGATATGAATCTAAAAATGTACAGTTTGTATCTGTTACTACTATTGGAGGTACCAGTAAGGGTTTGGTAATGGTCTCCATTTTCATTTTCAAAATTAAGTTTATAAAATTCGTGATATGTATCAACTTTGACTGAATTCCACACAATATATGATTCAAATCGGTCATTTGTATAGGAGGTACCAATTTTTTCTTTGTTTTTATCATTAGAAAGCAATACAATGGACAAATATGCGGTTTACCGCGGTCATCGAATTAAGAGTTAAAGGGAGAAAAATCGATCAGTATGTGTTGGAGGCACCAGAATAGGTTTGTCAACATAGCCCATTTACCAGGTATAATCAAGCAAAATATTAGGCCACACAGACCAATATTTCTCAAATCGCTTGTAAAGTCGGTCATATCATTCCTACGGGCGAAAGAAAAAAATTATTCGCATAAACAAATTTATTTTGAATCTTTCAATAAATCATTCCACAATTAGTGCGGTGTCATCAAAATGAGTGCGAAACGGAAAGCCTATATTGCACAAAAGACGAATTTAATCCTTTCATGAAAAAGATTTTTTCCACCGGGAAAATTTGATAACATGTGACACTTGCTGAGAGTAGTGTCGTTGGCGATGTGCCGACTTATCGCTCGATACATAACTTGTAAAATACCCTTCTCTATTCTCATGCATAACATTTAGCTTTCTCCAATTTTGCAGTGAAAATTTGTATTTAAATCTTCAGTTGAAAAAATTTGAAATACCAAATAATAGCCAAGTCCGTCTGTTAGTTGACAAGATGAATGGCTGGTATAGATGATAACTGCACATAAATATACCTACATGAATTTTTCATACAAATTGACGAATTTGTCGTTACACGTGTGAGCGTAAACAAAGATAACTTAAATGGAGCTGAGACAAAATCGAGTTTACTCATTGGTATTATTGTTATTGTGTTTTGGTAAATTTTTCAATCCAATCCGCATTTCAAAATTCGATGTAAATAGTTTACAAGTTATATCAATTGGTACAAAACAGATATTTTAGAAAAACTGCGTAATATTTGCAAAACTTGTCATCAACAAAAACAATTTTTTGTTGTTATTATATATGTCGTTAAAATATAATACATGCTGAATCCCAAGCGTAATTTCAAAATTCTTTACGTGTCAGAAGCGGTAAAACCCGAATTAAGACAGTTTCCTTGTAAGCATAGATATAATTTTTCACCAATGTTCATCAATATCCATTTGATAAGCACCAAAATTTTGTCCGTCTAAATTTTAGGCCGTTGCATTTTTTATAAATCTCGGCAGAAATTGGAAAATATCGGCCACTTACAAATCACCAATTTAACTCAAATTCAATCAAATTTAGCACACGTCGAGCATTTGCCAAACTTAGGAAATGGACGGCATCGCTACATACCTTCTGGTATCTCCCATACAAATTGACCGATCTGAGAAAATGTAATTTCGCTCATATAATTTTTGATAAGATCGTAGCAACCTACGCCGCTTGTTCTGTCTGCTGCATTCTTTTCCACCATGTGTGTCAAATTACTTGACTGACTGCAATTTCTGTATTGAGTGGCATTATCTTTATTGCATCCTTTTATGACTGTCGTCTTACTTCCCTGTCCACCCGCTGATGTGGAGCAGGACTTTGTTTACGAAATTATATATTCCTTAATCACAGGCGATTATTGTGGGTCAGTAAAAAGTAAAAAATAATTTGGGTAAAGTTCGTAACGTTCCTTTTCTAATAAACAGTTCGTAACAGACGAATTGGAACTTTTTATGAACTGTACACCAAAACAGAAATTTAGAAACATGAAGAAACATTCTGGGGACACCAGTACCAGTTAACTATATTCTATTTTTGTTGCAGAAGAATAGAACTGACGTTTCCAAGAGATTCAAATCCTTGAGTTAGATTTTTCAATCTGTCTCCCTCTCTCATACTGCAGTTGTTTGCCAGTAATTTAAAAAGAAAAGCGATTATAAAAATCAATAATATCATATACAGCCCTATTTAAAGGAAAGCGAAAATGCTTATCTTCAAGTTTAGCTGATATAGGGTGGATATCAGTGCGGTAAATCAGTCTATGAATGTGTCTAAGAATATAACACGTATAAGCTCACTGAACGTGGGAAGCTATCCTATATCTTATTCATGTAATGACAGGTAATTTGTTCAAATCATTATTTATAATGCATAGCTCGAAAAGATAGACTTTGCAAAAAAATTTAAAAATTATCTGTGATCTTAATGTGCGCTTTATTCTTAGATTTTAGCTATAACTGTCCCAACTGTGTGACACGTTACGTTACTTTTGGTGTATTGCTGGAAAGAAATACGCTTTTAGCATCCTTAAATGACATTTTCTCAGGAAACTCCGTAGCTATATGTCCCGAGACTTTTGATCTTCCGCAATCCTAGGTGAATTAATAGGATTTTTTATGTGCATAGAATATTTTATTAAAGTATACATTAACTTGTGTAAATACCTAATATGTACACGTTTTGACTTTACAGAATCAGAAGTTTCCAGAAAGCGTAATTTCACGTTTTGACAATGTCAATTGAAAACTATCTCAAAAGGATCCAATGCTGAAACCAGTTCAGAGGCCATTATTTAAATGAAACCCAAAGTTATTGATTTCCCTTTGCCTTATTCTTTATCTTTATCTTTATCTTTATCTTTAGGTTGGTATTGTCGATCGTCATCAGGAAAATATTCTACACAAAAATATACAAAACATTATATAAATATAAAGAATATGTGACAAACTTGCCACCTTTAATGCAACGGAGGCAAACAAACTATTCTTCTTTGCCATCATTTTCATTGTTGTCCACCGAACATTTCCTTCCGGCCCTATGCTTTTTGAAATGTGTCTGTAACTTCTTGCTACCAATTCTTATGCTAAAGCGCCTATTATGCCTACCATTTCAAGAGTATTTGTCTCTTGCGCTAGTATTGCGTCCTCACTAAAATTCGGTATATGACCTGTCAAAGCATAATAAGCCGGAAGGGAAGTTTTCTGCTCCATTGCTTTGTCAATAGCCTGATTAGTCAAAGCTTTTCTAAACGTATAAACATATACATTTCAGTGCATGTTGGTTTTGGCCCCTTGTACATATTATACGCACAATATATCCGCCTTATCTTAATTTTGAATTTATTTTTACTAAATATATCACTAAGTTCTAAATGTATCCTAAACGACTTTGTGGTAAATGTATTTTTTTAATCTTTCCGTAAAATTAAAAAAAAAAATAATAATAATTTATCATTCAAAAATATGGCTGAGGGAGACTGCAAAAATTATTTTTATTTGAGTCCGATCTGCTTCCAATTTATCAGTTCATCTCAAATATGTTTTGCGATAATTACAGTGGATACAAATATCGAACAAAGAATTTGTTTCGAACTACGTATTACAAATGGAATTTTGTGTGCGGAATCACTTAATCGAAAACACATACTCGTACATACTCGTCCTAGATATGAGGGTAATGATGAACGAAGATCGTCGTTTTAATTTGAGAGATGTAGTAACCGAATTTTCTACATCTCGCGATCGATTGAATGTGAAACGCAATGCCGCAAGACTAGTTCCCATAGAATTGAATTTCCTTTAAGAAATCAATCCCTTAAAGGACGCTGAAGACTTGCTACCATTTCACAAGGATGTCTTCGTAAACAAATGTCATCAAACCACATCGGCTGGTTGTTTTCTCTTTCCAGAACTCAAATTGCCACTTCGAAGCCTCCGTTTTGAATCAATAGAAGATATTAAAAGAAATAAAAGATTGGAGTCGAAAATGGCCTTTTTTGAAGGTAACGGAGTAAACTGGAACGAATAATAAACATTTTGTATGTTATATCACCGGTTTAAAAAATTCTTCCTTATATTCATGTTTATTAGTAGCGAGCGTGTTAGTTTACCTGCGGCAATGATTGTTTCAAAGTACGATTTTTCATTAATATATCTATAATCCGTTCGTCCGTTCGTCACTTACATCAAAAGCTCTTTCCATAAAATTAGTTGCAGCATTTCTGATAATATTATGGGGAGTCTTTGTTACGACTCATGTGGTACAATATCTATCTTTGCAACTGTTAAAATCTTTTCCATTCAATACACATTATTGAGTAAACTTTAAATATATAATTTTCTCATTGTCTTATACTGGTTCAAGTAGAAAATTCATGTGAAATATCTTTTACAAACATCAATTCGTTTGAAGCAAGCAGATTTAGAAATTCATGTGAATGGTGTAATAGGATTTTTCCTAATCCAATTGTTCACCCAGTGCAACTGAGTTTTATTTCATTATTAAGCACATTGTGTATTTATAAATGTGCCAAGGTAATATTATAAGGAAACAATTTAAATATCTTACATTTTCTAAAATCTGTTCATGAATTTGGTTTTAAAACATGATGACATTGCTTAAGGCATACATTGCTCAGGAAAAGAATACAAATGTGTATGTCTGGTATATATGAAAAATTAGATTAAGTGAAATGAAAATACCGCAGGGTATTATTGCATCACCATCCTTATATTCTTTTCGTATGACATTAAAATTTGAATATGTGGCTAAACGTATTTTTGGGAGTATTCAGTTAAGTAAGTACTTGTTAAACAAAAAAGCTTCATTTACTCGTATGTTATGTATGTAAAAGATTGAGAATGCGAATACATTTAAAAAAAGCTCTACAAGCAGCAATTTCGTCAACGCTTTACCTATTTTCCTCTCAGTGATGAATGATTTTACTGATTAAAAATTCTACTCAATAGAAGCTTGTGAAGATCGACCCTCCCAGTTGTTTGGCAATAGGAGAGAGGCATAGAACAAAAAGGTGAATATTTGATGTAAATCGGGTCACTTAAACTATATTGAATAATATTGAATATAATATTGGATATTGCATACATACGGCTTACACACGTATAGGTAGATATATGATAATTAAAATTCTATATTTAGCAACCCTGTCAAGTTTTGGAACCGGCTGTTTACAATTTATTTGATACGAGAAATTTCTGCTAGATGAACCGACTTATGTGTAGCTTCACCGAACATCATGTCTTGTTTCTGCAAAAAATGCACTGAATTAAAGCACATTAAAAGAATCAAAATTGTAACTTTCTGAATTCCTCCTTTTGGAAAATGTAAAAGAGCCACCGATTTTTGCTAAATCGTAATCACTCTGTCGATTTTTATCACATTTTACACAGTTTTATAATGCAATGAAATCAAATTTCGATATCTGTCAATTTGTACGGAATGAACCAAATTGGGCATGACGGTGTCGCCCATTTTAGTTCTCAGAATCTTAGTTCCTCAAACGCGTAGTACCCGTATATGACAAACTTAATAGAATTTTTTCAGCCGATTGGGAAATATGGAGGTAAGAATATGTTGAATATATGTGGTTGAATCGTTCATTTCTATGGGAGATACCAGAAACGGAGTGGTTAGTTGCTCGAATTTTATCCGACAAAGTAATGTAGTGGATAATCATCTAAACTAATACAATCGACTAGTTAAAAATTACAGGCGATTGATTGCATTTCGAAAAATCGACCAATTTGGGTGGGAAGTACCAGAATGGGTGTGGCAATGTTCACCGTTTTAATTCTGATCCCCAAACGCTCAACGTATAAAAAATTTGGTAAATGTAGTGCAACCGATTGCAAGATATGAAGCCAAGAATACATATATTATTTGTACGGGAGGTATCAGAAAGGGGTTTTTTTTTAAACTTGCTGCAAATTATGACAAAAATTTAGGAAGCTAGAGATTACAAGTGAGAAGTTACAGGAAGGAAATTTATTTTAGGGAAATCGGTCAATTTATACGAGAGTTATAAGAAGGAGAAGACCGATATAACACTTAGCTCTAGGTATCTTAAGACGGATTTCATTTAGTTAATTTGTAATCGCATAGAGCCAGCCTATTTAACGGAATTGCTGAATAACTATGGAAAAATTGTAAAGAACTGTGGAAACGGTAACATTGCTCACAAATTATAATGTGCCCGGAAGGGCCAACCATGAAAAGAAACATGTACATGATAGATACCAGAAAAGGCGTGGTTATCTGGTCGTTCCTTTGTACGAATCACTATATTGGATCACAATCGAGAAATGAGTTACTGCGATCTGGAGCACAAATTAAATTTTGACTAAACGACTAATTCGTATTTATTAGATGTTAACTGCCAGTATTATAAAAATAGATAAAATGCAAGTTTACTGATTACTATCAATGACAAATTACAGAGGAAATGTAGAATGTGTGGAAACGCTTAAATTAGGCCTGATACAAAAATAATCTCTCAATAATCTCAATGTATGGCTGCCACGCGAGTTAATGCAAAAAATATCACGGACCTCTAAATGACTATGTCAGGGAATTTGATTGAAAGGCACTAATACGTCCATCTTATAGTCCAGGCATAGACTTGTTCCTGTCTGTGGCAAATGATTTTGCTAGTGAAAAAGGTTTCTGTGAAAGAGACATAATTACCTTCAAAACAGCAACAAGTTATCGAGCAAGACGGTGCATATTTGGCCTAAATCAGATCATTCATGGATTCAAATAATATCAGGAAAAACGGAAATTTGTCTGCATTTTCCCATGCCATCCATTTGGTAAATAAAACTGACGATAGGAATTTATGGATACTAAGAAGAACCATCTCAACTTGCTTCCTTTTTTAAGTAATAGCTGGTACTATGCTGACTTTTCGTATTGAAACCCTGTATAATAAAAATCGTCGTGGAATTTGGAGCGAAATTTTCCAACAGAAAGTACAATGTTTTTTTCACGAAAAAGTTTTTAAACTAGCAACGCCAACCAATAATAAAAAAAAGAAGATATTTAACAATTTTACAAATATATTATCGATCATTTTATAAGGCAAAAACAGCAACTGTTCCAATTTTAGTATTGGAAATCAATACAAGAAAAGCTGGCAATGCCGCTAAATTTTTTCATGAAAAAACTTTCTGACAGAAGACTTTGGCCCGCTTTTGGAAGTGTTGAATCTTTTTGGTAATTCTTAACATTCTTTATCACTTATTATTTAATTGAAATTAATGAACGGATAAAGCTGGTAAATAGAGGGGACAACAATTCTATTTAATACATATTTGGAAAAGATCACTCATTCTTGAAGGAGTTTTTACTCCAAAATAAAAAAAAAAAAAAACATTGATTTGTTCATTCGAAATATAAGGTGAGACGTATTATGCATTAAAAAAATATATTTTTTAACTTGTCTGGCGATCGATGGGTAAGACGTCCACGATGCACTTGTCGGCAATCTATTGGGCTGGTTAGGTAAGCTTTGGCCAGCAGAATTAATAGATCTGTTTGTTATTTTATTTAAGTTTTTTCCCTCACTGAACTTTTTACTCTTTATGTAAATAAACCCCACCATCAATTTGTTTATATGTTAAACGAAATTTTATTTGGTTTTCCACAGGCTGGCGCAACTCCCGATTTCCCTCCTCCAAATTTTTTTCAGGCTTTTATAATATAGTGAACCGTTTACATACTTTTTAGGAGACATAAAAGAACACATTGAAAGAGAAATAGATAATATATCATCTGAAGTACTTACAAATGAGAAGCAAAATGATTTACAATTCTTCAAAGTTTGCGCCGGTGTTTGACAATTAGCCGATGTTATTTTTTACGATTTGACATGAACATATTTAAAATCAAAATAAATATCATTTTTATATCAAATGATTTCTCTTTCATTTACAAAAAATGTAGTTTTGAGTGACAAATTTTTGGATATAATATGTACAATTATTCAACTTTCATGGGGAATATTATGTTACATGACATGATGAATATTATGTCATCATAACGAATGAAGTCATAAGTCAATAAATCGTTATATTTGTACCACCTTGCTTATATGCATGATCACATAAGCTTCATACAAATTGATTCTGGACTTATTTAAATTACGTATGTTATTTAATTTATCTTTTTCAATTGATAGTCTTATTTACTTTACTTCTTAAATTGGTTTATATTTGTTGCTGCTGTACTTTCTTGTTATATTGGGCTTTTCCTATCTTTCTATATTAGTTTACAATAGTTTCTGCATTCATAAGCTTCAAGTGGAAGGGACCCTGAGGGCCCTTACTGAGTAAGCCTAAACAAAAACTAGTGCAGTGACAGACCATTCTGTATAGAACATTTTACTTTTCAATTAGTTTAATCAAAGTAATGGACACTCGCTTTATTAGCTGAATGCAAGACTATTGCTACTACTTTGGTATTGTTGTCAGAACAGAATATAAAGAAAAAAATCATAGAAAAAAATTCTTAAATTCCACCTGATATGGAAAAATTTGGTAACAGCGAATTATCCTTATGAATCCAAATCTGTATTTTTCAGCGGCTTCTACTGGAATTTATTGTGAATGTCGAAATAAATACTAACTTACAGCGATTTAGCCGAAGAAGTTGTGACTATCACATAAGAATTCAATTTATGGCGGTCTTTTTTCTGTCAGACAGTACCAAAGTTGACAGAGATTAGGCGGACGGGAAAAAAGATTATTACTTTAGTTATTATACCACAACGGCATCCATCCCTGCTTCCGTTTTTATACTTCTATAGTCGCAGAACAGCAACGGTTATATTCGGTTGAAATTCAAACGTTGTAAATCTGTTTCACGGTCAACACGGTTTTATAAAATATTAATCCGTTCGTATAAGGCGAAATGCAACGTATTGGAGGAAACCTGATAGCTATTACATATCTCAAAATAATAACCGTTACAAGATTCTTTAAGATAAATTAAGTATTGTATGTCTTCACCTGACTTTTAAGCCGATCAAACGACTTCCATCTATGCGGCTGGGTGGCTGTCTGGTTTACCTGGACGGTAGACACGAAAACCGTCTCCCATACAAATTGAACGATTTTTCGAAATTACATTTTGTTCCGTAACTCTCAATTCGTTACTCGAGGTACCATTAGTTGTTGCCCATTGCACTGCTCAGTAAAGTTACGTAAGATTTACAGTACTTCTGGTAAAAAAATTACTGATTTAAGCTATATATTCCGTGATTCATATCCTCGAAACGGTTTTACGGAATTCAATCAAATTTGACACATACCACTCTCTCACATAAACTTAGGTCTCAGAATCATAATTTGCTCCATATTACTCCATACCGTACCATTGTCCCGCCGCTTCTGGTGTCTTCCCTACAAATCGGCCGATTTTCCGAAAATCAAACTTTCGTCTGTAATTTCTAAATGGCAGGATGCAGTAACCAACTTTTTGTAATTTGCATTGATTTGTAACGTTTTATAAGACTTGAGAAAAAGCGTCGTTATAACCACGCCCTTCCGGTACCTCACATAGAAAATTACGATTTAATCCACATATTCTTAGCTTTCAAGAAGTTTTGCTGAATTCAGTCTAAATTGTATGGGAGGCAGCAGAAGGCGCGGTCCGATATAGCCAGCCTAACTGAGAAAATATTAGGCTCTGTCAAGTTTTTAGAAATTTCATCAAGGTTTGTGGCCGTTATCGTGTCCACCAGCCAGCCAGACAGACGAATATAGCCTAATAGACTTAAAAAGTTATGAAACACATTTGCTTAAAATATATATATATTTTTTTATTTTATTTTTTGTGTGTTCATTCTCGAAGGTGTAATCGTTCCTGCGAATGAAGTAATAGAACAAGCGCATCTCCAATTGAATGACTGCAGTTAGAAACAAAAAAATTGCTAAAGACACTCCCACCGGCAATGGTAAATAAATTGAGAAGTAAGTAAACTTCTTAGTTATTAATATTTTCTTAAAATGTTTAATCACGCATACTAAGTTCCTGGCAGTTTTTAGTAAATTCACAAGTTTATATTTTCAGTCTCATGTTATGGCTTTACTAATGTCGTATTTAGGAATGAAGATTGATCGCATTGCTGTTCAATGCCGCGCATTGCCGTTTTAAGCCATTTATTCTTAGCTCCATATCTTTCAAGCAGTTGCGCTGAACTGACCCAAATTAGCAATTGCTACGATTTTGATCAATCTAGTATAGAAATGGGCGGCAGTAACATAATGTGAAGAAATCGATCGGAGAACTCAATCATTGCTGCTACTTTAAATACGAGTACATGCTTTCTAATTTAACGCAATTATTTCTGGATTAGTATTACTCATTCAATTGTACTAAATGCAGTATTGTGCATTAATTTACCACTCCACTTCTGACACTCCGCATATTTTTGCTCTAATGCGAAAGTATGTTGGTGAAAGTATATGAAATCAATCCACCTTTCTGAAATTTTTGGACAGATTCGCTTGATTTCTTTTTACTGCATTTTGTTCTCTGGTTTATATATTTCTACTATATATCTATATATATATCTATTAACCGAATCGGTTTCTTACATAGGTTTATAAATAATTTCTTTAGTGCAACCGAAATTAAACTCTGCCCATACAACAGGGTAAATTTTTTGGAACCTGATACTATTTCTATCCTTGGGGACATAAATGGATCCAAGGATACAGCAGGACATCATTGATCAAAAATAAAAGATATTTATTTGGCATTTGATTAAAGAGACCTACAATTTTGCAAATGCCACTTCATAATAAGTTTAAATATATTTTTATATACATATAGGGTAATACATTTTTCGGTTTAAAAAAAATTAAATAAAACACACATAAAGCTATGATTTCGATGAAATTTTTGTTTCATTATAATGCTTGGACCTTGCCAATATGTATGAAATACAATGTCATTTAAATGACCACCTCTGGATGGTTGCAGCGGTGGATCCTCTTGAGGTAGTTTTCAATCACTTTTTCACACATTTAAAATGCTCCAACGTTTGGGAATCATCCGCGTAAATATGGATAATAACGTAGCCCCACAAAAAAGGTCCAACGCCGTCAAATCGCATGATCTTGGTGGTCAATTGACGTCTTCAAAACGTGAAATTACGCTTTTTGGAAACTACTCATGCAATAAAACCAAAATCGGTCGTGTTGTGTGGCTCGTGGCATGTCGATTATGACAACCACAATCCCGAAATCAGGAAAAGAACCTACGTTTGTTTCACCACTTTTGTAGTAAGTTTTAACTGGTTTTACACAAACCATACTTGTAAATGATAAAACTTTCACGAAATAAATAACACTTCATATGACAGGTATTTAACAGCTGACAAACTTTCCTGGCCGGCGGTTTTAAAACCACTAAATGGATAACCCAGTATATTTATGAATCCAATACAACTTTTTGAATTAAGTAAAAATTGTTTATAGAAGATATTTAGAGAGTTTTTAAAGGTTTTAAAGGGACTCTAAACGAGGTCCTTTCCTGTTTTACCTTTTAATTATATTTGCTTACCAACCTGTACAGGCTATCCTTGTGCGTTCGCAAGCACAAGGCAAGGAATAAGTAAAATGCAAATGATACAAAAACTACACTCAAAAACTATGCTCTGATAGCAGCAATCCGAATGCCAAATATAGCCGTTTGTTGATACGTAAGTATATAGAAAATCTCGTCGTTTGTTCCACAGTTATCACATTGCTTTGGTCATAGTTTAGTCAAGTTTTTTCTACTACGGGTTGGTTGTTGGCATTGTCCTCGTTCGGAAAAACATGAGATTTTTTTATGTACATTTTGCATTGTCACATTGCACACAACATGCAAAAGTTTTATTTGTTTTCGCCTTTTTTGCATTGTGAGATCAATTTTTCCAAAATATTCACAACTCATATGCATGTTTTGGCATGTTATTGCTTTTTGTTTCGACATCATGGCAAAAACTTGTCATTCCGTCGCACGTGACCTCCATTTGCAACTAACTACATCTGTCTATTCATAGTTGATATCGTCAGTTATATATAGAAGTGTGCTCCCATCAACATTCATATGCTAATGTGTATGGATATGAATCCATTGCAGTGTGAATATGTATATCACAATGTATTGTTTGATTGCTTGGACCATGTTTAGCATATGATTACTTAAACACACGGTGTCCCTGAACCAAGTTTAAATGGACAAAAAAACCACTCTTGATTTCCCTTCGGCCATCGAAAGTTTCACCATCGAGAAGTTCAAAAACGCAAAAATCAGCCAAATCCCCGGAGCCGTTTTCAAAAAAACACAATTTTAAGATTTTTTTCGCCAAAAATGATTTTTGCCTAACATGTTGGCCCAACTGCCCAACATCACTTTACACTGAAAGTTTGGTCGGGCCAACACGCAAAATCAGCCGACATATCCACTGGTCTAAAGTCGGCTTAATGAATAGAAGTACCGTTAACAGGTGTTTTTGAGAATTATTTTTGTTTTCGTTGATTTTCTTTTGTTGACACAATCGTATTGTATTTGTTGATTGTCATAGTCTATGGGCAGTAGATTCAAAACCATATGTATGTAGTTCTCGCGATTAAAGTCGACCACTCAATTTAAAAATAAAAAAAAGTTCAAATCGCGAATCATTTACTAATAAAGTGGTGTACATATGTTGCTTGTGTGAAAAAATTAAAAATGCCGCGAAAGTCAAAAGACCATGCCCGAACACATGAAGAGAACCGATCCGTAGTCTGTTTGTTCTGTTTAAAGAAAAAGGACAAGATGTGGAATATTGTAGGCATATTGAAGAGCAAAATAAAAAATGTGGTAAATATTAATGTTGGCGATAGCCGATACCCATCCGCTGTTTGCAGTACTTGCAAAATCGTTCTGTACAAATCCTGTAAGCAAGGTTTCGGAGATCAAGCCACGTTGTCTTTGCCAGACTATTCGAATTTCCCGGCACTTTCATGTACAACCAGATCTCATTATAATATACTTTGTGAGTGCAATTTGTGTAAACTTGTGCGAGCTCCACCACAGAACATAATTCGGGGAAAAATTACGAAAAAAAATTACGAAGGAAACGTAATAAATGCGGACGAAAACTGGATACCAAGAATTTCAAAAATGCGTTTCAACTCTGACTGACCTAATTAAAAATAATTTATCGTTAAAAGAAAAGGAACATTTGACATCGTCAATATTGAAAGACATTTCAGTTGCACCAAAAAACTCAACAAAACATGGGCAGTTGTGTTTATCACAGAAAAAAGGGGGAAAAAATACCAGTGTTCGTGAATGTTGCCAGCTGTTCGGGAACATAAACACTCGCAGCTACCGATATATTAAAAATTACTACAGATTTAGGTCTGCCGACAAGAAAAACAAATTCGATGATTGCTGCGTTGCGAGTTGCTGCTGGGAAGAGGAAAATATTCCAACCCAACTTAAGACAGGACTTGTTTTTGTTAAATCATCGTCTTGATTCCTTTTTCGAGTCTCGATTTTGCGAAGTGGTGAATACCAAAAATTCCCAGGCAATAAAAACATCTGAATGTTTTGTGTATTGCAATGACGTGCCAGGATTGGTTGACTATTTTAAAGAAAAAAGAGCATTGCAGGAAGTGGATTTGATATTCGGTATTAACGGTGGTGGCGGGTTTTTGAAAATTTGTTTATCTAATCAATCCAAGTTTGATGAAGCTGATGGCAATTCGGGTATCAAGAAAGCGAGACAACAATATCAAGATCAAGAAGAAGAAGTTGATCATTCTTGGAATTATTTCTAATACGCAAGAAAACTACATGAATGTTCGTACTCTCTGGTGTTGTCTGAATTTGCAATGTATTAACACAATCATTGCTACGGCTCTGAAACTAGCCAATATCCTGACTGGTTTTATGGGACATTCTTGCCATTTTCCGTGTACGTGGTGCACCGCATCGAAAGACAATTTAAATATGTGCGGAAATTACAGAAACATTGGTACCTGCTGTGAAAATTCAGAGGCCTTAAAAAATACCGGCAGTAAAAAAACTAATTCCAAGAACTTCCACAGTAACATCCACGAGCCTATATTTACAGGAAACCCGGACACGCTGATTATCGAAATAATCCCTCCACCTGAACTTCATCTGATGTTGGGAGTTGTAAACACCCTGTATAACCACATGCTGAAAGAATTCCAGCACGATGCCGATGAATGGGCTAAGTCCTGCAACGTCTCCAAAGATTTCGTACATGGGGCTTCTGCTTTTGCTGGAAATGCCTGCAAAACTTTGTTAAACAGAATAGATATTCTTCGGGCAAAATGTAACAACCATTGTTTGAAGTATGTCAAATGTTTTAGTGACTTTTCAAATGTAGTGAATTCGTGTTTTTCAACTATCCTTGACGAAAAATTTGAGGTTTATGTTTCGCAATTCAAAACAAGTTATCTAGACCTGCGAATCTCAATCACTCCGAAAGTTCATGCCGTATTTTTTCACGTGCCATACTTTTGCCGCAAAATGGACTGTGGACTGGGTTACTATAGCGAACAAGCTATGGAGTCCGTTCATCACGACTTCAAAAAGACATGGGTGAATTACAAAGTAAACGGCACACATCCAGATTATAATACTAAACTACTGAGAGCTGTACGGGAATATAACTTCCGCCATGTTTAAAGAATGATTTTTTCCCCAATTTTTGGATAATTCAACCAAAAAGACTTGAAATAAATTCCGTCATTTACTTTCGATACACAGTGTCATCGATTTGTGAATAAAGATTAATTTTTTACACGCTTATCATGTTCTTTTTTAATATTTCCAAAAGGCAAACACTTATTAATATTCCAGTAGATGGTGCTTTACAAACAATTCAAGACATTCATTTCAATATCGATCACGAAATAAACTTGATTTTTATTGAAATTTAGTTGAAGCTGAGTGATTGTTTTGTATTCCTAGAAGATGTGCAGATGTTTATACACAATCTTTCAAAAAAAAAAAAAAAAATCAAAATTAAAAAAAAATATATATTTTTCGAGTTTTCTCATTTTTGACGAAAAAAATCTTAAAATTGCTCCGGGGATTTGGCTGATTTTTGCGTTTTTGAACTTCTCGATGGTGAAACTTTCGATGGCCGAAGGGAAATCAAGAGTGTTTTTTTTTTGTCCATTTAAACTTGGTTCAGGGACACCGTGAACATACGTACATATAATAGTATATATGTATACCAGCTGGTACATATTTCTCCGTAAAAACAATATTTATGCCTGTCCATGTCTGCATCAAAAGCTTCGTTTAACCTAATGTTGTCTTTTCCTAGCAAAAGTAACAGTCTGTTGCCATGTTTCTTCGCAATGTTGTGCATCTTCATATCGTTTTATTTATTTTTCGTTACTTACAATAGGTTATTGCTCGATTTCCAATTTTTAATAACAAATGTAATAAAAAAAAAACATTTTGTGTGCCCAAAGAAGTGCATTTACACCCAACTTTCCAACTAACACCGCAACTGAATAAACAAGGCAGCATTACAACTATTCATTGTGGCTATTCGGTAGGGTCAGACTCGGTCAATAATGTAGAACTGATATAATTTTATGAAATTTGGTCCATTACACTGTTCATATTAATATTTTAGTTTATAAGACATGATCAAAAATATGTTTGTTTCATGACTTTCTAAATCGATTGAGCGATGTCCGTCTGCCTGGCTGACTGGTTGACCGGCGAATACAAGAGCTGCCGTAAATCTTTATGGAATTTCTGAAAACATGGCAAAACGAAATATTTTGCCAGATGGTAGCCGATAATTGCATAATTCTGGTACCTTCAAAGCAAATGACCGACATAGCCCATTTATTCATTGCTTCAGATGTTCCAATCTGTGGCACCAAATTGTGTTAAATTTTGGGCAAGTTGATCATTTACCAAAGTAGGGCCAGAGCAGATCACCATACCCATTATGGTATCTCCCACACAAATTGACCGATTTTTCGAAATTGCATAAATCCTTCGTAGTTTCTAATTACTAGGCCGTAGTAGTCTGGATTCTTATACATAACATTGTTTTAACGTTCTCCGCAAAGTCAAGGAAACTGATCAAGTAATCTCTCCCCTTCAGTTACCTCTCATACAAATGATTTAATTAACCCTTCTTTCATACCTTCCAATCGGTTGTTCTCAATTCATCCAAATTTGCCCTTTTTCATGCGTTTGATAATCTAAGTTCTGGGCGTTGCCACGCCCATTATAGTACCTTCCACACAGATAGATTGACTTGTCGAAATGCATTTTCCACTGTAATACTTAACTCGTTGCCAAGTAACCACGCTCTTTCTCGTACCTTCTGTACAAATGTCCGATCTAAGCCATATGTTCGTGTTATTAGATTCATATCTTCCAAGCAGTTGAACTAAATTCAGTAAAATTTGCGCACTTCATGCGTGTGATGAACACATTCTCGTTCTACTACTCCCAAACTGATTGCCGGTCTACTGATATTTATCTAATTAGTAACCTGCAGTGACTTAACTCTCTGTTTTAATTGCATTACATTATAATGTTCGGGGAAATGTGAAATATTCGGCATTGCTGGTACCTTCTATGATTCTTTAAATATCAATTATTTGTCTACAATTCCTAAGCGAAAGAGGTTAAGTTATAAATACGGTCGGTGAGTTATAATTTATCTTCCTTCACGGTACTTAATTCATCCTAAGCATTTGTTGATAAGGCTGTAGCGATCTACCACAATCCCTCTACCATTCCGCACACTTTTACAGCAACGCAAAAGGATGTTCAGGTAAGTTAGCTTACCTGAAATTTTTATATTAGTTAATTAAAAGCAATGTGCAGCGTTATTGCAAGTATTCTATGAAGGATAATCCAAATTAATATAAATTGTTAAGGAACAACCTCGACTTTAGATATGATTAAGTAATTCATGATAAGGAAGCGACAACAGTGAGTGAAATCGGCCAATCAGATAAGAAACTTGAATCCAACTTGGGAATAATAAATATTTTCAGTGTTCTATAAACAATGGCATCAATTTACACATTGATTAAAATTATATAAAGTGGTGTTATTAGATACTAGAGAGGGTTATCTCTTTAACAATCTTGGTTATTTAACGATGAGTCGGTATATGGTCCATGCTGTTATGAACCGCAGTCCATGTTGATGAATATATAAGATTGGTCTATCCACATCTTTTCATACACCTATACATACCTATATATTAGTGATTATCTGTTTTGTCTATTTTTTCACAGATTACCGCAGATGAACAGATAACATGGCAATATTATTCATTAATCGCTGACATATTAGGAATGGGTTATATACTCGTATAGTAGGACAATTAAATCGCATATGGTATCGCGAGAATTATTTCAATATATGCGCTTTGTGTTTTTTCTCCTAAAACTGCCGCTTTGAATGACGTTTTCATTGCATGAATAGCTAACTAATTTCTCCTTATACAAATAACCATATGAGTTTAAAATGTTCCATATTCGAGCATTTTTATTTATGAAAAAAGTTCTCTATAATGAGCTTTAACTGTTATTATATGAAATGTATACATCTGGATACGGTTTAACCTATTATGTGTCGTCTTAATTTGGAAATGTTTTGTTTTTTTTTTTCAAGAAAATTCCAACGTGACATTAGAAAACATTTGCAATACAATAATATAGTAATACTAAAATAATAGTAATATTAATGTAAATTGATTCAAAAGAAATAACTTAGCACATAGCTTGAGCGAAATATTGACTTACGTGCATGCACTTGCATTCACACATTTTACTAGCATTCATAAATTTGTCTGTAAAAATTTTCAGAAATTTCCGGTAGCCGGGGAATAAACGTAAATGTAAATGCTTCTTATTTTCCGGTAAAGGAAGATTCAAGCAAATTGCATTGCCTAAGACTTGCAAGTATTTAGGCACTATAGCTAACAAATGCACAAACATTAAAACTATACGAATTTAGTTTTTTATTTTGGCAAGTAAAACAATTTGTGTGTCTTAATTATTTTTAGAATGGAACGCACGTCACCTAAGACAGTCCATCAATGCTTAATGTGGAATGCTTCACACTCAAAACTTGTTGAATCATGAAGGAAAAGAAAAAATAATAGTGAATATATTTAATTCATAGCACGACCGCCCAATGCCCCGAAAGAATGTAGTAGAGCTACAAAGATTTTATTTAATCTGTAGAAGTTTTATTAGCTTGGGCGAAATACGTACAGTTGCTATGTCACGTTTTAGTTTAATTACCTGAAAATATTTACAAAAATGTTTCTAACTTCGGAGAAAACATTTGAAAGATAAAGTGAGTATAGGGCAAAGGATGCTTTACACTGTGCAAAACTTTTGTTTGTCTGAATTCAATTGAAATAACTTTATTTACTTGAATTGAAACTGTTTCATCGTTTCAAACTTATAATGATGTGGAATCAGCCAACCTACGCAAAGGGTTTACAAAGTAAAGATAATTACAGAGTAAAATAGACCCGGTTGCAAGGCAATTCCGATAAGTAATATCCTATATAGCAACTCAATTTTGGTGCAATGTCTCCAAATATGAAAAATGTATCTTTGAGGCGTATTATTTTCGAAACACATCCTTATATTTAAAACATATTGACGACATTTTGCAGGCAGTTTTGGAGGCAGTCAAAAACGTTGCATGCAAAATGTAATGATGGACTAAAAAATAAGCAAAAAATCTTTACGAAATATCGAAATGTGTCTAAAAACTAAATATTGAAAATGGCGAAAATTTACATAAAATTAACATTTTTTATTTATATTAAGCGAAATTTGTTTGCGAATTTTCGCTGGAACTCCGCCATAACCGATCTGTGCAGCTGCTCCATCTTACTGGAACCAAATGCTGTTGATACTAATACATCTTCGACGCAGTTTTTGGTAAAAAAAATAATTCAACTTCTTTAAATAACGGTCCCCATTTGCAGTCGATGTTAGCACCGTTCGTGCGCCTTCCTGTATGATAATAAGAATTTTCGTTTACGCCTGGCAAAGTCCATTGAGAAAGTTCCAAATCAAAAAGAAATATTTGAGAAAATCAAAAATGGAATTGGCATCTCATAACGGATAATCAATTTTACAGTTTGAAAAGTAAATTTAAATAAAACACACATAAAGCTATGATTTCGATAAAACTTTTTTTTTTCATTATAATGCCTGGACCTTGCCATTATGTACGAAATTAAATGTCACTTAATGACCTCCACTGGATTGATTGCAATCCAGAGGCGGTATTTCGGCGATAACTTGACAAATGTTGGTTTTAAAATCCTTCAACGTTTAAGAATTATCCGGGTAAACACGGGCTTTGACGTAGCCCCACAAGAAATAGTCTAAAGGTGTCAAATCGCATGACGTTCGCGGCCAATTCACGTCGCCAAAACGTGAAATTATCTATTTTTACATATTCTTCGATTGCTAAACGATCCATATTCGTAAATGGTAAACATTTTACAAACTAAATAACACTTCTGATGACAGGTATTTTACAGCTGACAGCCTTGCCAAACAGTCATTTTTGAAACCACTAAATGGGTTACCCTTTATAATTAAATTGAATTAAAAATAGAATCCAAAAGACAACAAACAAAGTTTCCAAATGAAATTTTTTCTTTTATACGATATTTGAGAAAATTTCGAATGAAATTGAACTATAAAACCCTGTTTTACTATTGAATAACCACGAACTCAACTACACATGCGTCTGAACTGTACTAATTCCTTC
Source organism: Philornis downsi (assembly GCA_019455685.1). NCBI lineage: Eukaryota > Metazoa > Arthropoda > Insecta > Diptera > Muscidae > Philornis > Philornis downsi. The sequence goes on from JAHXMU010000095.1 coordinate 5,053,204, forward strand.
CTGCAGCCACCAAATACCATTATATATTGTAAACTGCAATAAAGTAAATTTTTTTTCGAAAGTTGGAGTTGAATTTTAGAACAACTCGTCTCAGTTGTGCCATCTGTGAACTATAACATCATGGATAACGTATCTGCTTTATCCTAGATAAGTACATACGAGTATGGCAAAAACGCTTCGTTGTCACGCATAAAATACTCACTTTATCCGTTTTCTAATAAGAATCGCATTTTTTTATTTTCTAAATATATTTCGCTAATTACGGCCACAGGCACATCTGTACAATACCAGTGTACACAACTTGTAATTATTGAATGGGCGGTACAATTGTTGAAAAAAATAGGCGAACCGTTCTGGCGGACAAATTGACATTATATTATTCTGCCAAGACCTCTTTTCAATCTTTCCAGCAAAAAACGTAAATAGACTGTGGACACTGGCCAAACATAAAAATAAAAACACGTTAGAAAATGCCCAACATTACAAAGCCGCGTTCAGTTTTTGTATGAGCGAGCCTCTCCCAGTAGCATTTACTGTACAAGATATTGTATCGACCCATCGCCAGATAATTGGGTGTGGCAGAAATGCTTTCTTATCTTGCTATTTTCCAGTGAAATTGTTTATTCTTCAGTACTTTTCAATAATCACTACAACAAGTAGAGCAGTCTCTTAGAAAACTATCTTGACGCTGCAAAATCATCAGTAACCATTGCAATTGCGGCGGAGCCAGTCAACATTCAAATTACTCGTTACCAAACTACTTTGGAAATGTTGGTTATACGTGGTGACAAGGAAAGTTAACTGCAAATTGCATATCCACCCTTATAATTTAATATTTAAATTAAATTTCAATTACGATTTTATGTATTTGTATTTTCTGAGCTTCATTATTTTCGTATGTATTTACGGAAACAGTTCATTATCCCCATATTAATATTTCGTAATTTTATTTAGAAAAATTTTAGCATGTATGTATTTGAAAAATTTTCGGCTCTATTTAAAAATTTCCCAAATCTATCTTAATTTTTCGAATCTCATTTGTATTTTTCGCAAATGCAGTTGTAAAAATACCAATGTTATGTGTAATTTATTTAAATGTGAACGAAATTGGAAATTCATTAAAATTATTTCAATATTAATGGCTTATTCAAATGTTCAATTAGAAACCGAAAATATACTTTAAAATTTTCCGAAAACCAGTTCTAAATTTATTCATCAACATAAAATGAGGATCAAGGAGAACTAAGACGATAAAATACACACAAAATTTAAATCAACTGCCTGATTAACCAAATCTGTATCATTTCGGCGTCGCAATTTTATTTCATCAAATTACTAGACAGGTTGCAGTTACAGCTAATTCTTCAAAAGGAAATAGAATGTGCATAATTAGTTCTATAAAAATCCAGGTATATCGGATGACATCAGTTCGTTTTTTTTTTTCAACAAAATCCAAAACAAAAGTGAATTCAAGAAGATTACAGACAGAATAACGTGGTCTTAGAAAGCAGCGTTGTTCCGACAGAATAACTTAGACATATCGCTGTGGCCGTTAACGCGGCATAAAAAATATTCTTTGTAAAAATCTCTTAAAAGTTAAAGTCAAAGGTATGCCAGTCTAGAAATTTCTGTCAAGTGAACTGACTTGCATATATATTTGTGATGCTGCAAAAAATAATCCCAATTAAAGTCAAAATAAAAGAAACAAGATCGCAGATTTCTAAAAGCCTCCGTTTGTGTAATGCAGAAGGACAACCGATTTCTACTAAACTGGTCAAATTGTATGTGTGGTATCCTAAGGGGCTTGGCAGTAAAATCTATTTTTATATTTATTAAACGCCAGGCTTCATCTCAATCATTCTGAGCTAAACGGTGGCGCACAAATTGCACTACTGTAAGAAATGCAAATAACTTTTTTTATTAATGTACTTTACTTTTTTTATTTTATTTTATATAACTAATTGATTTTGAAGATCACGCATATGCGACACCTGATCAGAAAATTATTTATTGATCGATAGCCTCAATAATTATTTCAATAGACTGTTTCAATTTAGTCAAATTCCTTAGTTTCATTTTGTACACCTCTTGCTTGACATAACTTCATAAAAAAGCCTGTAGCATGGCCCGCTACTTCGTATACATTATCCCATATTTAAATACCAATTCAAACATAAGTTGGATTCATCTGCAATTTATTTAGTGCGTACAGAGGAGCCAATTTGGTTTAAACAGAGAAATAATAATAATTACAATTATTTCATATATGTTTGGGATGTTTATATAATAATTAGTTACTCACTCCTGTTCCTTATCGTCTGCGTTTTTATCTCGAGTAAGCGATTCTTGTAAAATCTCCTTAAGTTTGGTCTGTCCATTTTCAGCCTTCAGATTTAGTCTGACTTAAATTTTATCCTATATATTTCCCGTTCGAAGTCGGAAGTTTATGCTACCATTATGTTCTCTGTTTGAATGCATTCTCCTAATTTTATGACTTCTGTTTCAGCCACTTCAGTCAGGTGCTCCTTCTTCTTTGTTTATATCCTAAAAGGAACGCACTGATGATTAGAGCTCCGCGAAGTTTGAGAGCGATATATTGAGCTTGTCAATGGTTTCGGATTTGTCAATTTTTAGTCTATTTTACCCCTTATGAATTTTGTAAAATAATTTTTTATAGCAATATGAACGCGTGATTCTATCTCTAGTCATTAGATTTTCGCGAAGATTAAGAGCGAGACTTATTCCTTCTTACGCTGTTTTTACCGTAAAGGTGTGAATTTTGAAAAGTCGCCTCGTACCGTATATTCGCTCTGCAAAGGGAATGCGGACACCAATTCTTATAACGCAGTATAATTAACGAGAATTTAAGTAACTTCAGGCTGCGAATTAATACCTAATTGGAAAATCAAATTTTGATGAATGGGAGGTGTCAAAATGGACATGACAATGTCGTCCATTTTCATTTACAAAATTATGAATAAACACATGATGTACAGAAAATATGGTCCAATTTGGTACAAACGATTGGAAGATATGGAGGAAAAAGTATATATATGGATATAAAAATATAAGTCGGTCATTTGTATGGTAGGAAGGAACCCTTCCTTCAACTTCAACTTCAACTTTTTTTCTACAATTTTAAAAAGAATTGTAAAACAACGCAATGAAGATATGCAGTCAATAATACCAGGTTTAAATTGGTTATTTGTATTGGAGGTACCAGAAGGGGTGTGGTTAAACGGTCGATTTTTTTTCTTTGAAATTTTCCATTCATCCATCCATAATTTCATTATTTAGGAAATGACAGAATTTCAGGCTACGATCTAGCAAAATGTTAAGCTGTGCTAAGTTTTAAATAAAGATTTACGGCAATAACTGTGTCTAGCAGAGATCGCTCGGTGGTTCAACGATTTAATTGAGAAGTCGTAAAAGTTTAATTAAGACGGAAGAAATCTCGCATATCATCGGAAAGTAGTATATTTGTTTATTTCAAGGAATATGTTTGTTTTCTTTTCTCCAAAGCATTGCTGTAAATGAAAGTATAGATTAATGCACGAAAGTATAGATTACGAATTATAGGGCGAAGACGGAATTTCAGTTAATATGCATAGGCTTTGCTAGATGGGTTATGGCAATTCAGTCCATTTTTTTCCCAGATCTAAGTCAAAAAAAAACAAGTTTAATGTGGGCAAATAAATGAAAAATGTAAACCTAAGAGTAAATAGTGTCAGTAGATCGACGTTTCTCAAAATTTTCTAAACATTATAAGTTTTTATTCGATACGGATTTGGATTAACTCAATCCACTAGATGGAAATTTCGAAGGAAAGATTGAGTTTCAGCAACTCAACAAATTTGCATGTGTGGAACCAAAGGAAGCGTGCCATTGTAGTCCACTTTTATTTTCATATTTATGTTTATCAAACGTTTCACGTGTGACAAATTTGAATTACTTAACTGCAACTGAATATGACACATCAATGCAAAAGAAAGGGGCGATTTTCCTTAAACTTCACCTAGCATTATTAGACAATAAAATGTATTAAAGTATATTTTACAGCATCCTATCAAGCGTTTAATGCAGTACAAATATAGACTGATGGCCACATCCAATTGTCAATTAAAATCTGACAAAATAATCGATCAAGTTTTAGGCAGCTTTCTAAAGAGCTAAGTTATGATGCCTGTCAGCCGTTCAGACAGACGGATGTTAACCTTATTTTCCGAAATTCAATTTTCTCCCTGTAACTAATCGTGCGTAAATGATAGTAATCCCAATTTTTTCCGTTGCGTCGTTCGATAACTTCTTTAAAATTTAAAAAACTCCACCGCCTTCTGGTACCTTCCAAAATGAATACCTTCATGTATTCTTGGCTTCATGTCTTTCTATCAGTTGCAGCAAATTTAAACAAATTTGGTGCACGTTGAACTTTTGCCACCAACAATTCAATTTGACCAATTTTTTTTATTTCAATCACTTCTGTAGTTTATAATTAGTGAGCTGTATTAGTCTACACTTTTTCTCATTGAATTGTTTAGAATACATTACCAGAGAAAAATCGATTAAGTAACCACGCCGCTTCTGGTACCCCCCACACAAATGACCGATTTATCTTAAATATTCTTATTTCTGTATTTTCTAATTTGTTACACTAAATTCAATTAAATTGGTTAAATTGGTGGTTAAAATTAAATTTGTGAAAGGTCAGTCAAATCCGACTGAATTCCGTAGAACTTCTTACAAGATAAAAGGTAAAAATATTAACGTTAAATCGATCGTTTGTATGAGAATTTCCGTAAAGGCGGTTAAAAGTTTCCATTAACTACAAAACAATGCAATGAACAAAACTTTAATTTAGTGCAGTCAATGGATTAAGAGTTGTAGTAAAAAAACTGAATCAATGAAAATTAAACAAATTAATCAATTTATATGGTTGCTACCGGAATATGTGTGTTGATATTGCTGTGTCAAATTTTTAAAAAGTTTCACAGATATTTGAATCATAAAAAGCTTTGGTTAAACGATATTTCATACTTCGGACACTTCATTCTAGCATGTAACATTTTATACCGTATAAAATGTTTTATGCGTTCATTCCTCCGGTTGAAAAAAAAAAAGTTCGTATTCCTTCTCTTTGCAAATTGGTCCACCAACTAATCTTGTGCTTTTTAAGTAACATCAATCAGCCGTTTGCGTAGGAAAATGCTAAAAAATCGTAGCAAAATCGATCATAATTATATTTTTTTGGCTCATAAATAATTAAGCAAGCAGGCGAATTATCTTATTGTAACGGGTAACGAAATCCAGATTATTTTGTTGCCTGTTTGTTAGCCATGTCACTTCGTGTTTCCCAAATTGGAAAACAAAACGAATTTTTCATATTTCCTCGATCAAAATTCACATTTCTTTTCATTGATATCAACCAAAATTTGCATTTTGCTTTTGTTTTGGCAACTCTACTGCTTGTTACTCCTAGACTTGTAAATTGTTTCATGGAAACGAATAACAAATATTTATGTGTTGCCTGTCCCTCCGTAGAAATATATGAATTTTGATGCGATTTATTCCGGACATCCATGTCGCCGATTCCGTTGTTCTTGCACTTATAAATAATGGAAAAGTGGTCAAATTTATAGTCCGAATTGAGCGCTCATCGCATAATATATGGGTAACAGCCCTGCATTTTTGGTTACAGTTGAATCCACTGCAATGGCAGAATGTAAGCGGACTCATTTGAAAAGTTGGTTGAGGAAGCGCGACTGCTTTATGTTGAGTGCTTCTGTTATTGTATGTTTTGTTATGTTCGCATATTCTGTTTGTTAACGAATGTTGTTTATTGCTCATACTGGTCCAACATACATCAAGAGATATTTGCACAGGGAATAGGAGGGTAGTGCGATGACTATGTGTATACAATACAACTTATAAACTATATTAAGTTTGTAATTTAGTAGAACATCATAAGCTCCCAAACTAATACTTTGAATTCAAGGTCTTTCACATTAATGGATCCTCCAATACAAATCGATTACATACACAAATTTTTCAAAATCGGTACAGTCAGGAGAGCTGACTTACGTATAGCTTCAACCAACGTCCTTTTATCGAAATAAAGGAGTGTTCTGTCTTCGTGTAAGCCGCAAACGTCAAGTAGTAGTAAATACTATTTTTGTTCAAAGTATATCAGATATTTGAATTTTGCTGCGTTTATATTGCAAAACGTGAATAATTGTTGATGTCTTCTGCGTTGGGTGTTGTAGGGTGCCCCAACAACAACGTAAGATTCAAATGACTGATGCATCAACTGATTTTTTTCTCTGGCTGTATGACATGTGGCGACGTCTTGTTGAAACCACATGCCCTCCACATTCATTTCTTCAATTCTAGACACGAAAAAACTGGTTATCATTACACGATACCGAACACCGTTGACTGTTTGCGCTTGACATGCCTCATTTTCATAAAAAAAGGTCCAATGATTCCTCCAGCTCAAAATCCACACCACACAGTGACACGTTGAGGATGCATTTGCTTCTCCTGAATCTCTCGGGGATTCATTGACGAAGCCATCAAGAAGGAAATGGGTCCCGTCACTGAAGATGATTTTATCGGCAAAATCAGCATTTTCATGTTGTCTCTCCAATACCCAATTAACGAACTCCTTTCGCTGTTCATGGTCAGCTGGCTTCAGTTCCTGAGTCAATTGAACTTTGTATGCATGAAGATGCAAATCTCTCGGCAAAATTCGCTGCATAGTGAATTTGGAGACATCAATTTGCTGAGCTCGGTGACGAATTGAGGTGGATGGAGTTTGAGCGACATCATCACGTACAGCTGCGACATTTTCGGTTGATCGACCTGGTCGCAGGCGCGTTGTTGTCTTTACATCACTAACAGACCCAGTTTTGGTAAATTTATCCATTACAGTTGACTCTTTTGGAGCATTATTGTGACCCCGAATTGATCGCAATTTCCGAACTGTAGCCGCAAAACTTTCACCATTTTGCTAAAACAATTTCACAATGAGAATGCATTGTTCATTCGTGTGGCGCTCCATTTTTACTACCCTCGCACCTTATACTTACAAACAATAATAACTGTTTGACACTTCGAATGGCGCCAAATTTAAATTGTGCGTTCTTGTTGGGACACCTTTTACAATCACTTCGGCCTTCTTCTCCAATTAGTCACACCAAGTTTCGAAAGTACTTAAAAAGCCTGGTCCTTCTAACGGAGATTTCGTCGACCTCTTCTGCGCTATCCATCAATTTCGTCGTCGAAAACTTTTCGTGTTGGAGTATTTGGATCCATCAGCACAAAATGACCTAAACAATGAAATCGCTGTGTATTTGTGCTCCGGACTACGTCGAACGAGGAATATAGCTCATACGTCTCATTGTTCATGCAACGCCGAAACTCTCCGTTACCGAGGGTGGGTCCTCTCAAAGACTATCAGCACTAATTCATTATCTTGTGTCATAACCCAGGATTCGGCGCCGTACAACAACCCAAGTAAACCAACGTCTGGTAAAGTTGGATTTTTGTTTGTCGATAGAGGGCTTTATCATTGAATTGTATACTTATTCCACAGTAACATCTGTTAGCAAGTCGTTTATTTTAAAGCGAAATCGAGTTAGATCGAGTTAGATTTGAATTCGTCCACCGCTCCAAAATTATAGTTGTCAACGTTCAAACAGCGTCCCAAGCAAGCAGGCTATTTGTTGGTTGAAACAAATAATGTTGTTTTATCGTCGCCTATCGCCAGATCCATTAGGCTGCTGTAACATATCTCAATTCTCCGCTAAAAATTTCTATGTCATTTGGTTACGTAGGCATCATATGTTTTTTTTTAAGTCGATAGACTGTCGCCCTACAAAAATTCTTTTTTGGTGAATAAAGGCTCGCTAAGATTTTGGTCTTCTCCAGAATTTGCCGTAGTGTGAATGTCTGGTAACATGTTGATTTGCCAGGCCTAAAGCCACACTGATATGACTAAATCTGGTTAGTTGGCTTTAGTCCTTCACACATCACACCCGACAAGGTAAAAGACTGATATCGCGATAATTTTTGAACAGAAGACATAGTACGCTCCAACCATGCAATCATCGGGCATGCATTTTTAGTGCCAGACCGTATTTAGAAGATGATTCATGTTGCAGACCTGCCTAAGGGCAGTGGGGATGAGCCGCCGACTGCCCTTAGACAGGTCTGCCGGCAGGCCATTAGCGCTTGCAACCTCGTTGTTTTTAAGCCACAATGCTGCTATTGTGAGCTTGTGTTGGCTCCGAGCTCGGCAATTTATGCCACAGTCTATAATTGAGGTGATTTCTTCACTCGTGCTACCTTTCGGAACTAGGTCTCCTCATAATTGCAGCTCACTCTGTCCTCTGTCCTTACAAGAGGGAAGCCCTGTTTCATACCCTCCACTTCTGATCCTTTGGTAGAATTTACGGGCTTCACCTCTATTCCTATATCCTCACTCTATATGTATATATGTATATTCTATATCCTCACTCTCCCGCTTTTTTCACAACGGTTTCTTCCATCTAAAAAGTCGGTGTGCCTACCTTCTCTTCTTTTTATAGTGTTTCCTACAAGCACGCATTACTATTGGGTACAGAATCAAACTGAATGCAGCACCCTTTTCCTCAGACATTATGCGACGTTCTTCATCATACCAGGGGTTGTCTGAGCGCGGTTTTCAAACCAAGTGGGGGTTTTGCAGCAGTTGCCTCAGAATATTCAACATCTTGTCACTTCTTGTCAGATACATCAGGGACTTTAGTTGCAGTAGTTTAGAGAGGTTGGTGCAGCTCGGCGACATCAAACTTTCTTTGTGCCTGATTGCATTACAGACTACCAGGCTAAACTGCTCAGTCTCCTGCGTACCTCAGCCGCAATCAGGCCGTGATTCGAGTTAATATCAGCTTCACGGATCACACGCACGTCCATGACACTGGAAGCATGCCTTTTACTTATTACCACTTGGTTAATCCGATTTCAATCGTTATGATCAGGAGATTACGTGCAGGCGAACGGATCATTTAACAAAATAACCGCTGGAAACAATATGTTGGGATGTCTACCCATCCGTCCGCGTAGGCTTTCGTAGAAATGTTTAGTATATATTTTTCGGTTTATGTTTAAAATCCACAAATTAATGCACAGTTGTAGTTTTTCGGGCAAGTTTATATTTCGTAGGCTTATTCTGTCAACATCTAAGCAACTTTGTAGATAATTTTTCTAACTCGAATAAAAAAAAAATAAAAATATTATCTTTACCTAAAAAAGTTGATTTTATTTCTAGATTCTACATGCAGTCATTCATATTATCCGGAAATGAAGTCATCATCGTGGAGAGTTTTCCTATTTTTACTTGATTTCCGGCGGAATGGTGGTGTGGATGATGGTCCATTCAAAAAATGGTGGAGGCTGATGAATATTTGTTTTGTTGCAGCGGATGATCACTAAAATTGCAGCGACAGATGGACAATTGTGTGGCGTACACAACTTTTTTTTGTACAGGATGGCGCACAGTGGGCGATTGGGCCTCGTTAGCGGCATTTAATTAATAACTTCTAAACGAAAAAAGATATCTTCAGACGGCTTTTTTTTCACAGCTCAGAAAAAAGTCATAGAATTTTTTAAGAAAAAAAAAATTTTGTTTAAATTAATTTTTTTAATTTTTAAAATTATTTTAAATTTTTTTTTAATTTCAAAATTTTTTTTAACTTCAATTAACAAATTTTATAAATCAAAATTATCTTCGGAATCAGAATCAGGCATATCTAGATGCTTCATTAAAAGCAAGCTCTTAACATCATCGTCCATAATAATATTTTTTGCAGACGAAATTGAAGACCCATTTGACAATGAAGATATCAAAGGGTCAGACGAAACTAATAAAGCATTTATGACATCTTTCATTGTATTTTTCCTGGAATTTTTTCTTGTATTGCTCTCGCGTATGTTTCGATAGTCCTTGTTCCTGGCTTCAAAAGCTTCTTCGGACATCATACCAATCGGAAGGGAAAAATGGTTTATTATATCTGCTCCATGAATTAAAATTCTGTGAACAGCCGATGGCATGTAAAACCAGGAGTATGCTTTAACAAAAATTTCGGCAGTTTCCAATGCGTAAGATCCGAATGCGTCCGAATTTATGTCGTATCCACAAGCCAATGCTCGTAAGACTACGCTAAATCGATATATTAAATCATAGCTTACTCCTGTTATACGAGCAGCCAAATTTGGTTGTTGGAAAAACCTCCTTGCAGTGTTTCCGTTGTTCGTGCTGCCAGTACCAGCCATTGGTATATCCACCAACAAATGCATTTCTTCCCTTAGCTTCTGCTGAATACTTCTTTTATTTTGTTCAACGACATCCTTGCCAGCACCACGAGCTTGCCACTTTTGTATTGGTATTCTATATGCAATGTGCAAAACACACTCGAAAAACCTAATCCATGCGTGGATACTTGATAAGCCATATTCAAATAGGTTTCCATTAATAAGAAAGCTTTTCACCAAATTTAGATCGTTCATATTTTTGGGAGTCGCGCTACAGATTCCGCATGTTTGCGAAGCCGATTCCGATATGGCACTCAACGTTTTGCCATCAAGCATGGTCATATGAAATTGGTGATCAATTCTTAAGGTACTCACAAATGTTGGAAAAATATTTAATATTTGGCTCTTAATGTTTTGAATTTTTCTGCTAGTCAAGTTTGCCGATTCTTTCTCGCAAAGTAATTTAATGGGTCGACAATATCGGGTAGAAGAAGGCCGATTGTTTTTCCATAAAACTGTCGGTCCTTTCTGCACTATCAATGGTACCACACAAATTGAAAATAAATATTGATCTATCATGTCTCCATCGAAGTCATTAAATTTTTGCCTGTAAGTAGAATGGCCGCTGCTGCCATCACAAACCCATTTGTAAGTAGCAGTTAATTGGGTGTTATTATTATTTTCAATATGGTTTTGAAAACTGTCTGGGTGTGCTTCAATAATCCTAGCAATCGTATGGTCTACTAAGCTTTGTAATGGTACTGCAGCGAAATGATCAGTGACCGTGATGACACTAAGATAGCATTTCTTTTTTTCGCACAACGCAGTTTGTCGTAGCATGGATATATATCGGCGTTTTGCCCTTTAGCGGCTCTCTTTGACAAATTCCATGTGTACTTGGTATGTCCAACATCTACAAATAGCGCCAGTGCTTTTTCTTCAGAAAATTTTGTCGGTAGACGCTGAGGGGTACTCATAGTTTTCAAAATCTAACCGCTGAACTCTTCGTCGGCGTTTAGCATTGACACCACCTGTGAAGCACTACGTTTTCCACCTTTATACAAGCTGCAGCTTGCAGCTACCAACAATGCTTCTGATGGCACATCTTCAGTGAGGCCTGACAATTTGTTAACTTGCGTTTTTTTGCAACACTCCGAAATATCTTGTTGTGGACGTCCAATAATTTCGGAAGATGATCTTTCAATCAATACTAACGGCGTATCTAGCCATTCCTGGTTTTTGTTTAAAAAAAAAAAAAAACCTTATTTCTTCTACAGTTTTCCCACTTTTCTACAAGCTTACTAGTAAAATTTCGCAGCTTTTTGCCAATCTCGTACTGCTCCTCCTGAGTATATTTAAGGTTTTTGAGAACAGTACCAAATACAAAGTTTTCCATGGTGAGAAACTTCTTGGTAGGGATCGCTTCTTCATGCCATACTAAAAAAAGTACCCGTTTTGCTACCGACATTGTTCCTAAAAAGTGACATGATTTAAAGGTTAGCAGGTAATAGCAGTTCATATTACACATTTTGGACGCACAATGACTCATACTTCCAGCTAAAAAAAGAGTTGGACCTAATCCGTGCGAATGTTGTAAGTTCTATTCCACGAACGACAGGTGCACGCTAGTGCCGGCTAGTTGTTAATACACTTAATTAGCACTACGTTTTATGAACGACACATTTATAGACCGGTCACAAACACTGATTTTTTATGTAATACATACCTTGAAGTTAATAAAAAGCCACACTTTTAATAAAACAAGTAAAAATTGTAAATTTCCAAGGAGCTCGAAATCAATGCGCACCACAAAGAAAAAATATTGTAAAGCACTTGCTAAAACATATTTTGTGTTTGACAGCTCACAGCTGATGATCAGCTGATCGTAGAGCTTATAAAAACCGCCAAAAATCTAATCAAAGCATCTGTTATCGATTTGTGAAAAAAAATTAACGCTTTTTCAAATTTGAAAATTTGAACTAAATGCCGCTAGCGAGGCCCAATCGCCCACTGTGTGGCGCACCGATTGTGATACAATAAGAAACTCAATTAACTTTGTTTTAAATCAATACATTTCACTTATTTACTTTTTTATTGTATGGAAAATTCAATTTTATTTTATGTAAGTAATTGGTTTTGAAGATGATAAAACGTAAATAACCCTTATGATCATTCACGCATTTGCGACACCTGATCAAAAAATTACTCATAGAATGGTTGAAGTCGGAATCGGCTAAGTTATTGTTTTAATGAACTGCTTCAATGTAGTCAAATTCCTTGGTTTCTTTTGTATAACTCGTGCTTAACGTAACCCCTTAAAAAAACGTCTGGCGCAGCTGAATGTGGGAGGCCAGCGGAAAGTGGGTTTCCTGGCTATTAAGTTGTTTGGGAATTTTCCTTGGAGCTCTGCCATGACCGGTCTGGCTATGAGTGGATTTGCAGCATCTTGCTGGGACCAAAAGCAGTTGAAATGGATACGTCTTCGGTGCAGTTCTGGGTAAAACAAACTCCTTCAACATCTGTAAAACAAACTCCTTCAACATCTGTAAATAACGGTCCCCATTGACATTTGTTTTTCACAACGTAATTAATTCATAAAATGATTTCCTTTCTTTTTTTATATATATTATTTTAAACAAGTTTTTTTAGTTAATTAATTAAACAACTCAAAAAAGTTTGGAAGCCTAAAATGTATCCTCTATCCCCCCGTATATGTTGATTTCTATACTCAGCTCGCTGCCCGCAAACCTTTCTTCACCTATCAGCTGATATTCAAGTACGAAAACTCAGAGTTATATTGCAAAAGGTTATCCATTTTTTCTTTCAAAAGTAAAGTTAGATAAAACACATATAAAGCTATGTATGCGATGAAACTTTTGTTTCATTATAATGCTTTGACCTTGCCGCTTTGTATGAAATACAAAGTCATTTAAATGACCATCTCCAGATTGGTTGCAGCAGTGGATACTTTTGAGGTGGTTAAAAAAAAAAAAAAAAAACACAGCCCAATAACACATCGAGATCATGATGCGCGCCAAACACTCACTTTTACTGGATGCAATGCTACAATCACTTTTGAGTTATCCGAGCCTCATGGGCGGCAATTTTGTTTGTTGACGTAAACACCGAGTGAAAAATGAGCTTCATCGCTGAAGAAAACATTGTTCTATTGAAAGCCCACGTTTTAATCACCACTTTTGCATATTCTTTTATTTGATAAGAATATAGCGATTTTCCTTGTTCCTCCCGCTGCACCTTCAATAAAACAAAATGAGCTCCAAAACCAAGCAAAAACACCGGCTGGTTTATATCTAAATTATCATTTAGTTTAAATTTTTTGCCGCATGCAAAAAAGAACCAATACAATTTTTGATACTTAAAGGCTCTCTCTATATCTTGGACAAGATTTACACACCAGGGGTACATTAAACTGAATGAAAATATCTAATCGTAAACATGTAAGAAAAATTGGATTAGTCAATATCATAATTGAATAAGCGCAACGAGTCAGACAAATGTTGAATCGGCGAATCAAATGAAATACAGGCTTGCCGATTTAATGGTTTTAAAACTATCGGTCTGGCAAGGCTGTCAGCTATTAAATGCCTATCATCTGAAGTATTGTTTATGTAGTGAAAGGTTTCCATTTACGAATATGGATCGTTTAACAGCCGAAGAACGCGTTAAAAAAGGTTAAAACTTACTACAAACGTGGTCATTCAAATTGACAATATTGTACGGAAATTTGAAGAGACTGGAAGCGTTACAGATGTGGTCAGCAGTGTACGAGTATGCATTGCCGAAAATATCACTTTTTCGAAAATTACGAGGAACCATTACCGCCAATTCAGAGCGCTATGATAACTGACTTTTTATGGCCTGGAGTTGAGGATTATGAACTAGACGATATTTCATTTCAACAAGACAGTTGATCATGAGATTTGACACTGATAGACTTTTTTTATCCCCAGACGCTGGATCATTTGAAAACCAACATTCGTCAAGTTATCGCCCAGATACCGCCAGAAATATGGGGAAAAGTGGGCGATAAATGCATTTAAATGGCATTGTATTTCATACATAATGACAAGGTCTAAGCATTACAGTGAAATAAAAGTGTTTTTGAAATCACAGCTTTAAGTGAGTTTTATTTAACTTTACTTTTGAAACCGAAAAATGGATAACCCCATATTTATTAACAGCAAATATCTAACGAATACACGTACCAAAAGAAGTAGCATAAATATAAGAAACAATTCAATCTAGTAGATAAGATATGATTTCGATGATATCCTTTGCATCACGTAGAAGAATATAATTCTTTTATCGTAGGCCATAAATTCCATGGAAATGTTGTAGGCATTACTCACAGTACAAGTATACTCGCATTAATGCAATTATTATATTTTTTGAGCGGCGCCTTTGGGAAACACAAGGGTCGTTTAATAACAATCTATCCTGAAATGGAAAAATCGAATATTGTGGCAATTTCTGCTATTCTTCAAAAATTACCCCACAGATTCACTTTCCAATACTCAGGAGGGCGGATTGTATACAAAATCATTGAACATTGCCGCCGTTATTAAGAAAGTGTGTACGTGTTTACCAAAAGCGTAATTTTGGCATCAAAACATCGATGATAACATATCGAATAACAGATGTGGATTCGGCTGCATACGGTAAAGGTATGTTGATTGCTTGACTTTTCCGACATGTTTTTCTTCGATTCCTTTGGCAGTAATACCTTTCATAAGCGAATAACTGTATCAATGTCTTACACTCAACAACATGAAATCGATGAAAATCGATATAATCAAAATGATGTCATTTTATTGATTTTGCTGCAGAATACGTACTTTGAAACAGCAATGTCATATTTCACATCCCGTTAAAAAGAAAACTTCATTACAACAAGGAACTTTCTCGAAAGTTCAGTTCAATTCAGTTCAGTTTTGTTTTGGTTTTCATGATGTTAATTTATTTACAGCCGGTTTCTAAAAAATGAACCACTCAAATCAATCAAAAAGCAAATGAACAACTATTTGTGTTCGTCTTCATAATTTAAACAAATTTTCGTTTTGAAGAGCTTTTATATTGAAAAAACATATAATGTAATATTGTTTCTTTTTTTTTAAACTTTGATAGTTAACGATTTCGGTCATCTTGCATTGTTATCAGGGAAATTCACTGATACAAAATCAAACTAGAAAATAATATTAATCTGTTTCAATTTCTAGTATTCAAATCAAAATTTTAAGAAATTTTAATTCTGATTCCGGCAACCAAAACAATATTGTATTAAATTTCGTTTTTATTTCTCACATCCGACACGTTGCTACAATTTTATGTTTATGCACTCAGAATTAGAAATAATGTTGATTTTGATTAAGTTAACGGTTGTTTGTATCTCATCAAAGGCTTTTCAATTCGAAAAAAATAAATATGATTCCAATTAAGGACTAACACAGCATAAAGTTATTCTCATATTTTAAAATATCCGTTTAATTACATTTTAATATACAAACCAATTCAAGTTTCGTTCCAATGAAATTAATCAGTGTGTGAATTGAATGATTGTTTCTAAAAGGATTCGTGGAGTTATCTTAAAATTTAAGTAAATTTTTATGGGGTTTACCTGGATGTATACCAGCCCCACACCACAAGTAAGATTTAGTTATATAAAATATTACTATTGACTACATTTACTATTGACTACATTTCACACAAAATATAAACGAAAAAGTGAATTCGTCTATTCATAGGACTGTAGATACTTTGTGTGCAAATTTTTGACTGGGTAGTTTTAGAATAGATATTTCAAGTTACGATAAAAAAAAACGTTTTTTCAAGGTTCAAGAAGGATTGGGGTAAATTTGAACATGAAAATTTAATTAAAAAATTAAAAAATGTACATCACCATTTATATTAAAGGAGGGATTATGGTAACATCAGTTGAATAATACGTAATTTCTTCTTGCTAATCAAAAGTAAATGGAATGGAAGTGATTTTTGAGAAGCCAACAATTTTATATGAGACGTAACAGAATATGTTTGGCAATTTTGCTCATTTATTTTCGAACACAAACTGCGACAAGGAAACCAAATGCCTTCTTTGGACACGATTTTCTCATTCCAGTCCACCGCTTTGACTGTTCACAGGTGCGAAGTGGTGAACCCACGTCTAATCCATGGCTGTAAATCAAGGCAAAAATTCGGTTTTATTGCGGTAAAACATGGCCAAACACTTTACTGAAACATTTCCACTACGCTGTTTTTGCCCTATTGAAAGCAAGCGCGACACCCATCTGGTGCACAGCTTTTCCATCTTCCAATCTCCGGCCAATATACGATGCATAGCACTTTTTGAATTGCCCTTAAATTCAGGTAGCTCACGCATATTCAGCCGCTCTTCAGAACATACCATTTTGTGGATTTCTTAACCGTGTTTGATTGTTCAATTGGTGGACTACTACAGTGTTTGCCTTACCAGCTCGTACGGCCTCGTTTAAACTCTGCTACCCACTATTTTACAGTCGTTAGCAAAAAAGCAGACTCCTCCAGAGTAGAATCCAGCTCGTTTGAAATATTGGTTGGACTGAGACCTTTCAAATGGAAATGTTGACCCACATAACGCTGACCAATTTTTTCCATACACTATAAATAGTGCGTCTTGCTGGCACGTTGTTCCTCCCTAAAATTTCACGTAACTTTCCCATCGTCACAGTAATCGATGATTGATTTTGATAAAATGTTTTAACGATTAAAACACGTTAGTTTATCAAATATTTTTCCATAACAAATTTGCCACGTCTCTACTTCACGACTGCCAAATATGAACCGTCAAGACTAATGTTTACCAAAATGGCGGCAAAACAAAGTAGTATACCCTACCGACGGTCATCCATTAGGACATTCAGCACGCAACATTTACCGAAAAAAACACATTTCCTTCATATATAAATGTAACATAATCTACCAATTTTTCGCATGAGAACATAGGAAGGATATGTATTGGCATGTTCATCTAACTGGAATGTGTGTTAGCATACATATAATTATGCATTAATATCTAAAAAAGAGGTATGCAATAGGGATGAATAAATGATATAATTAAATGAAACCAGTTGGATTTTAGATATAAACGAATTTTAATTTCAGATATCTATCAGAGATGTTATATTCAAAATATGACATAATTTTAATGGCCACCGCAACTTTGATGGGTAGAACCCGTCCGAGAGGTTCAGTTTCGAGTGACTCTGGCGTACAGAACAGGCTGAATATGAGCGATTGTAATACGGCGTACGTTAACTTTGATAACTTCAAACCGATCGTTTATGGTTTATTGTTGCAGAATTAAAAAAGCCCACAAGAAATAGTCTATTAAATTGCACGAATTTCTGTTTTCAACTGCTAGTCTAGTTACCGAACACACGAAGCTATCTGTGATAGTTTTTCTTCCGCTCTAGGTTATATGGGCTTTTAATGGATGTTGATTCTAGTCCCGAAAGAGAGTTGATGTCTGCTATAATACCGCGTTCTCTGCTCGCCGCGGAATTGACTACATCGGATTCACCTGCGCAATCTCACGGACAGCGGTGATGTTTTAGGTAGACACGTGTTATTATTTACGTGATCGATTTGAACCAGTCAAATCGAATTTGGCAATCAAACATTCTTTAGTCGACTGGGAAGGACGTACTGTGTATTTGAAAAAAGCCCATTGCGTCATTGCCACAAGGTAGCACTCATTTTGATAATAAAATTGTTTTATAATTTCCAAATGTTGCTCAATGCTTGCCCTTCCACCTGCATTGTCTGAAAAATCGAAAAAAAGGAATGATTAACAAACAATTAAACAACGTAACTGTCATAAACAGTCAACAGTCGGAGTTATCAATATCATGTTGCCAATATTAAGGATAACGTATAAAATATTGACTACAATCAAAGTGTAAAAGCCGTTAACAAAGTTGGAAGATCACTAAGTGAAGAACTCAATACCCAATTATAAGATATTAATTTTTTTTTATTTTACGCTCAAAGGAAAGTGTTACTTCAATTTGTTACATCCAGTATATTAAAAGTGAAACCAAAACATATTAAGTTGAATTTGGTCCCATGTCTAACTTATTTTATACAGCTCTTTGCGACTTTCGAAAAAGTACTCGAATTTGAAAACACATAACTTTCAATAATGATTCAAGTCATAACACAACTATTCAAGTCATAACTCAACTATTACAATTCCAATTAAAATTTTCTAAGGGCTCTTAAAAGGTTAATGTATTATTGCACTGTAATCGTATGTTTGAAGCCAACAATTTATTAAGTTAGCTTGTTGTACTTTAAGAACTGATATCATCCCCTAACGGATGATACAAATGACAGATTATCCTTTCATACTTTATTACAAAATAAGGCGAAACCCATCTAATGACTTTAAAAAGAAATATGGGTTTAAACTTTTTTGTATTCGCCGGAAACTCTTATTGTTTGTATAA
This sequence comes from Philornis downsi, assembly GCA_019455685.1. Lineage (NCBI taxonomy): Eukaryota > Metazoa > Arthropoda > Insecta > Diptera > Muscidae > Philornis > Philornis downsi. The sequence continues at coordinate 5,071,998 of JAHXMU010000095.1, forward strand.
GTGAATAAGCAATGGCTTGTTAACTGAAAGAGTAAAAACGTTAACGTGCTATTTGAAAGTTGGCAGACCGTAAAGAAAACCCCGCAGCAAATTGCAGTCATTTGTAAAATAAACATTTTCTCGAAATTTGAAATTTTCAAAAGATTAATGGATATTGTGTAAGCTAAAAATAAGAACAAGATATCAACCTTCTTATACTGGCTTGTTAAAACTTATTTCTTAACTTTGTAATTCATCACACAAAAATTGTGTGTATAAAATATATTTTAGTGTACATTCGCAAATTTTTCAGTGTGGCGTTCGTCAAGAAAATAATTCCAAATGTGTCAGCACCCTGTACTTCTTCAACTCATCTTTTCAAATTTAGATGCTGTTTCTAAAGTCTTTTTCGTGCTAAGGAATTTTGGTAACTCCACTCGCCATTTGACCTCACTGTTTAAGTCACTTCGTGTGAAGTGTTCTGCTTCATCTTCAAAAACGCTCCTATCAACGCATTTGGTGAACTTTGGTGCGAGTGATCAAGTCTATGTCCGAACAAAGCTCATACATGTATCGCCGGTAGCCTTCTATAACGGTGGATAGTTAAGTATTTTTCTCTTGAATATACGCTGAATTGACTTATTCGCCTGCGCCGTAAACCAGGTTTCTGCTCTGTACCTCAAGACAGGTAGGACTATTGTCTGCTACAATCGCATTGTTGCATATGAAAGCAATACTTTGTCATTAAATCGCGTGATGTGCCCACAGTAATATTTGTTATAAGCATTTCTATACCCCAATTTATAGTTGTTAAGGGTGGAAACGATATAAATGACACCATCTACTACACCAAAGTTTTAGTTGCTAATATTCAAGTAGCCTTCCAAACCAATACACCAGAGAAGGCTGCAGTAACATTTGGCAGTTCGTCTGTATAGGCAAATAACATGTTTTTTTATTATAGGTGACGTCAATTAAAAAAGTGATGTCAATGGAGTGAGCCGTAGTTACTGCAGATAAACTATTATTCATTTTTATTTTTTTCATAATGCTTGGTAAAACTAAAAAAAAAAACACACCGAATACTCATGTCCTCTCTGATCCCACCATACAAGTGACCGACTTAGTCCAGATATTCTTATATAAATATATTTTGCTCAAACGTTGGGAATTTAGTCACATTTGAAACACAAACTTGAGCCTAAGAGTTTAATTGGAGTCAACTGTCACAACTCTTCCGGCGCCAGTCTCCAAAATTAAATTTTTTCTGTGTAACCGCTATCCAGTGAGCAGCCGTAATGTGGACCAAGAGCAAAATTCGAGAAAATCTATAGAATGACCAGACTGTATCATACAAATGGACGATTTAACACGCATATTCGTACGTTCATATCTCCTATTCAGTAGTAATGAACACATCCAAATTTGGCACGCATAAAACTTTCGATAAACTTGGATCAGAAAATGAAAATGGTATATATTGCAGGGCAGTAACCTAGATTTTTTTTCATTGTTTTGCTTTGAAATGCTTAGTAAAATTCGGGAAAATGCTACCGATTTATCATGCCTGTTCTAGTGCCTCCCATACGTAATGATCCATCTAGATCATATGTTCGTTGCATTTCTTACTTAAATCGATTTCCAGATTTCCAGTAAATCGTTTTGCTGTAATTAATAATAAGAAGACTATAATATTTTACAACCTTGATCACAGCATTGCTTCATATTGCGTTGAAAAATTTGAAAAAGTTGACGGTATAACTATGATTTTTCTGGTATTTCCATCATACATGGAACCACTACATTGTTTTACCAAAAAAGTTCCGAATTTAAAAAAAAGACAAAAATACCAGCCTTGTCTGTGAGTAGCAGGAACGAAAAACATCCACATCCGAATATGCAGCCCGATGTTAAAAAAACCAGTTTTCGAGATATAGCTCAGATTGTAAATATTTTTTGAGTTTTGGAAAAAGTGAGTAAATTGCAATTATCTTTTCGAACTTATTGATCTGATTTTATTTTTTTTTTTTAATTAAAGGTAATTAAATTTGCTATCAAAGGTATGTGCAAGACTTTTCAGTCAAGGTATCAATTTAAGGGCTATTTATTAAGCTTTTGATGGGTGATTTTTTGTGGTTTCTCATTCGAGAAATTTATAATAACATCCACAAACGACAGAATTAATTAAACTTGAGCCACTTTCGACATTAATAAAATGTTTTAATATAATTCTGAAATAATGCTACGGTCAAAAATTTTAGATGCTTCAGTTTGCAGACGAGTAATTGTAAGGATGAATTTTAATTTCGAAAATTGGTTAATTTTTATGTTAGGTACGAGAAGGTGTTCAAATGTCACGGTTTTTAAGAAGCTTCATGAAAATTTACAGCGCTTAGTACTTCAAACGGTTTCTGGTTGTTACAGTTTTGCCGTATCATTTCTCCAGGTGAAGATATAGAACACATGAAATTTTGCTTTGATTGTTCTATTTTAATTGGCATTGTTCTCTATATTTTAACAAACCCATAAAAATTGAAAATAGAAATATGGGAAGTAAAATTGAAAATTAAAAGCATAAAATTATTTCTTAATCCGCAACATAGCAGCCAAACTACTGCTAAACTTATTTTATAGGTATTACAATATTTTTAAAATACCGTTGTTTTTGATTATTTTCGTTATTATTTTGATATGGCTAAAAGTTTTTAGCTATAAGAAATTTTGTAATTGGATATGGACGTAAACACTCATCTAAACAAAAACAACCACAATCACGAAAATATTGGATTTCGTCCTAACTTCATTTAAATCGTGCTTCCATGTAACCACAGATTTTATGAAAACTTTGAAATCGGCAGGCGTTCTGATAAAATATTCAATTGAATTACGATTTTTTTTTTCATTTTAAACGAAATTCGTATCGTTAATAGATCAATGTTCTACAGTGTTAATGCTCAAATCAACTTCACAGATGAATTCTTATTGACAGCAGCAATTATACCATTTGGTTCAAGGAGCAAATATTATGACAGCCACATGATGTTACATTTACACACAAATCGAATTTTATTCACGTGATGCCATGTATAACATGTCATCTACCAGCTTTAATGTGTCATGCCTACAAAGTCAGTTCAAACATTTGTGTATTTGCTCTGGGATGTTTGATAGATGAACCATATTCTATGTGCAAACAAATACTAAACGCAAGAGGCATATCCCTTCCCTTCAACCTCAACAATAGTACAAATCCTGTTACATACACTGTAGTCTAGCCAAAAACCGGAAAAGAAGTTTCAGTTTGAGAAATTACTGGAATGAATTTATTGTCATTACGTTCGAATTTATTGCATTCATATCCATGCTGACTACAACCTGGCATTTCTTAATGAATGCAGTGATATTGGATGAAAATACCATTTGATATGATGACAATTGTAATACATTGAAGGCGAAGTGATTGACGCTTAACCCTGCGTTCCCAAAATGATAATAGAATGAAATTATTAATAATTCGTTCACCTGATGAATGCGTGGCATGACTTCCTAAGCCGATAAAAAGATATTCGTCCGCCTGACTAGGTAAACGACTACATAGACGGCAACGATAGAGACGACAACTGCCGTAAATTTTTACGGAACCCCTTAAACCTTGGCATAGCCTGAAACTTTGTAAGATGCTATGCAAATTAACTCCGAAATTAAGTTTTCCGCTATAGTTTATGATTTATAGACTGCAGTAATCCAAATTATTGTGCATTGTATTGTATACCAACACTAATATTCTAGTACCACCCATATAAATGATTCATCCTTAATTTTGTCACATTTGGTACTCATTATGCGCTTATTAAATTGAGAATAAAGGTGGACATCGCGATGACACCGTTTTTGTTACCTGCCACAGAAATGGAAATGTAATTTGTAATTACAATTTTTGCCCTTAGAATTTGTGTACACTAGATGTCGAAAAAATCGATTATGTAATTGTGCCCCTTATGCAACTTCCCGAATAACAGATTTAAGAATATCTTTCAGGAAGTTGCACTGAATTCAGTAAGATATGAGAAAATCCTAAACATATTTTTGTAAACAAAACTGCATTATAATACCAACTAAAATTACAACTTCAATTTCAATCATGTGGGCTGACCTACAATTGTTTTCACCCAACGTCCTTTTGTACTGTGGGTGCTAGAAGGTTATTATCACTTGATATGTAATTTGAGTAGGAGGCATGACAAGCGGCGGAATTATTCGGTCGATTTTTCACATTTTGCAAATCCTTATATTAAATGCTATTGACATTCATTTGTATGGTTGCATAATGGATTTGCCACACATGCAGTGAAAAATAGAATTAGTTTACTTTATTATACCAATTAGCAATTATAGGGAAATATGTTGAATTTCAGAAAATAGGTTTATTTTTATGGGAGGTATGAGAAGGGACTAGTTAATGACTAATTTTCATTCTTAGACAGTCACTTATCCAATTCTTAATGTGTATCACATTTTATAAAATGTATGAGAACCTAAGAATACATGGGTATATGGAAGAGGGCACCAGAATAGGCATAGAACAAAACTATGGACAAACATTAACATTTTGGGAATACAGGGATACAGGAATAAAATTACATTTAGCAAATTCAGGCATTTTTTAATTGATATATCATTACGGACGTCACAAATAGGTTTATTTTCAGTTTTAGCAAACCTTTAACGTGCACTAAATTTGAGTGAATTTAGCTAACAAGGTAGAAGATACGAACGTAAGAATAAATGAATTAAACAGGTCATTTGAATGGTGGCTCCCTAATCTATCTATTTTTTTAGATTCTACTAAAAATCACATTACGACAAAAATCTGGGTCCCCTCCGTCAGTTTGTATGAAAGGTAGCTGCGTCCATAATTTTCATTTACAATTTCCGGTTTCGGTCAGGCAAAACTTTAGATCGTGTCAAGTTTCAAGAATTTTTCACAAAGATTTACAGCGGTTCCACGTACAGGCTGGCGCAATAGAACGTGCATATTGCATCATCTTTTTTTGCGGGGTAGAAAAGGCGCGGGCGAGGGGGCGCCTACATCGTTGGGTTGGCGGGCTCATGGAGTTTTAGTCGCTATGAATCACTTCGACAGGAGGCGTCGCGCATTTTGCGTGCGCGCATTTTACGAGAACTCTCGTTCATATATTGCTACTAGGCGACTATGTTGTGCTGAATATGGACTACGGCGAATTAGTGAAGCTCCGAGTGCTAATTTAATTAAAATATGGGTAAAGCGTTTTGAAGAGACCGGTTCAATATTTAAACCACAAGCAAATGGTCGCCCAAGAACATCTAGGACCGAAGACAATGTTGAGAGAGTTATGGAGTCATTACGAGGAAATCCACAAATGTCGACTCGCAAGAGATCGTCTGTCTTACAATTATCGCGACGAAGTCTGCAACGAATTTTAACATTGGATCTTAAACTGCATCCATATTAGCTGCAACTAACACAAGAATTGAAAGAGTCTGACTTCGTAGCAAGGCTCGCATTTGCTAATGAAATGCTTAATCGATTTTCTAATTTTGACAACATCCATTTTCTCTGACGAGGCTCATTTCTTTATGAATGGGTTCGTAAACCGTCAAAATTGTCGTTACTGGAACAGTGAAAATCCCAAAATCAAACACCAGAAACCATTGCATAGTCCTAAAGTGACAGTATGGGCAGCAATCTCTGGCAGAGGAATAATTGGACCTTTTTTCTTCGAAAATGCGCGGGGCCAAAACGTCACGGTTAATACGGAACGCTATGTTGAGATGTTGGACGGATTTTCGGCTCCAGAAATTGAAAGTTCAAGAATAGTGAATTTCAGAACTTAGTTCCAACAAGATGGATCTACCTGTCACACATCAAATGACTCCGTGGCGGCGGTGAAGCAGATGTTCCCTGGCAGGATGATTTCGAAAAGAGGTGATATCCCATGGCTCCCACGTAGTCCAGACTTGACGCTTCTTGACTTTTTTTTTGTGGGGATTCCTCAAACACAAAGTCTACAGTAATAATCCATGAAACATCGTTCAGCTTAAGGAGAATATCCGTGGTGAAATGGCAGCCATTACGCTAGTATTACTGAAGAAAGTTTTCAATAATTTTCTTTTGCGGTTAGAGGAGTGCCGTCGTAGAGAGGGTCACCAATTGGATGATGTTATTTTTAAAAAATAAACTTTTATTTATTACTCTACAATGCCTTAGATTTATTTTAACCATACCTTTTGTATTTATTTTTTTAATCTATTTTTTAAATATGCACGTTCTATTGCGCCACCCTGTATTTCAGCCAATTGGCTTAAAAAGTCATAAAACATGTTTCGTTTAAAAGTAGTTGATACCACAAACGTATCGCTCTTAATAATAGCATGAGCATGTCCATTCTAGCACCACCCAAATTACAAATTATTTTAGCCAACATATTTCTATGTTCATATCTTTAATTCATTCATCAGACGTTTAGTAAACTTAGGGTATCGCACATACAAATTGGTCGGTTTAGCAAAAATCAACTGTTCTTCTACAAATTCAAAATGAAAGACTCCAATAAGTTTTGATCCTTTTACTGTAGCTTTATTCAGAGCGTTTTAGGATAAAAGCTAGGCCAACAACCGATGAAAACATTGAAGCAGTGAAGAAAATGATTTTGGATAATCGTGGAATCATTATTAGAGAGGTTGCTGATGATGCCATTTGTCTAGCACTTTCTGACACTCTACTCAAATTTACCCTAAGGGTAAACAACGCTGGTTGTGGGTACGTGTAGTTCAGCTCACTTGACTGAAGTTGTTAAGTGCACTTTATTTATAAACAAACAAATGTCAAACAAAAACATTTTACATAAAAAACGCACAATACGTTTCTAGAGACCTCTTCGCCAGAAATCTCTGATCCATATTTTGTATTTATCAATACTTTTTGAATTTTCACTCATTGTGAGCCGATACAGCAGTGTTTGCTGTATTTGACAGATTCACAAATCGACACAAGCAAAAAATTTCATAGAGTAGATTTGGTTGTGGCAGTCGGCAGCTGTAGAATCGTACTATATCTCTTATGCTTCTTGGTATCAGTACCAAAATCCATTTCAACATAGAATATTGTTAACAGATCCCTCGTAAATCTATTAAATACATTTTATATTAGAGGTGAACCTAACTCGCTTTTATATCCTCATGCGGTAATAGAAACAGTGTTAGCAAGATTGGACGCTATGGACTGTGCAGGTTCTTAAATTTTTGTTTCATTACGAATTAAAGAAATTCCATTGCATGATTTGCACAAAATCAAATCATCTTTGAACAACACAAATCAAAAATATAACCATCTAGAGCACGCCGAAGCCTCAAGTGTGAAGTGGAGTTTTGGAGTTTTGAGTTTAATTACTTAGTTGTTGTTGTTTACGCAGCTGTGTTGAACGGTATGCTATGAACAAAATACAGACTTCAGTCAGGTGTATCTTCTCTCGAAGACGTTTAGCATTGGTGGAAAGTATGATTAGAGGCTGAAATCACTATTGAAGAAGTAAAATTGCACTTTTTTGAAGTTCTCCGCTTAGAAAATATATCAATCAATTTGTATGTGTACTAATCCAAAAACAGCTTCAATGCATGGAATATGTTTTTCGAACTGCTAATCTTCGGCGAACTATAATTTGAGCGTATTTTCCTTCGGTTACGTATGCGATACAATTCAGATTTCTTGAGTTGAATTTCGCGGGACATGAAATTCGGATTATCTAAGCTAAGTTTGAAATTACATATTATTTTCGAACTTAAGTTATCGATCAGATATAATTTATTTATTTTATTTGATGTTGGCTGTGGTAGTAGCTAATTCAAATGCTCTCTCTTTAATTGCAATACGCTTTGCATATCTGTGATCAGATGTCTGTCCCTATTCTTACTGGAGAGAAGCTTTGTTGCTGATATTTTGATAGAATTTTATAGCTGTTCGAGCCAGGATACATTCTCATTAATGAATTCATGATGGGCATTCTTGGTTGATATCCATTTCTAATGATGCACCAAAATCATCGTATCAGGCACAAAAGATGGTCGCGTCATGGAATCCGAAACGCGTCACCCTCGTGGGTGATTATTGATTTATTGAATTTAAAAATGTCTTCTGAGCTCACAGCAAATTTGGAGTTTAGCACTGATCAAGCTTGCTTTCTTTACATTACTGGAGAATAATTTAGAAAAATGAATTGAGAAAAACATTCACACATCAGTTTGCGTATTAATATTTACGTCATATTTCACAACGAAAATTTTAATTGGAAATCACTTTTCCTATAAATTTTTAAAATATTACAGAGATATTTTTTCTAAATAATTTTTTTTTATTAAAAATAACCCAAAAAATTTGAATTTTCAAATTTTACGAAACCACATATGGTACCCTTTGTTATAACTATGAAAATGTTTCTAAAATTCGGTACGAAATTCAAAAATATTTTCAAACATCACTTTACATAGAAAAACTTGTATACTTCAAAACTGCAAAAGTTCTTGGAAAATCATACCTTTAAGATAATGGATAATGGGCCAATGGAGGCTTTGTACAAGTGGGTACACCGAAAAATGTCTAGAAATATTAAAATGTCATTGTCATAATGACTTAATAGCATTGTGTTTAACCCATCTTTTTCTCCTATTTCCAGATGACTGTTCAACGCAGTCCAGGCAGAATTATAGGAAATCTATCTGGATTGGATTCCGGGAGCCTTCGAACAGAGTATTAGGTGATCTTTTTGCAATTAACGGTGGAAAATATTTTCTCGAGAAGCACACCAAAATATTTCACAACTTCTAATGCCAAAATGTTCTTTTGGTGTTGAGTATATAAAAAACACATATTAATTTCGCATATTTCTGATATAAGTATGAAGCTTACCTGTTTTCCTTTTTTCCTATGATGTCCATGGATTTAAAATCGGCGACGTAACCACTCAACACCAGATATATTGTCACAAGGGAAGAAATGCGCTAAAACAATGAACCCGATTGTGGAAGATTCATTCAACTATGTTTAGTGGGTTTTGTTAGAGATTTAGGTTGGCAGCTTAATTCTAAGTCGACTAATCGAAGTGGAAAAACAAGAGGTTTTTGGCATAATGTGTTGGACATCCAAATTCGGTTGTGTTTCATGGCTCTTTATGTCGATTGAGCGATGTCCGTCTATCTGGCCAATTATTGACATTTTTTGCAGACAAGGTCTCTTCGCCCACAAGGTCTCTTCACCGACAAAGCCTTTTCGTCGAAGACCTCCTTCAATTTTACAGAAATTCCGTTTTGTGAACAAAATTTAACGCAATCTTGTGCTCAACAATCATACACTGTAATCGTACACTGTAAAATCACCTTCTAAACTCCGCTTTAAGGGTTTCTGTCGCAGACGAAACTTCCGGTTTCTAAAACATCCATCTGTAAAAATCGTGACTGTTACTTACTATTTCCATTAAGAACAAAACAACATTCATTGAATTTTATTCCATATTTACCAAAACTTTTTATTATTATCATTACGTAATTTTCATATATACAAATTATATATACAAATTTAATAAGGAAAATATATGTAGAAAACTAACTACTAATAAATTAAGAAAATAGAAATATTAACTCAAAAATATACATATTTTAATTAAGGAGAGTACATATCTGTGTGAAATACATCTATTTAGTTATTTAAAATTCTTGTTTACTTTATGCCATCATTGGTTGTTAATATTAACTAATGTACATTTGCTTCAGTACACATAATCATTTTCAAATGTCTTAATACACAAGCTTATTATATTAAGTTCTTTTATTAATAATAGCACAATAGATACAATGTTATTCACTTTAATGCATTCCTCGAAATAAATTGAGTATTTTAACATATTTTTATAATTTTTATTTCATTCAACTTAGATTCATTCCAAAGGTTTTCAAAACATTATAACATGCAAGTTGCAATTCTATTAATATAAATGTAGCAATTAATAACAATATTTGAAATATTCCACAGGCACGCTCATAATGTTTCATTTCAAAATACTTTTTATCCTAAATCTACCATTAATTTTATGACATTCATTCATATTCAGAGTTTCGAAAACTATAAAATGTCCACATCTGTCCAAAATATTAACATACCGTCAAATATTTAAAATCCTTAAATAATATTAATCTTACAAGTCAAACAAATACAAATTTACCAGATTTGGTCACTTCTTCTTAGGCACTAAATATGGAAGAGCCAATAAATAAATAAAAGTGTACATAATAAGAAATCGGAATTCTTGGAACAAACACATAAAAATGTAATTGTTTTCAATATCAGCGTTACTGTAAACGATATTGTTATTATCACATATAGTATTTATGTAGAGATTTTCGATATGTTATCACTACCAAGATCGTCCTTAGTCCCATAATTACGATTTTCTTGTTATACCTTTAATGGTATTAGTTAGGCTCTATGTAATAGCTTCCAAACTAAATAAGCCTATTAAAATTAATGAAATAATTCCAAAAAATAACCCACATAATTCTAAAAATCCCACATTGTTGAAAGATATTTCACATTTTTTGGGAATAATTTCCAGAACGAAAATAGTTGTTAACATTAAAAAAATTATGGATTGAAATAATTATCGAAAATATTCATTTATGGACTTATTTCTCTTTACAAAAAATTCTTGTAGTAGTTTTATTTGAAGTGGGACTGATTTCATTTTCAAAAGCTTGAGAGTTATATTACTTTTGTTTGGGGCTTATTTTATTTAATGAAATTTCCAATGCAATTTAAATTAAAAAATTTATAAAAATAATTATAAAATTATAAAATTTATAATTTTCAAAATTTTCTGAAACATAGCAGAATGTAAAGAATGTCAAGAAATTTTCAAATAATTTCCAAAACTTTATTTTTATAAACGTGTAATATATTTAATAAAATGGTTTTCATAACGCTGTTTTTGGAACCTTCAACCATACAATAACAATAATTATTAATTATAATAAAGAAATTAGAAAATTATTTCTTCAGTAAATGTTGGAATTTTCATTCACTAAACTAAGCTAGTTGAGTGATTTTTCTAAACATTTTTCACCTTTTCATCAACATGTCTAATATGTATGTCTATTGAAATTTGTGAAGCGTTACCCGATTCTTTGACATAGCTAAAAAATTCTTAATTTGTGTTTCTCTATAGTAAACAATCCTTTTAACATGGGTGTATATTATATTGCTAAAAATGATTGAAATTTTTGGCACCAATAAAAAAAAATTTCGAATTCGTCGAACCTCGAATCTTTTTACAATTAATGTTTGCAGTTCTTTGAGGCATTTTTATCGATAGACAGTGCGCCGCATAATAAACAATTATTTTAATACGGACGAGAATTATGTCGCATTTTTTATTAAAAATATTCTCATTTCCGTTAAATAAGCGATATTACTAAGTAAATTGTTTTACATTTATTTTTCAAGTAGTTTGCGGAACGTTGGCCAAATTGTCGCCACAAGCAAAAGTAATCTAGATTGTATCATAATAGTTTATTTAAAAAAATAATAAATAAATAGTGAGACTGAATTAATATTTAGAGACTCATTTTATCAGGATCTATTTCACTTCTTTAAGTGGGTGTTATTTCGGAAAAAATAAGTTTCACTATTTGAATTTGGGGCCAACTTCATATCAATTTTTTGAACTTGTTTCGTACTTTTGGGCCTTAATTCATTAGGATTTATTTCATTGGGAGTTATTTCATTTCGTTGCCATGGTACAAATAGTGTTGGTAAGAAGACAAATTTGTTTTTTTTTTTTAAGCACATTATTATTTTTTTCTTTTGTACTTTATTTTACCATTACTTTATTTGAAGAATTTCATTGACTGGTTTTGACATTTTTGAAAAAAAAAACCTCTGTAAAGCGGTTTTTTTAGTTATTATTTTCGAAAATGACATATGTCGTAATCAAAAATTTTCCAATGTAAATAAAAAAGCTTATAACTTAAATCCTACGTTTTGGGCAAACGTGCTTTACTACGACGACAAATTTACTGACTTTTGTTAATATTAATTTCAAACTAATGGAGTTAATTCTCCAATTTACTTGTATGAAAACTTTTTTTTGAGAAAAAATTGATGTCGAATTACTTCTAGTAAAATGTTTGATGAACGAATGATGTTTTTTTACATTTCAATGTTTTTATCACTAGGAAATGTATCAGTTGAATCTTTAAACCATAATTGCTATAGAAGTGATAATAATTTTATACACGCCGAATGTGAACTACAGATTCAAGTTATTTTTTCTGGCTTCATCGACGACATGATGCAACAATCATCTCTAAATTACAATGCCTATGAGTTCATGATTTCTGTACCAAAGCGAGCACAAGTCTGTTCGGCATGTATTTTGTAATTAGTTGGAAATCCAATAAGGCAGAACCGTACGGGCAAACTTAGCATGTAAGCTAATATGAATAATTGAAAATCGGCAAAGAAAGCAACTACTGGAATTGAAATGCAGGAAAAAAAGAGTGTGTAAAAAGGGGGTAAGCACAAAAAATATCACGGACCTAAGTAGTTTTAAGAGTACAGTTAACATCAGTTGCTCTGGAACAGTACATATTTATTGACACAGCAATATTGACACGCGCTGCACAAATTATGCTGACGAAATGACTGTGTGTTCAGCGTAGAAGGATTCCACCACCAGCACCAAGCACCAGCTCAAATAACGATAATCAATAGTTGTAAAACTAAAGTTAGTCTTAATTCAACTTTGAATAAAAGAAGACCGGAGCTTGCTCCAGCATAGTTTAAAAAAAAAAAACAAAGTTACTTAAATGTAATTAATTGGCGCCCAACGTGGGGTCGGCAATGCGCGTAATCCCGGTAAAGCCGTCGTGAAAATCGACATACGTGATTAAAAAAAAATAATAAGTGTCGTGGTGGCCACATAAAGGCGTTCTACAAAAGAATCGTGTGCCGAACGAATTTATCAGCAAACTGTCGGTCGCAACACGCGCGGAAGGAGAACGATGCCCCTTAGTAGCTGCCATCTATCGCAGAGGAAAAGGACGGCAGTTGTGCCAAGCCGCCACATCCGCACCATAGGACTCACCAAAATCATCTAGTATGTATCCAGTAGCCCTGATCTTAGTTTCGTAAGAATATTTTTTTTGTATAAAAAATTTAAAACTCATAAAAAAGAAACGAAGTTGCGATTCCCACGGGACCCTCCAGTTTATAATAAAACCTAGTTCTGCGATTCTTACGAGACCCTCCAGAGCACAAAGGAAATTGAAAACAGAAAAAATTATAAATATCGCAAAAACATAAAATTGAACATCGAACTGCAACTCCCAAGGGACCCTCCAGTTATAAATAGACCTGACTTTGCGATTCCTATGGGACTCCCCAAAGTACGAAGGAACATAATAAAAACTTAATACTTTTAAAATTAATATGAAAGGGTTATTCGTAATATCAGATAAAAGGAATAGATTAGTAATTACAAATAAAAAAAAAATATATTCATATTTGAAAGTTTTTATTCCTAATCCAAAATAAAAGAAAAAATTATTATTCAAATCTAAAGTGTTTATTCCTAATTCAAAATAAAAGGAATAGAATGAAAAGTCTACAAACAAAATTTATACATAAAATATAAAATTTAATTTTCATTTATTAAAATATACAAAGTCTACATATGTCGAATCCAAACAATCTCATACGTCCTTCTATCTCTACTCCACAACTTCCTTCTCCACTACCTCCTTCTCCACATTCTCCTTTTCCACAACCTCCTTCTTCACAACCTCTTACGCTACCTACACAACAAGTAAATATGACAACAGAACAAATGACAGCGACCATTACCGATATTGTAAACAGAGTATTTCAATCACAGGGACGTAAACTTTTCCAATCTACACTTAATCCAAATGATAATTATTTGAATTTTACCGATCAAACAATTGATCCTTCTTTCGTCAACAATCTTCCTGATCTAGATTAAATTCCCGGTGTGGTTCGGTGGCTTCGAGAATTTTCATTAAACCCAGGAGAGTTTAACTCTTTAAAAAAACGTGTGGATCGCATACTTTAGATCTACGAGTCCCTTAGGGGCACCCCAAAGTATTACGGTATTTTAAGCGTAATACGCGACAAAATTGTTGGCAATGCTGACGTGGCTCTGGAGTCTTGTAATACTCCCCTAAATTGGAAGGCTATATCCAAATGCTTAACACTGCACTATGCACATAAACGAGACCTTGGTACGCTCGAGTACCATGTGATGTCTCTGATCCAAAGTAACGACACTATTCAAGATTTCTATCAGCGAGTGTGTTCACATCACACATGAACAAAATTGGATGTATGGAGAAACATACAGGGACAAGACCCTCGACACCTTTGTAAGAGGCCTTAAAGAAGATTTGCCCAGACATCAGAGAACCGACCGGTTTGCCGCAAGCAGTACATTTGTGCTTGAAACCAGAAAACCAAAATTTTCGAACCAATTATGCATTTAATACATAAAACATAAAAATCTACAATAATGCACCTCGTTTACCACCAAAAAAAATTTAACCCTAATTTTATACGTCAGCCACAAACTTTTCAACCTCAATCGGCTTACATGCCACAACCACATACCTATGTTTCTCCGTGGAAAAAAAAATCCTATACCATTCAATCAACCATTCCATGCAGTTAATCGACCACAAGTTGCACCACCAAGACCTTTTGGGGCAAAGCCACTGCCCAAACCAGAACCAATGGACATTGACCAAAGTATGCGCAACAGAGGCGTAAACTATATGAACCGACCAAGACCGAACGACATGACCGGTAAACGCCCTCATTCCTTCCAAAACCAGAAACCACGTAAGTTTCAACGAAACTTCTATGCGGAAGGCAATAATCAACTACAAGGAGATTACGAACTCTTGTAGAGTCCGACGAAAACCAATATGAAACATTACAGGAATACACTGAAGAACAGAATGACATTAACGACACCGAAACTCTCGACACTAGTGACATATTTTTTAGGTTAGCAAACTCTTCGTTGGCTTACATTGAATGTAAAACAAAGAGCAACCAAATTTTAAAATTTTTAATTGATACCGGATCTACCCAAATTATATCCAACCAAATTTAATAAAAAAAACCTTCACCAAACAAACAGTGTTTCTGTGCTAAATTAATAGCTGGAGACGTAAAAATTACCGAACACACTTTCATTAATCTTTTTAACCTTCGTAATATAAATCTTAAATTCTAATACTACCCACTCTTAAATCCTTTAGTGGGATACTAAGAAACCAAAGCCTTAAAGCAATAAATGCCGTTATTCACACCAGAGATTATTAATTACATGCCTATAGGAACCAACATAAAAATAAATATAAAGCAGATGGATCCTCAATTAGTAAATTCAGTAAACATTAGAACCGAACACATGGCGGAAAGGCAAAATCTCAGTATTCAAAATTTTTCACAAATTTGGAAGGCAACTCACCCAATTTGTTCGCAGAACCAAATAGGAAGCTTATTTTCACGACAAAAGTAGTAGGCGAAATTCGCACCCACACAGACACACCCGCTATTACCCATATCCAATGTCTCTAAAATCAGAAGTGGACAAACAAATTCAATCCATGCTCAAAGATAGAATAACTCGACCATCTAGGTCTCCCTATAATTCACCGGTTTGGATTATACCGAAGAAAGCGGACTCATCCGGCAATAAGCAATACGGAGTGGTTGGCGACTATCGAAGGTGAACGAACTCACCATTGCTGACCGATATCCTATCCCGGATATCAATGAACTCCTCGCACAACTAGGGAAAAATCAATTCTTATCCGTGCTGGACCTAAAAAGCGGATTTTATCAGATCCTGTTAAAAGAATGTGATATCGAAAGAACCACGTTTTCTATAAACAATGGAAAATACGAGTTCACAAGACTACCATTCAGTCTTAAAAACGCACCCTCAATTTTTCAGAGAGCGCTCGATGACATTTTGCGCAACCATATTGGCAAAATCTGCCATGTGTATATCGACAATATAATTATTTTCAGTCAAACGGAAGACGAACATATTGTGTATGTTACCGATGGTCACCTTCCAACCAGCTGCAACCTAGAATTACCGATGGTCACTGCCCACCCAAGTACTACCTATCAACAGCGGATACGAGTTCAGCAAACATAATTGGCACAGATATGAGCACATACTTACATACACATATACATATATACACACATACGTAGGCATTTATTATTATAAATATTTTGTAAGCCTCTTCCAAGAATTATTTCCAAATTGTCTCTTCTGTTAAAAACTAAAAATATATTATATGCTTGAATTGCGCAAATATTAAAATTCTTGTGATACAACAACAATTTCTCAAGAGTATTTTGTTTTCCATTCTATCAAAAGTTAATATTACTTTTCCAAGAATTGTTTCAGTTTGTTTAATTTTAATAATAAAAATGCATAATTGCATTATGCACTTAAGTCAGTTTTACCTTTCTGGGAATTGTTTTGCTTCTTTGTGTTTTGTCAAAATTATTAACTATTGGAATAGTATAAGTAAAAGGAAAACCTTAAAATAAATTGCAGTTATTATCAATTAATCAAACAGTCGTGTTGTTAATCATAACCCGCACATAGAGACAATTTTCAGAACTCTAGTAGAAGCAAATACGAAAATTCAACTCAACAAATGTAATTTTTTCAAAACTTCCATAGAATTCTAAGGATTCTTAATTTCAGCTGACGGAATTATAATAAACCCAGCTAAGGTTGACGCCATTTCAAAAGTGCCATACCCTGACACGTTAAAGGAGCTTCGCTCTTTTCTAGGGCTTTCAGGCTATTATCGTTGCTTTGTTCTTGACTACGCAAAGCTAGCTAAACCTCTGACATCCCTTTTACGGGGGATGGAAGGGCGAATGCCAAAAAATCTGTCCAACAAAATAGCCATAAAATTTGACTCGGAAGCTATCGAGTCTTTCAATAAAATAAAGGCAACTCTTGCGCCAGAAGCTTGTTACTCGCCTATCTAAATTTTAAAAAAGAATTCGCACTCACAACCGGTGCTTCCAACTTCGCTATCGGAGCAGTGCCGCCACAAGATGACAAACCCATAACGTTCATATGTCGAACACTAAATAAAACAGAAGAAAGCTACGCTACTAACGAAAAAGAGATGCCAGCAATCATTTGGGCATTAAAATCCCTCAGAAATTACCTTTACGGAAAATCTAAAATAAATATCTATACAGATCATCAACCTCTGACCTATGCGTTAAGCAACAAAAATAACTATACTAAAGTGACACGTTGGAAAGCAATTCTTTAAGATTACAATTATAAATTATACTACAAACCTGGTAAAGCTAATGTCGTTGCAGATGCTTTATACAGAACACCGCAACAACAGATAAATTCATTAACAATAACTGAACATAGTTGTGAAAGCTCTTCACACAATCTAATCTATATCGTTGACGCACCAATAAATGCATTCAAAAATCAAATTTTTCTCAACATACAGGATACCTCCACCTACCAATTCAAAATAGTATTTCCCACTTACCATAGACACATAACTACAGAACCTTTTTATGATACTGACAAACTAGCACAACTCTTGAATATATATTTAAGTTCATCCGTATCAAACTGCATTAAAACTGATGAACAAACTATGGGACTGCTTCAGGAAATATACCCACTTCATTTTAATACATATAAAATAAAATTTTTACAAATACAAGTAGAAGATGTCACCAACGAACAACGTCAAGAAGAAATTAGTATCCAAACACACTCACGAGCCCATAGAAATATCCGCGAAAACAAAAAACAAATAATCGAAAAATACTGTTTCTCCAACATGGCTAAAAAAATAGATAGAATCATAAAATTATGTACAGTTTGTAAAGAAAGTAAATACGATCGCCATCCTACTAAACCACAAATTCAACATGCTCCAATCCCACAATATCCAGGACAATTGGTTCACATAGAAGTACTCGTATGACTAACAGACAAAAAAATCATTTTAACCGGAATGGACAAATACGCAATTGTAAAAAACTTAAAATCCAGCGCATCCGAAGATATTAGACAACTTTTAAGGGATGTACTTTTCGCTTTAGTACCCGAAAAGATAATCATAGACAACGAAAAAGCATTCAACTCAGCTTGAATAAATTTCATGATGGAAAACGAATTCGGCACTGAAATCTTTCGCACAACTCCACTGCACTAGCTGCGTAAACGGCCAAGTGGAACGTTTTCATTTTACAATTTAAGAAATAATGTGTTGCCTTAGAACAGAAAACACCCACCCATCTTTCGAGGAATTATTAGAAAGGTCAGTCAAAGAATATAACTTCTCCGTACATTAAACAACAGGAAAGAAACATATCAAATTATTTCTCGGTAGACGTGTTAGCAGTAACTCAATTCTGCTAGAAAAAGATAGAAAACAACCTCTCAACCCATACACAACAGGAGACATTATTTACGCCAAAATTAATAAAAGATTAGGTAATAAACTAAAAGCTAAATATGAAAAATAAATAGACAAAAACACAACAGTCAAAACCAAATCCGGTAGAACCGTACATAAAAGCCACATTAAAACTTAATTTGTATATTACAGATTGACAGCTGCGACATGCTGGACTGATAACCAAATTCTGGACTATACGCAGGCACATATGATAGCCATCAGTAACGGACAAACCAAAATAAGAGACAGAACATTTACGATCAAACATATTATCGACTTGAACACTGACGAAACATTCCTCCTAATCCTAACTGAATCAATTTAATTGAAACAGCATGGAACAGCTGGTTCTCTATTGTAACATCTCCCATCACTCCCCGAAACCATATCAATGACATAATCTAAAGTTAATTCACATTTCCGTTCCCATGTGAACAAAAATACAAAATCGATAAATTGCCGGGAATTAAAAAGATATTAAAGCAAACAAATACAAACCTAACAATTTATTTTCCTAAGAATTATTTAAAACATAACAAATTATTAAACCCAGCCTTTTTCTTAAGAATTGTTTTCTTGCATTTCCGTTCTCATATCAATAAATGAAAATGCAATAAAATAAATAAATGCAATTACGCAAAATTAACAATATATTTCCTAAGAATTGTTTTCTTAAAAACTAAATAAAATGTACCAAAATATTAAAACCAGACTTTTTCTTAAGAACTGTATTCTTGCATTTCCGCTCCCATATAAATGAACGAAAAATGTAATAAATACAAAATTAATAAATTACTAAAGAACAACAAATTACTAAAACAAAGAATTGCAAACTTAACTTTTTCCAGAGAATTGTTTAATAAAAGTACAATGCAATAAAATATATTGTTGTAATTAGTATATAAGAACCAAAAATGATGAAAAATAAAGTTAGTTATATTTTGATCAACTCACTAAAACAATCGTGTTTTTTTAACAGTTCATAACTTGAACCTAAAAGTGTTCTCCTGATCACGATGACTTCGAAATAATAGGAAATAATATAAATGGATTAAACAATAATAATAATAGGCAAGTTGTAATAAACAACATTTTAAATGAGAGAATGAATAATGTAACAAAAATAGTAAAGTAATTGACAAATACCATTAAAAGAAATGATTATGTTGAAAATGAAATAGCAATAAATTTGCAAAATAGAGTAAGACTAATAAAAGAAAAAACTAATAAATGTGAAATATGCCATAAACTGGGCCAAAAATGGAATAATTAATTCATTGTTATCAAACAATATTGAAATTGAATTAGCAATAAGCAAAATGGAAGAAGAAAGTATACCTTTTGTAACTTATGAAGAAGCTATGGAATTCGCTGCAGCAGAAATTTTATATAATGAATCAACAATTTTATCTTAATATATAAAAACGTTCGTGCATATGTTTGTCCGACCATCAGATCTTAACGATTACAGCTACAGCAGCCGTATTCACACCATAGGGTCGGTTGGTGCCCGATTAGGTTTTAATGAAGTTTGGGGCCGGTAGGTGGCGCTGGGGTAGACTTATTTCAAAAATTTATATTAATGAACCAATTTAACTGAAATTCAGAATGTGTGTTTCTTTGATCATGAGAAATTTGTTTGCGTATAAATGAACCCGGTAGGTGGCGCTGAGGTGGACTTATTTCGAAAATTTATATTTATGGTCCGATTTTACTCAAATTAAAAATGTATGTATGTTTCATCATTTTAACATTTTGTATATGTTTAAATCCAGTAGGCGGCGTTTCGAAAATAAATTTTTTCCCTCCGATTTTACTCAAATTAAAAATGTATGTATGTTTGAACATTTCAATCTATATATATAAAAATGGTGTGAAAAATGTATAGTAATTCATCAATTGAGAACGGCTGGACCGATGTAACTCAATTTTTTTTCAGTTGTTCGTACTTGCCTGGAGAAGGTTTTTACGAAAGAAAATTTTGGGAAAACCCTCCAGAAAAGTCGGAAAATTGGAAAAATGGAAAATTGATTTTTTGTATGGAATTTTGTGTGCAATTGTTCCGGAATGGTTTTTGAATGGCGAAATAGAAAACTCTTAGTAGAAAACTCGGAAAATTCCGGAAAAACGTGAAAATTTTCAATTTGTTTCGAGGAAATTTGGCATTTTATCGCATAATTTGATGACTTTGAACGAAGTAAAGGTGGAAAATTCGTTGTGAAGCTCCGAAAATTTTGAAGTTTATGAAATTTATCGTGATAAAATACGTTTTGCGTGAATTTTGGCTGGAGAAGTTAACGAGACAAATAACAGATGGTGCTGTGCTGCGCTCAATGCCACAACCCCGTAGATGGCGTTATATAGGTACGTTGACTTAGGCTGAGCACAATTCGACAGGTGCACTTTTCGCATTTTCTATTAAACAAATGTGTTATTTTTCTTGCTGCAATTGGTTCGAGTTTTGCGTATTTTTGCACTGATTTCGGGAACTCATATATCAGTGTAATATCTAGCAATTCGATCAGTTTTTCAGAAAATAAGTTTGCGTGTAAAAAGTGTGGTTATCTTATTGGATTGCCGGCATTTATTGCACATTCATTTCATAAGTTTTTTTTTTTTTTTTTTTAAAAAATCTTCTTTTTAATAGGATTAGTCAAAAACGACTTTATTCCATTTTAGGAAGAGTTATTTGCTTGACTAATGCCACCTATTAGACGATC
Organism: Philornis downsi; assembly: GCA_019455685.1. NCBI lineage: Eukaryota > Metazoa > Arthropoda > Insecta > Diptera > Muscidae > Philornis > Philornis downsi. The sequence continues at coordinate 5,093,285 of JAHXMU010000095.1, forward strand.
AAACCTTGGACGTCGTGCAATAATTAGCCAGAATGTCTGTGATAATCAAACGCAAGGGGAACGCGCAGAACAAAATGAACGGAGACATGCCCATATTGCACAAGTTTCTGCTGCACAATCACCAACTCAATGCGATTCAAGCGACGATCATCGAGGGCAAATTCAAAGGAGAGAAAGTCCTTATCCCACGAATTCCCATAATTCCAACTGATCTTCCATTCCAACTCAAGCGGAATCAGTTCCCCATTTGATTGGCTTTTGCGATGACAATCAATAAATCGCAAGGCCAATCGTTGGAACTCTGTGGGATTAATCTCGAATTTCCCTGTTTTTCGCACGCTCAGCTGTACGTTGCCTGTTCACGTGTTGGGAAACCGTCATTGTTGTTTGTTTTTGCGCCGGAAAACAAATCAAAAACATTGTTCATCATATCGCTCTCTACTGACTTTGATTCCATTTAAATAAATCACATTGAAATTTGAACTATCTCTGTTTTAATATTACTCGGGAGTTTATCTGAAGGCGTTAAATTGTGGCGAGTCGAAGTTCGTCGGGTCCACTAGTACATAATAAAAATACTACTAAGAACAAAAGAAACATATAATAATTATATTATAAGACCCGTAAAAAAGGGATCAAAAACATTAAAACTGCAATATAATAAAATTTTTAAAAATGAAAACGAAATATATGGAATAAGAAATGAATGTAATAGATATAAGAATTTAAACATTTGCAATCGAAATAACATAGTAAATTTAAGAAATAGTACTTGCATACTAAACATTCTGAAAAGCCTTGAGTCACTCTGCACCTACGGCCGCAGCTTCATCTTACCACCTATAGGAGAAATACATCCAGGAATGCCTAAACGACTTCAATGGACAAATAAAGATCAACAACACATACCACAACCTCGTTGGCACCTTCGTAATCAAATTCAGCAACACTTCAGTCATTGTAGACGATAAAATCTTCAGAAGCTTACAAGCACCCCCACTAAAGGTTATACCCGCATGATTACAACCAACAGCAACAGAGAAGAAATGAGAAAACCTATTATCCCTTCAAAGTCTAAACGAACTTCACATCAAAAACAATCGCCAAATTCGCCTATTATAAATAGCCACCGCTGCAAGCGAAACTTCGTTAACACTGATCATCCTGATCCCCGGCATCATAGTTCTGCTGACACGCCTACGCAGATTCTCAAAGAAACTGGAACTGAAGAATTCAAAGAATTGAATTGAAGAATTGAAGAATTGAAACTGGACGGTTTAGAGATAAGGGAATGCGATTCTCGTTGGGGAAATTAAGCCAGGCTCCAATACTAGAGTCCTGACGGAGACATATATCGAGCACATGGTGAATGGACTGTCCGGGAAGAACAGGAACTGCTGAGTCTTATCTAATAGGTTTCAAACCCTGAGGGCGGCAAAGATAATAATTTTCTCCTCGGGACATGGTGGCAAAATTATAGTGAACATACTATTGCCCGAGGAGGCAGACTATGAGTTGTACACCATCTGTTCCATCGCTTTCGGTCTGGACAACGAGTGGGGAGACTTTATACGGGCCACCTCAAGGTATCTCCTCTACTCCCAAAGCCGCAAAAGTTTCATTACGTTGGCCGAAGGCGAGGTCAAACTATGCCTGTTTATTGGGAATAGTAAAGACAACGGCAAGCGTTTTTGCCGGACAGGAATGGATGGGCGACTGGGCATCATGTGTTTTTCGACACCAAGAAAACAAAAACTCACACTCAAGTCTGAACTGGGAGATGGACTTTTCGGTTTAAGGAAGAACAGCGTTCCAATGTATCTTGTGGGAAAGTAGATCGGGTGTACACCGAAAGCTACGGATATCTTGGTCTGAAGGTCGGAAGATGAAGGCTTTCGTAGTACCGACTATGGTAATCAGGACCCTCTATTTGGTATACTCCGACTTATTTCCTCTGTTGAAAGGAGAGAAAAAACTTGATTTGTTTAATAAAGAGGCAGGATCATGTAATGATATTTAATTACTCTCTAGGCGGAAAGTTTGAATGACGTTGGCTATCATCAAGTCAAACAGTATCAACTCCAAAACTGCTAGTGGCACCTAATATACTAACATCTACCCCTGGTCGCTACCCGTTCGGACCGTACCGAATGACATATCCGGTCCGTAACGAATGACATATCAGGGGGAAAACTTCTGAACATAAAATTATCAGGCAATTTGTTGAAAAGGGGATGTGGAGAACATAGATAAAAGTATGAAGAAGAATATGGAGGAACAACAAAAGTGGAACAAATTAGTCTAAGACATAGGAACAAAGATAAACATTAAAACGGTGAATTAGAAAGAAAAATGGAGTAGAAAGTAGAGCAAAAAAATATCTATTTCATTAATTAATTTATTAATTTTAAAAGTACCCGGGACAGACGACCCCAAGAGAATAACTTTATATTGAGAATATAGCAACTTCATATAGAAAAAAAGTATAAGTGTCCTCAAAGGGCTATATTATAAGCTGAGGGAAAAACGAAATATATTATGTAAAATATATTCGTCGTGTCCATTAGAGACAGGGTCAACGCCTATATGTGCCTAGAGAGGTCTCTCGGATCCATGCCTGCCGACAGCAGGGAAGCTTCACTATTGCAGGTTTTGACCAATCCTGATTTTTAATTCGGAATATGATAACTAAATAGTATGCAATTTTTGTTTGGAAAAGATTCAGACGACTAAAGACGGTGCTTGGACTGACTTCGGAAAAAAAATTTTCACTGGTTTATTCTGTTCTGAGTTGACTAAGTGGAAAATGCCGTGGGAAAGGGAAATGAAGACCGAGACACATAACAAAGATGAAGAATAAATCTTTAGCCTGGAACGTTGTATCTGGCGATGACAATGAAATTTCGCAGGCGCAGCTTGTTAAGCCGTCAAGCGATAGTAATGAAAGCGCAGGCAACCTTTGAGGAAAACACTGAGACAACATAACGATTTTTAGTTGTGGTAAGATCATCAATGCCCACACATGCAATGCAGAGCAACCGGAGGTGTTGGGTGCCGACAAAGTTGCCGTGAAATACAGAAGAATTTAAGTTGGTATCGACGAAATTGTCGTCAAGCTTGAGCGGCAACCACTTTAATAGCATGACATTAGAATTAACATTATACCAAATTACTGATCTCCAAGTTCAGAATAAGTACTGAATAAGAGCCTCACTGACTAGCTTCATGTGACCAACATAGTTATGGCAAAGGTGGCAGGGATTTCTAATTGCCAACCACAAATGACCAAATTCCCGATCGTGGCTGCGATGCACGTAAATGCCAAGGCAAGCGATTAATAATATGCTCATGGTGGAACGATGAAGCATAGCGAAATAATGTGGTCAATCACTACTACTAAAACTTAATTTGGAAGGCAGTGGATCAAATTACAGTTGGGGTAGGTTAAGGTTTAATATGAATAAAGGTGATATGCCAAGAGTAGTCACACAGTGTATACCAGTGATCGCATATGCAGTAAGAGGTTTGAATTTTCTCTTCCACAAGTGCTGTAGAGTACTGATATTGCACATGAGTTACATATACGAACCCTGATAAATTTGATAAATTCATAGAAGAGATAAGTAAACAACAATGTAAACCTGTTGCATAAGCATGAATAAAAAATATATGAAATTTAATATAACTGCATTTCCGGTCGCACAAATATCATCGATAAATTGCAACTTTGCAATTTTATAATTCAGGTGACTTTAGTGTTTTTGAATAAAATAACGCAAAGTGGGCAGTTTGATAGTAACAAGATTTTAATGTTTTTGACCAACCAAATCTACGCTAATGCAACCGGTAACGATAAGAAAATGTAAAAGAAGTTTTTGAGAAGTTAGTCTTAGTTCTCTGTTGTGTGAAACAAGTTGGTTTTTTAAAAAGCTCTTCAAGACAACAATAAAAGAAAGTCACGAGTTCGTACCTTTATTAAAATAAGCCAACGGATGTAACACAGCGTTGAGTCAACGGTCTTAGCAGGACCCCAGAGCCAGAAAACACAGAGTTTCCTCAAACCACAAACTAAATAATGCAGTAGGTTCCTGTTGTAGTCACAAAACTAAACTAAATTAGTTATGCAACTTCAAAAAATAAATGGGGTAAAAGTTGACCATTTAACAAAAAAATAAGTATTTTAGTATATATGATAAGTATATCTTAGTGTGATATAAATAACAAGAATAAAAAATGTTTATGGAACTCCATTAGTTTTGCAAAGGCAAATAATATAATATCTCATTGTTCTGAGAAAAAAAATTAAACTTATCTAATAAAGAATCGTCGTTCGGTGACATCGGTGTACGGCAACCAAAAGTATTTCTCAAAAGTGCAGCTCGTGTTGAACATTACCACGTTTGTTTTTGGTCTAACAACCGATTCAGTTTTCCGCCATATCAAATGAAAAAAATGTTAGAAGAGAGAATGAAGGCATTTGCTGCTCCAAAAGAAGCATTGCCTTACAAAACTAATATCATGGCTACCATCCGTACCACTGATAATGAAGCAATTTATTCTAAATTATACCCATATCCCACGGGCGTATCCGATTTTGTTAATTCCGTATTAATTCCGACGAAATTATCCGACCTTCAACCTTATAAGGTGACCATAATAGCCCAGTATGGGTTGTCGATAAAAAAGGTGTCGATGAGTTGAGCAATAAGAAGAAACGTCTAGTAATAGACTTTCGGAAGCTCAACGAAAAGACTATTGACGATAAATGTCCGGTACCAAACGTAATGGTCATTCTATCCAATCTTGGCAAGGCCAAATATTTTACAACTCTAGATTTAAAATCTGGTTTTTATCAGATCGAACTTGCCAAGAGGGATAGAGGAAAAACGGCATTTTCCGTTAATAATGGTAAATATGAATTTTGTCGCCTCCCATTCGGCCTAAAGAACGTCTCTAGCATGTTCCAACGCGCAATCGATGATGTTCTTAGAGGACAAATCGGAAAGACTTGTCATGTTAACGTCGATGACGTTATAATTTTTTCGGAATCTAAAGAGGAACACGTCAAGCACATTGACTGGGTTTTCAAAAAATTATGTGAAGCAAACATGAGGGTCTCAATTGAAAAATCAAATTTTTTCAAAACAGAAACAAAGTACCTCGGATTTATAGTTTCTAAAGGAGGTATCAGAACGTCTCCATCGAAAATTTCCCCTATTAGGAATTATCCCATACCTACAACATTATTTGGAATTAGGTCGTTTCTTGGCTTGGCTGGTTACTATCGCAATTTCGTGAAAGACTATGCCACCGTTGCAAGGCCTTTGACTGATATTCTAAAGGGCGATGATGGAAAAATACGTGCATCTCAATCTAAGAAGATCACTATTGTACTTCAGGAACATCAACTGAAAGCATTTTCCAAGCTGAAAGAAATACTATCATCTGAGGATGTTTTACTGATGTATCCCGACTTTGGAAAGCCATTTGACCTGACTACTGACGCTTCTTCGGTTGGTCCAGGCGCTGTGCTATCACAGGAACCTATAACGATGATTTCTAGGGTCTTATCAGACAAAGAGTTACACATAGCTACGAATGAGAGATAACTTCTGGCGATTGTTTGGTCCTTGAAGACTCTCCGACATTACTTGTGTGGTGTCAATTCATTAAACATTTATACTGACCACCAACCATCGACTTTTTCAGTTTCGGACAGAAACACAAATGCGAAGATAAAGTGCTGGAAGGCCTTTATTGATGAACATAACGCAACAATTTTATATAAACCAGGAAAAGAAAATCTTGTTGCGGCCGCATTGTCTCGCCAACATATTAATATTATGGAAGATGACAACATGTCGGATGTTGCAACCATACATAGTGAGGCAACACTCACTTATACTATTGAATCGACGGAAACCCCATTAAATTGTTTCAGAAATCACATCATTATTGAACAGGCGGAGAATACTTCCACTCGAACAATTATAGTTTTTGGCAATAAAACTAGACACATAGTTCAGTTTTCAGAAAAGGATCAGCTTTTTAATATTCTTCCAGATCTTACTAATTCTAATGTGGTCAATGCAATCCATTGCGAGTTGCCGATACTAGCACATGTTCAACATTGGCTTGTAGAACATTTCCCGTCTACAAAATTTCGCAGTACTTCAAAGTTTGTGCAAGATATTTTTCACAAGAATGATCAAAAAGAAATTGTCATGATGGAACATAATCGAGCTCATACAGCTGCACAAGAAAATGTGAAGCAAATATTGTTAGATTATTATTTTCCTAAAATGTCCAAACAGGCAACTGAAATCGTCTACAATTGCAAGATGTGCCCCAAATCGAAATATCTGTGCCATCCCCAAAGACATTTAATAGGTGAAACTACGATTCCCTCATACGCCGGAGAAGTATTGTATATCGATATTTACTCTACCGATCGTGAATATTTCCTAACCTGCATTGACAAATTCTCAAAACTCGCTGTAGTGCAGCCCATTCAGTCACGAACAATTACTGATGTAAAATTACCAATATTGCAGTTAATGAACATTTTCCCCCGAACAAAAGTTATATCCTGTGACAATGAGAGGTCTTTGAATTCTGAATTCTGACACTATTAGATCGATCCTCCATAACCAATTCAACGTAAAAATAGTAAACGCTCCCCCATTACACAGCACTTCAAATGGACAGGTAGAGCGGTTCCATAACACTTTGGCGGAAATAGTCAGGTGTATGCAACTTGATAAGAAAATTGATAATACTGTCGATTTGATATTGCTAGCAACTGTCGAATATAATAGGACTGAGTGGACTGACTCAGTTAACAATGAACGGCCCAAAGATTCACAGTACCTCACCTGAATTCCGCCAAAGCATTAAAGACAAACTTACCAACACACAGGGTAGAACTTTAGAAAATTTCAATCAAAATCGCGGCAATAAAACTTACCGAGTCGGTGAAAAGGTTTTTGTGAAAAGAAATAGGTGATTGGGAAACAAGTTGTCTCCATTATATGAAGAGGCCACTAAAGAAGCCGATATGGGAACCACAGTTCTTATAAAGGGACAATTTAAGATAACAACACCCACTAATTTTCTTTTTTGTTTTACTTTTTTTTTTCCCGGTGCAAAAACAGGCTGACGATAATAGTACTCTGTGTTGCAAATTTTGCGTCATCAAAAATAATAGACTACTCTCATGCGAATTACATTCCGATTGTTGACGGAGACGTCAGACGTCACACCACTAATTTATCAACCTATTATGAAATTGTGTATGAAACTGAGAAAGTGACGGACGTATTCCCACAATCGCATGTAAGGAAAATTTTGAACTCAGATGGTAAACATATGGAAACACTTCTAGCAACTCTCAATTTACATCATCGACAGGCAAGAAGCTTAAATTTCGTTGGCTCAGCTTTAAAAATTATAGCAGGAACTCCCGATGCCGACGACTTCGAAAGGCTTAACATTAACCAAAAGTTGTTAGTTGATTCAAACAATAGGCAAATAGAAATTAACACAAAAACTCAGATACAAATTGACAAATTAACCAAAACAATAAACTCAATACTAAATATTACGAAGAAAGATCAGATAGATACTGGTAATCTTTTTGAAATATTGCTGGCCAGGAATAGGGTTGTTATTGTAGAATTGCAAAATTTAATTCTGTCAATATCATTAGCCAAAATAAAAGTTATTTTAAGTAATGAACTTTTGTATTTTGTAATAATATTTCCAAAATGTAAATTGACATGTAAAAAAATTAGCATATTCCCTGTACCGCATTCCGGAAAAATACTTAACTTTGCGGACACAAACACAACAGCTGAGTGCGGTAATCAAATTTACTCTCTTGTCAACCGTCGTGCGGCCACAACCACAACTTTCTGCAAACACCTGAAAAACTCAACATGTGCTCAACAACTGTTCTCTGGGGGCACAGCATACTGTCGAGATAATAATCTGGATCCTATAACACACTTCGACGACAGGATGATCGTTATCAATGACGTTATAACTGTGGCAGAAGAAAATGGTAACGAGGCTAAACTGTTAAACGGAACGTATGTCTTGACATTTGACAATGAAATTCGAATTAATGGATCATCTTTTATGAACCGCAATGCGTTTCTAAAACGGAAACCGGGGACACCTACATTTCCTTTAATAAATATCACAGGCCACGAAAACTTATTGAGCCTACCACTGCTACACGAAATGAACATGAAAAATTTACATTTCATAGGCCAACTGCAATATCAGAGCAACGTTCGCCCTATTGTAGCCACTATCATTGCAGTTGTAACATTGGTACTATGCTACGCAGTCCTCAAATTGATAAAATTATGGAGAAAGAAAGAAAAGCAAGAAAAAATTAAAACTGCCATCGAATCAGTTCTCAAAAAGACCGAAGACGGTCTTAATTTAAGTGAAGGCGTAGTTAACACAGAACATTAACCACTGTACTTCTCCAATATAAACTACGAACAAACCACTGTGTCGCAACATGTGCGCCTCTGTTTGCGGATAATATTACAATGACTTCGGAAACAGCGCACTGTTAGCGGATGTTTACAATGAACGGACTCCACATGTTGGATATGCGGAATCAGCACATTGTTAGTTTTAAGTTATTTAGAAATAACGACATTTGTAAGAATGAAGAAAATAAAGAGTTTAGCTTGTAATCACAGCTCAAAATATTAAGACGTCGTTTCTCTCTTAAATTAACTTACACAACAAATCTTACAACATGCATGACGCAGCCGGTCTTCGGAAATGCAATCGCCTAACTTTTGTATAAAAATTTCAGAACCAAAAGATTTCTTTAGAAAAACAATAGAAGCATATAGTCAGCTATAGGTAATTATACAACTCTCCTTTTATTTCTTTTAGTGATTTATAGGGCTTAAGTGCCATAAAGCGCTAATATTTCTGTGCTCGGGCTCGCGTCATGTTACAAGTAAGATATATTCAACTACACCGCACTTTCTAAATTTAGTTAGTCGCTCTAAATAGGACAACATAAATAGCGCTGATAGCTTAAGTTTCGATTAGGAAACATGGCACAGATATCATGCCCTTTTTTCTACGGTCAACAACGCCAACTACTCCAATTCCAGCCCAAGCATCAAGAAATTATTGCGAACAATCTAAAAAATTTGTCAAATTAGCTTAATGTTATTTCCGAACGGATCACCCTCGAAGGTTCTTTCAGTAGTCAGAACATCAAGGACTTGGCCACATATTTTTAGTTAATTATTTTTTAAATTCCTATACTTTGTATTGTTTACCAACTCCCACACTGAAATGTGTTTATCAAATTCATAGCAGTATTAATTATCAATTATAAATTTCCATAAATTGCCAAAATATTCGAGGTACTAAACATCATTTCTTATTCACATAATTTGCATTAATACGACAAATTACGTTCTTACATTCTGCAGGAATAGCCATTAAATATTATACGAGTATATTGGATGTTGTTAGATATGCCTCACTGGCTTTTTAAATTATGCAGCAGTTCAAACACGTAGATTAATACATATTTAATATGCTAAATTAATAAATTGAATAAAAAATGAAAGCCTACAATAGTGCATTTCTCTGGTACAACGAAGGTGAAGAGAGTAAGTGAGCTACGTTGTCAGATGGACAAAATTTATATATGTAATACTTAAGACGTTGTTTGCCACGGCAGTTTTCAGAAATTTATCCTAAAATGACAATTCGATTTAATCACATTACATATATATTATTAAAAACATTAACTCTAGTGCATAGTTATTAGCATCTCAAAAATTGTCGAGTGCATCGCATTTACGTCTTTCTCGAGTGTTTAAACTTAAAATTGTTGTAATAATTAAATTATCAGGATTCCAATATGGGTAAGAAAAAGACCACGGACTAAAAATTAAATTAAGTACTACACAAATCCAATTGATTCAGAATTCGACGGAATTTTTGGCGAGGATGCTAACGGCAATAGCGGTCATGAACCTTCTGAGAATTAAAGTGATAGTGAAGATGAAGTCGTCTTCGAACCTGAGGTTAATCCCTAATCTGAAGATAATGACAATGACTCTCAAGCAACAGCATCAAATGCGAATGACAAAGCTGCAGAGATGGAAGTTTTTATTGGACTTTTGTCCATAAATTGAAAATTACTGGAGCCAAAACAAGTTTTATAATGTAAACCTTTGGCGTTCACATATGAATCGTAATCGATAACTCAATACCTCTATCGACAGATTATGCAGGGTAAGGCCAATACTAAATCATTTCAATAATATTATGCGTGGAAACTATGTACTAGATAAAAATTTTTGTATTGATGAATCCACGGTACTATGGTGGGGAAGGTTGCTTTTCCACCAATACATACAAAATAACAAACACAAATATGGTAACAAAGTATATGAACTAAGTGGGTCCGACGGTCTTCTTAATGAAAATAAAGATTTACAGCGGAAAATCGGAGGAAGCTGACAATAACGTAGGTCATATTACATTATTTTTGTAATTCTGTTACTCTTGCAAAACTGCTAAACACATGAAAAGCTTATGTGTGTGGAACTTACGTGGTAAATCGTAAACTGACAAAAGGGAAGTGTATTTGGCAAAAAAGGCAAACGAGATGTCCTTAGCATTTCAAACATGCATGCTGCAGCCCGGTTGCAATGGAAAAATGTATATGAAACCGATAATAATAGTAGATTAGATGACCCAAAACGATCTCATAACGTATTATAGAGATATATATACACAATGTTAAAAAAAAAATTCACAAATTAACTTCTAAAATAAAAGTGATAAATTTAGAGATGAGAGAAGAGATTCCACCAGTTTAAAAAAATTAAATTGCAAGAGCTCCATTATTTAGAGAGCCTACCACCTACCGAAAAAAAACGGCGTACGACAAAATTATATCGTATTACACCCAAGCAAAAAACAATATTTCTGTCCATCCTGTAACGAGAAACCAGCCCTTTAAGAAGTTCCACATCATCAGCCCATCGTGTGGAAGATTGTTTAAAAAAGTTCCACAAACCGTAAAATATTACTTGATTTCCTAAATTTGAACTAATTTTATTTTAATATTTTGTGTCAATTTTTTAATAAATTTTATGTTCATGCAAGTCAGCATTAATTTGTTGTTTTTATCCCAGAAGCCATCTATCGATATTAACAGTGATACATTTCAAGTTTAATCGCAACTGCACAAAAATGGCAAGTAAACACAAGATGAGATAACTCGTAGTTGGCGTCCTAGAAAAGGACGCAATCTATGAATTACCTCATTCTTGTCAGTCAACGTATACACCTATATATTATACTAAACATATATATTCCACACTTGCAGGCACTAATTTGTTGCTGGGATTTTTCAAAATAAAAAATAATTGGGAAAACCAAAGGAAGTTGGCACCGCCCATAAAAATTTATATTTGAAATGCATGTATAGAATATCGATTCTCGTATTATTTTGTGTTTATGTTTTTTTGATCCGCGAATAGTTATTAGCAATATTTATTTCTACTTGGGTAAAGAAACGCGGCATCGCAAGTACATCTTTTGATATGCTGAAGTATGAGATTTGATATAAGTAAATATAAATACGTAAAAAAGGGAGTGAAGCCATGTCTTCTTCTCCCAACATCGCTATTACAGCATATTGCTGAAACAATCAGAAGTTTTATGTGTAATTCGTTTGATCAGACAAGAAACAAGAGCCGTGAGGCGGTGTGACTGAAATTTAAAATAACAATATCTTATGAACTGTTATCGATATTTATAAGAAATATGGTACATATATTGCTCGCACAAGATATTGCGATTTTGAATTATATTGTTTTGTAGTTTATTGTATTCCGTATGTTAGTAATAAATATTGGTGACACCATTGATGTTCGATGACACAAAACACTTCGCAATAAGGGCAACACGAGCTGCTTATTGTTCCAGTTGTGTTTATGCAGATTAATGTGGAATTGTGAGTTTACTTTTTCATTAACCAGATTTATTGCTTAGTGTTGACGGAAGCAAGTCTGAGTGACTAAACTGTGAATGCACAATCACATAAAGTAATTGTCGATTGAGCCGATTGAAGTTTTCGGTCACACATGGCATAGCATAGCAAAGAGTTTAGGGTAGGTCATGATATAATGTGATATAAATAAATGTGATACACCAAGTGGATGTATTTATCCCTTCTGAAATTCTTTTTCATATAACATCTAAAGCCCCATAAGTGCCGTAGGGCACTGTTTTAAGTGCGCGAGCTCGCGCCTTTATTAAGATACGCCAACGAGTGTCACCTCAGAGGTGATACGCGAGTTACGTCACCACATACAACACCACCAAAACCAATGAGACAACAACAAATTTACGAAACCACAAAATTTTAAGAAAAAAGAATTAAAACACAAGTATAGAAAATTAATAAAAAGTCTTTAAAATTGTTTTAATTGCAAAATTGTAATAAACCGCAAGTTTATCGAACTCCAGAAAAGTTAGTAAGAATTTTATGAAACTAAACTGAATAAAACAATGGAATAATCATTTTTGTATTTAGGTAATAAGTTTAATTTTGTAAATATTTTTAAAATAAATCAGTTTGAATCGAGATACAGAAAAGAACTGTTTTGTTTTTTTTTTTTTTTACTCGGGATTTCGGTTCAAGTTATAACTGGCGCAATCAAAAAAACACGTTGACGGTTTATCAACGTTCGCTCCTAAAACTATTACAGTATGCAATAGTGATAATAACGGCAAAACTATTAAAGTATGTAATAGTAAAAATAACTGCTAGTAGATTTAATAAATAACTTAATAAGTTAATTACAAAACTTTCATTAAAATAGTGAACTAAAGAAAGAGGACATTTAAACAAAACAACCCAAAAGACGTCAAGCAACACCAACATCATAAAATAATCAACAATAGAAGCAAGCGAACCACAGGACCATCAGAAAATCAAAAGGAATATCAAACACTATTTGAAGATGAAACTACTGATAATAACAATAGAGCAAATAAGTTACATTTTAAGCAAATAATACCTGTATATACATATAATACATGTAAAAATATAAATTTTAATAAAATAAAGTTACTTAATCCGAAAAACATATGGGGTCAAACCATGCACAAACCTTTTTAATTACCTAAAGCCCATTCCACAAAACAGAGAAATGTCTCTAGATAACAATAATCCCTCGGGTTCTATTCCCCAAATCCCAAATCCAATTCCAAACCCAATTTATCAGAATCAAATATTTGACTCATTGAGAGTTGCAGATGCGGTGAAAGATCTCCCAAAATTCGATGGAAACCCAAGGCTATTGTACGAATTCCTGACGAACGTTGAAGAAATCCTGGGATATTTATTTAATATAGACGGAACCAATTATACGAAAATTATATTAAGGGCAATTAGAAATAAAATAGTAGGGCAAGCCAACGAGGTACTCAACGTCTATGGTACCCATTTAGTTTGGGAAAATATAAAAAGTAGCTTAACCCTATACTATTCAGACAAAAGGAATGAAACATCATTAATAAAAGACTTATGCAATTTAAAACAAACTAATCAATCAGTTCAACAGTTTTACAGCTCAATCATAGAAATATAATCAGCTATCAATAATAACATTCTTATCCACGAAACCAACCTTAGTGTCATAGAAGCAAAACAAAAACTATTCGCCGAAATGTGTCTAAACACATTTTTATCGGAGCTAAGGGAACCCTTAGGCGCAAACATTAGATCAATGAGACCTAAGACAATGGCTGAAGCTCTTTCCTTTTGCATAAGTTAATGCTGTATTTGTTAACAGCAATAAAAATAACAAAAGAAATAATTTGCTGACCACATGTCTGTCAAATTTAAGCGTGTTGTGGGTACATCCGTTACTTGCAAAACAACTGATCCAGAAAATTCCAGGAAATAAATCAGGTGATGTTTATTATGGCAAAATAATAATTTTAATATAAAGAAAATTTTTATTAATTTTAAGTTAGTTCTAGTTTATCATTTAAGGAGGAAACTCCTAACAAATAATTTTTTTTTTTAAATAAAAGCTCATAGAGTTTTAATTCATATAAGAACAGAATATATATTATACAAAAAACCGGTTACAAACACATACCCCGTTTTTCAACAGAACGTAAGATACTCTCCACCAAACTGTCAACTTTACCAACCAATAATAAACAATCCAAAAAGATTCTCATCACAGTTTCCGAGACAATAATACCCAACTGCACCACCATATCAGAACAACATGATTAGGTATCAGAACCCAGTTGACAACAGACAAAAGCCCCAAGGTAGAACACCTATCAACACATTCGGACAGAATAAACATTTTAATACATACCAGAGGAATATACCGAAGAACGACTTCGGACAAAACAGAACATTATACAATAATAATAAATTTTCACGTAATCCTAACGTCGGACAACACCACTTTCGTATACAAAATTTACCGCCCCCAGAACCAATGGATGTAAGGTCAGGATATACCCACTTGAGGAAAGAATAACAAGTGGTACAAACTTAGAAGAATATTACTATTATCACCATGATGACTATGTTCAACAAGATAATATGTACAATCTTAATCAAGACTTTAGTTTAGGACAAAACGACCGAGATGATCAAAACAATAGTAACACAATTCATGACGGTGAAAATTTTCTAATAAATGCCTACCCGAATCAACAGGATACTTAGACATAAATAAACATGGACATACATTACCACACATAAATATATCCAAACCTTTCGGTGGACCATTCAGATTTCTGAATGACACTGGAGCTACTTCATCATTTATAAATTCAGAATTTATTGATCAAAATATATGCCAGACTTGTGAGTCAATTATAATTACCACAATTTTAAATAAATACTCCTTAAACAAGAAAATCAGCTTACCATATTTTTTAGAATTCAAAGAAGAAGGCAAGATGGTACTATTTGTTTTTAGATTTCATAACTATTTCGACGGACTAATAGGACTGGATATTTGAAATAAACTAAAAGCCAAAGTAGAATAAAACTTTAATCACAAACAATTCTGTAATATTATTACAATTTGAACCTAACCTGACTTCAGAAAAATTTATAATTCAACCTTGCTCAAAACTTGTTATTAAGATAACAGTTGATTCCCGAAACGATGATTTTTTCATACAGAAAACATTTTTAGAACCTGACTTTTTTATTTCGGAGGGAATTTATTCCTCAAGAGAATTATATGGTTTTGTTGAGATAGTAAACATATCCGACCAGGAAAAAGTTGTCTATTCCGAATAACCCGTAAAAACTATTCCATAGCAAAATTTCATTGAAGTTAATAACTTCACTATAGGATCAGGCACACCCCGTCAAGAAGATAGTACAATAAAATTTTTGAGAACAGGCCACTTGAATAAAGAGGGGGAAAAACGGGAATAAAAATTTGTAAAGATTTCAATGATATATTCTTTAAAGAAGAAGACCCCCTTAGTTTCTCTAAGAAAATTAAACATAAAATCAAAACCACGGACGACATCTCCATTTCCACTAAATCCTACAGATACCCTTATGTTCACAGGGAAGAAGTGCGGAAACAAATAAAAAAATGTTACAACAGGGCATAATAAAACCAAGTTTTTCACCTTGGAGTGCTCCTGTATGGATAGTCTGAAAGAAAAGAGATGCTAGGTAATGTGCAAAAATGGAGACTAGTTATTGACTACAGGAAACTAAACGAAAAAACTATTTGCGATAAGTATCCCATAGCCAACATTACAGACATTAGACAAATTAGGTAGAAGCATGTATTTTACTACCCTGGATCTTGCCAGCGGCTTCCACCAAATAGAAATGCACCCAGAACATGTGAAGAAAACGGCATTTTCCGTAGATGGATGTCATTTTGAATTCATAAAAACGCACCATCTACATTCCAAAGAATAATAGATAATGTGCTGAAAGACTTAATAGGTACAGTTTGTCTTGCATATTTAGACGATATAATCATCTACTCCACGTCATTACAAGAACATATGCTAAATTTGAAGAAAGTTTTTCAAAGGTTGAGGGAATCAATTTTAAAAATTCAGTTAGATAAATCTAAATTTTTACACAAGGAATGGGCGTTTTTGGGGCATATTATTTGCACAGAGGGAATGAAGCCAAACTTCGTGAAAATTCATGCGATAAAAAATTTTACTATCCCTAAAACTCAAAAGGAGATCAAATCATTCTTAGGATTGTTGGGTTATTATCGGAAATTAATACAGGACTTTTCAAAATTAACAAAACCTATGACTGAATGCTTAAAAAAAGGAAAGAAAATCATTTTAAACGACTAATACCTAAAAGCATTCGAAATGTGCAAAAATCTGTTAATCAATGATCCTTCAATATCCGGACTTTTCAAAACCATTTATCTTAACAACTTAAGCAAGCGACTTCGCTTAAGGAGCAATTCTTTCCCAAGGTCCGATCGGAAGCGACAAGCCAATATGTTACGCAAGCAAGACATTAACGAACAGCGAAATAAATTACTCAACCATAGAAAAAGAATTGTTAGCTATCGTTTGGGCCACGAAATATTTTAGACTCTACCTTTTTGGACATAAATTTAAAATTGTAACCAACCATAGACCACTGACATGGATCATGAGCCTCAAAGAGCCAAATTCCATATTAGTACGATGGAGACTTAAACTCGAGGAATTTGCATATGAAGTAGTTTATAAAAAAGGTAAACTTATTACAAACGCAGACGCTCTAAGCCGCATCAAAATTAATGATCAAAGTATTGCGAATAATGAAGAAGTTAATGTTAATACAATAGACAATATCCCAGCTCAAGGAACAGCAGGACGAAAATAAGGACGACGGTATCCCAATTTCGAAAAAGGCAATAAACACATTCAATATCCAAATTATCTTACAAGTGAAAACCGAAGGCTCTCCTCTTACGCTAGAGACCGTTTTCAAGAACAAAATAAGAATGACAATACGTAGACCAAAATATAACGAAACTGCTATTTGCAATAATGACGGACGATGACGCATTTAAAATCATAATAATTCAAAGCACACACTCTAAATATTTTGCAAACAGTAAACTTTTTAAACTCGTTCGTTGCAAAACCTTGTTACAAGATATTAAAAACATCGATGACCAAAACAGACTTGTGGATGATTACCACATTAATCACAACTACAGGTTTTTACAAGAAACATTTGAACATTTAAAACGGGAATATTTCTTTCCTTATAAGAAAGAAAAAATAACCAAATGTATTAATCACTGTAATACATGCAAAACGCTTAAATATGACAGAAGACCCCCGAAGCCTACATTCGAAACCCCAGAAATGCCGGAAACCCCACTAAACATTGTCCACATAGACATTTACTTCATAAATAAACGAAGCATTCTAACGCTTGTTGACAAAATTACAAAATTTGGATCGGCATACCTTTTAGAATCTAGAAATAGCATATTAATTTTAAAAAACATTAAACATTATTATAAGCCTACGTGGCACCGTCAAAAAATCGTTTGTGATCAAGGCCGGAATTCAGTGCGTCTATCATAAAAGACTTTTGCAAAATTGACATACATTACACCTCATTTCAACAAAGTACTAGTAATTCGCCAGTCGAAAGATTACATTCGACAATGACAGACATTTATAGAATTATCATGCAAAAATATAAAGAATCAGAACTACCATTAGATCACGATGAAATACTTTTCGAAGTAATCATGACATATAATAATTCCATACACACCGCGACAAAACTTCCACCATTTGAATTGTTCTATGGGAGAAAACCCACATTTGAAAAAGACTTAAATTACAATACACAACATGAATACTTGCAACGACTTAAAGAATTTCAAGGCAAATTGCATGAACCAATTAGAGAGAAACTGACACATGATACAGACAAACGCATTGAACTATTAAACCAAAATAGGGAACAACCTGAAACTCTCCCAGTAAATTACAATATCTATATGTACAGAAAATAATGTAAAAGAAATAAAATAGCCCCAAGATTTTCAAAAAGAATCGTAAAACAAAATAACAAAGTGACTCTTCTAACATTAGACAACCAAAAACTCCATAAATCTAAAATATAAAGAATACGTTAGACTTAAAAATCATTTTTCTTTTAGATTCATTTCCCCAATACAAGGAATCATCCCACTTGAATTAGGAACTGCTGGAACAATAATCGACTACAAACACCTCATACATATAATCAAAATTGATTCTTACACTGATAACTTACAAAATATAAAAAAAAAACTATAACCCATTTTGAAACCACTCAAATTGACAAAATAGCTTTGAGGACAACAAAACTAAAACTGAAAGAACTCACTATAAAACTTAACCTATTAACACCCAGAAGAGAGACAGAAGAGAGGACTAATAAACGTACTGGGCCCAACAATAAAATTCATAACTGTAAACATGGATTATGAGGATGCGGAGAAACTAAACAAAGACATTCAACATTTACTAACAGAAATGGACGAATAAACACTACACTAAACCAACAACTAATACTTAACACTAACATGATACAAAGATTTGAAAACATAACTAACCACATACACAAAGAGCAAGACATTATTACACAATCCATAAAAAACATACAAGATCAAGACTGTAACTCACTAAACCCTACAATTAACACAATAACACAAATTCAACAACTTAATCAGATAAACTACAACATCGATATACTCACACAACATTTTAATAATATCGCAGAAGCATAATATTAGATCCTATAGAATTAATCCAAATTCATAATACACTAAATCACATAATAAATATACTCTCTTCTGAACACATATTTGAACTCCTCGAATTAAATGCATACTATAATAATGCTAATATCATATTTAGCATAAAAATTCCAACAGTATCAAACGACAAATTTACCTTATATCATGTTATTCCAATTCCAATTAAAAAAACCTTAGAAATTATAAGCTAAGAATACGCAATAATTAATCAAAATATGTTGATATTTTATAAAGAAAAATGTAAACAGATATAAAATCAATTTTATTGTAATAATATTAATGAAACAGAACTTAAAATGAATTCAAACTGTATTAACAAAATAGTAAATAAGAACGAATCTGCCTCCTGCCATTTACGAGATATAGGAAAAAAATCAGATATTATTCGTCCTGAACCCAATTATATTATCATTATTAACCCCCTAATACAACAGATTGTCACCATATGCAAAAATGTTACCAAAGAACACACAATTAATAGTACAACACTAATACAATTCATTAACTGCAAAATAGTCATTAATAATATTTGGTATAACAATGAAAATGACATATATTGGGACAAGGGAAACCTCTTTGAAATGCCATCAAATTTCAACAATAGCATTACTATCCTTTCAAATAAAAATGAAATGAAACTCCCAAAATTATATGAATATAGATTCCAAGATAAAAAAAATAATTGGAAACCTACAAACTATTACAGAAATACATAAAAAAGTTACATATTCAGCCTTCGGGTCAGTAACAATTATCATCATAATGCTAACAGTTGCAATTGTAAAAAGAAAATCAATGGTAATAACATATTCACTAGATCAGAAAATTAATAAAGTTCTGCCAACAAATGTAGCAAAGCCCCTTTGGCCGTCACTCCAGTTTAGGGAGGGAGGAGTTACGTCACCACATACACCACCACTAAAACCAATGAGACAACAACAAATTTACGAAATCACAAAATTTTAAGAAAAACGAATTAAAACACAAATAAACAAAATTAATAAGAAGTCTTTAAAATGGCATTAACAAAATTGTAATAAACAGGAAGCTTATCGAACTCCAGAAAAGTTAATAATAATTTTATAGAACTAAACTAAATAATACAATGGAATAAGTATTATTGTATTTAGGTAATAAGTTTTGTTTTGTAAAAAATTTTAAAATAAATCAGTTTGAATCGAACTGTTGTGTTTTTTTTTTACTCGGGATTTCGGTTCAAGTTATAACTCGCGTCCTGGACAGAAGTAGGGAAAACAGAAAACACAGTGAAACAGTAGAGTCCTACTGTAATCATACAAAAACGTAATACAGTAGATCCCGACTGTTATCAAAATATGTGGCGCAGCCGATCTTCGGACCTGGGATTTCTTTTACTGGAAAAACGGTCTTCGGACCAATAACCAGAAAAGCTAAGTGAGGATAGATAATATTAGGAAATTCAATATTCTTTTATTTGGAATCGTCCATAACTGTAACATCCAGGTGGGCTGCTTTGTGGAAAAGCTCTGGAAACAGGTCAGAGAAAATGTAAGGGCCAAGAGGCTTATTTTTTATTAAAGGCGAAGGTAGAAGGAACACCAACGCTCACTAAGTTAGAAGAAGCTGACATAGTATTTGGAGAACTTTGCAGTCTCGTAGAAACAAACGAGAAGACCAGCGAGGATAGAATTAGGTAATTGGACGGAATTGGAAGCTCCGGTATCCCAAAGCAAGAGACTCAAGGCGACTATTGAAAACTAATACGGAGACGGAAGAACTCGACAGGGAAAATGAAAACCTGAGACGGGAAGTGGAAACCTGAGACAATCCGGAAGTTAGGCTTAAAAAATGTGCGGGAAGCAGTACATCGTATATCCGAGCTACAAGCACAACTGCGGAAATAGGATCGCCTTTCCACAATGACATCATCTGAATCAGTGAAAACCGTCCAGGATTTGGTTTAACCTTTGAGGAGGACCAGTCCCCAAGCCTGCAGACAGAGGTATACAAATTTGTGGACGGGTGCCGTCTAGCGTGAAAAGGAATACCGTACCATAAAGTAGTTGACTTTATCGAAATTCTAAAATAACGACTGTACGGGGATGCGTACGAACTGGTCAGACACAGTACTTTCGTTTCGGTGGAATTAGTGTTATCTCTGATTAAAGCGACGTATCTGCGTTCGCTAAAGTGCGACAGCATTTTAGCAAGGACATTCGGCAATGTGCTAGGGGGCTTCAACCTCTGTCATGCACGGCCCGCACTATCCTGTCGAAAACATACAAGGGAAGGTCAGGTGAGATCATGCAATAACTGAAAACTTCATTCACATCGGGTTTACGGTACCCTCAGAGGTCATACGCGTCATAAACCCACTTAGAGAGACACAACACAAACGGACTGTGAGCTAAAATACGCAACATTTGGCGCAGCCGGTCTTCGGACCAAGAATCGCTTTACTGGGGTACATCCAGTCTTCGGACCAAGAATCGCTTTACTGGGGTACAGTGTTACGACATCAAAAATAGAAGTTATCTAAGAACAAGAAGCTTATCTAAGAACTAGAATAATTGAGAATATCACATTCGTTTTTTTAATAACTTGACTAAAATTATTTGGGACACATTCGCTCTTCCAAATAATTTCAGTAACGCAAAATTGTAAAACAAAAACCTTTTTAATTATTATATTCGTTGTTAATAATTTTGCTAAAACCATTTGGGTCACATTCGCTTTTCCAAATAATTTTGGCAAAGACGGACATATAAGTTTGTTTCATTCCGTGTTACGTTACTCCGGATATGAAACACACTTTCTATCAGAAGTTGTCAAATAAACATAATCAAATTAATATCATTTTACAATAGAATAAGAACATTCATGTAATAGAATAAGAACATTCATGTAACTAAACAAAATTAAAACATTGTGCAAACATTATGGTGCATTACGCTAAGTAGACAAAAATCAAAACATTGTAAAAGCCTTAATGCATTTAAAACCAAAAATAAAGATTCAGTATTGAACTCACCTTGTAAACGTATACACGTGTTTTTATTTAAACGGTCACATCGAGTGGCATCCAAACGAAAAACGTTTGTTATTTTTTTATTCGCTCAAATCGAATAAACATTAAATGTACAGCTGGTCTTCGGACCAAGTAGCGCTTTACTAGCCAACCGATCTTCGGACCAGTAATTCCGTTTTAGGGTAGAGCCGGTCTTCGGACCGAGAATTGTGATTATAGTAAGGGTTTAGGGATGAACAATCGTGCGGGATTTTAGGAGAAGATTGTTAGATTTGGAGTATTTGGAAGGTCAGAAGTCGCAACATTCAAGGCAACTAATAGAGGATAGATAGTAATAGAAAATTCATATTTTTCAAGAAGGTCTGATCGCAGATTTAGAGCACACAAAGCAAATAGTCCATAGCTGGTACGTCCAGGTGGGCTGCTTTATGGAAAAGCTCTGGAAAGAGATCCAGAGAAGGTGTAAGGACCAGGAGGCTTATTTTTTATTAAAGGCAATGGTAGAAGGAACGCCAACAATCACTAGATTGGAAGAAGCTGACCCAGTATCTGAAGAACTTTAAAGGCTCGTAGAAATATACGAGGAGACCAACGAGGATAGAATTAGGGAAATAGGGACGGAATTAGAAGCTCTATTGTCCCAGAACGAAAAACTCAAGAAGGAGGCAGAAGAACTCGACAATGAAAATGAAAACCTGAGACGGGAGGTGGCAGGTGTGGAAACACCTAGGACAATTAGACGCTGTAGATCGTATAACCGAGCTACAGGCACGTCTGCGTTTAGCTGAACAGGAAAAGTAGGCAGTAGAGAAAGGATCGCTCTTCCACAAGAAAGTATTTCGGATAAACACACAATTAGCAGGGACGATGACTACATCTGAATTAGTAAAAACCGAGCAAGCCTTGGTTCCTAATTTTGAGGGGGAACAGTTGCCAAGTTGACAAATTCGTAGACGGATGCAGGTTGGCATCAAAGGGAATACCGCATGATAAAGTGATTGACTTTATCGACAATCTGAAACTGTTTACGTAAATGCATACAAGCTGGTCAGACGCCTTACCTTCGTTTTGGTAGACTATCTGTCCAAAGACGTATTTGCGTACTCGATCGCTGGATTCCATCATGAGAGAGATACATGAAGCACGACAGCAGTTTAACGAAGATATTCGGCAATTTGCTAGGCTCTGCCCTGCACGGCAAGCTCTGTTCTGCACGGCCCGTACTATCGTGGCGAAAACGTACAGGGGAAAATCGGATGGGATAATGCAACTGGAGTTGGAGAAAAAACCGAAAATTTTGTTCACATCGGGTTTACGGGACCCGATGCTAAGGGGACGAATGTTGGCTAGTCCGGCAACCAAATTAGATGACTCATTGGATGAGGTTTTGATTGCTCAAGCAACGTTACGCCACCGTGCTCATTTTGTCATAAAAAAGGGACATACAAGAGATTATGCTGGACAAGAAAAAACAACCCTTTCGAAGAAAGGTTCAGTCATTCCTAGGGTTAGTGAACTACCACCGGAAATTTATTCCTGGAACTGCGGAAATTGCTTTACCTATAAACAGGTTACTCAGGAAAGGCACTCCTTTCGAATGGACGCCGGAATGCGAGGGTACCTTTGAGAAACTGAAGGCTGCAATAATATCTCCTACAGTCCTTGCTTAACCAGATTTTTCAAAACCATTTATATTAACAACAGATGCCAGTGGAGAAGCACTGGAAGCCGTATTATCGCAGGGCGACAGCAAAAAAGATCGTCCAATCGCATTCGCCGGCAGGGCTTTATGTGAGGCTGAAACAAGATATTCCACCATCGGAAAGGAATTCTTAGCGATCGTTTGGGCGATCCACAATTGCCGGCCATATCTATTGGGCATGCATTTTAAAGTTTTTACTGACCACCGGCCTCTAAGTGAAATAGCCAACTTGAAGGATCAAACGTCCAGGCTAGCCCGTCTTCGTCACAAATTATCAGACTATGATTTCCACATATACAAGCCCGGTAGGAAAAATCAACACGATATGTGCCGCCATGCTAAATATGAGGTACCGGAAGTACTGGTGACAGATAATGGAACGAATTTTATGACAACGGTGTTTGCGGACACATGTAAATTTTTGGGGATTAAACGGCTGAACTAAACTCTTAACCACCCTCAGGCCAAAGGGTCACTGAAAAGAAGTCACCGTCCCCTAGCGGAATATTTACGGTATTTTGCAGAAGAGGATGGTACCAGTTGGGACCAGTGGCTGGCCTCAGCAATGCATGTGCACAATAATACGATTCACTCATCTACGGGCCAAACTCTCTTCGGGACCCTATATGAATTCGACATAGCTTTGCCTAACAGCTTGTGAAGGAAATGTGCACCAATTTACAATCCAAATGATCCAAGCAGGGTATTGACATTTCAGCTCTGGAGATCACACGAGATTGTTCGGAAAAGCCTGGAGAGGGCAGTTGCAGTCAAAACGGAAATACGATAAGAAAATCAAACCCGAATCATTCACTATCGGTAACAAAGTTCTCCTTAAAAACCATACCAGGAGGATAAAATTTTCTATGATTTGGTTATGAAGTAGTGGGCGTAAATGGTCCGACGGATAAAGGAAAGGTAGCATAACAATAACCTGAAAATGTTCAATGAAATGTATGGTGGGAATAAACGGAACTTGAGCAACTCCGGGTCAGCCAAGTTGTTGAGTACGCAAATAACACAAAATGCAAACTAATGTAAATTTTCAATCTATTTTGTTTTTTCATTCCTTTATTCGGCTGGATTCAGTTACAAGAACTTAGTGGAGGCAATTTGTTCACATTTTGTAGAGCCTTTAATTGGGTTCAGTATTGTCCATGCAACCGACTGACTGGTGTCAGATACATCAAGCGGTGTAACTCCCTCCTAGGATCTCTCATTCTCCGATTCCTTCCACCTTGACGTCGATGGAGAATAGCGATCGGGGGAAGGGGTCTGGGCTATTGATATGATACCTGCCTGGCTCGATACTCCTGGATAGTTAGTTTCTTCGGACCGGGCTCTGGGCAGGAGACACCATCGGCAGGAGTTAGAACTTTCGCTGTCAAGGGCTTGTCGGTACGTTGTTGTTATCTTGTTGTTTACTCCATTCCATGTTTACTCCATTTATACATGACACGGACCAAAAGACTACGACAGAAGACGGGAAGATAACCCATATGGTAAAATTGCTGGGTATCAGGATATTACTTACATTTGGTTCACGAATGAATAAAAGAAAAAACCAGAGGAAAAAAAGAAGTAAGGGAAAACGGAAAATAATTGTGAACAGGGAAAAGACTACGGCAAAATTGCTTAGTGGCAGTATATTGGTATTGTTAATTTCCGTTTCATCTACTAGAGGATGAGCAAAATGTCTGCACAACTGTCGGAGAAAAAACGGCCGTACCTTGCGCTATTCCTTCCTCGGAAACGAGGACAATATTGGACACTGTAAAAAAGGGGCAAGATGCGATGAAAGCAATAACCAAGCGAAGGCATAAACGTTCACTGGATTTCATAGAGAACGACTGCGCTAGGTTTTCGGAGTAATGGATGAACAATTAAAAAAAAGAAAAATTAAACCGTTGTAAGAACGGGAAAGTGAAAATTTTTGTTAAGCCACCAGAGCTTCGATATTGCCTGGTCAGCGAAAATCTCAGAGGATAAGAAGAAGAACAACAACAGCAGCGGCAACATCAGCGGTAGCGGCGACATCCACGACAAAAGCAACATGATCGGAAAACTGTAAGGTTTTAAGTATAGGTTTAATATAGTTCTAAAATCTATTTGGAAGAAAAAGTTTCTTATTGAAAGAATGAAAAGTGTTTTGTGAGGGAGACTGCAAGACAAGTGTAAAATTAAAAAAATTATAAATCGTAACAAGAACAATAATGAAAATTTTTTCCCTTTGATTTCCAATCGGATATCGATAAATTAATAAATAGGATTCGAATCAAGAAGTGGAATATCTAACCGATTGTTTTAATAGGATTCCAGTGGACAGAAGGACAAAAGAAAACAAAACAATGACAGCGACTGCAGAACACTTACGTATGCTCATAGACACTGCTATCACATCCGCATTTGAGAAACAAATTGAAGAAATGAGACATTAGTTCGACAATTTTACGCTCGCGACACCTGAAGTCGAGACATATAAAGATATAGAAATTATTTCGGAACGTCATTGCGACAAATCCGTAGACGTCGTCAAGTTCTTGCCGGACTTTGAAGGCAAGCTTGAAAATTATGTATCGTGGCATCAGGCGGCACAAACGGCTTATAGAATTTTCGAGCCTCATCAGGGAAGCTACAAACATTATCAGGACGTGGCCATAATCGGAAATAAAGTTAAAGGATCAGCTGACATGGTTCTTTCATCGTTCAACACAGTCTTGAATTTTAAGGCTACAATTGCACGACTAGATTTCATATATTCCGACAAGTGTCCCATTTATCTGCTAGAATAGGAGTTATCCACACTCCGTCAAGGCAACATGACACTTCTACAGTATTATGACGAGGTAGAAAAACAGTTGAATCTACTTACAAACAAAAGGACTATGGCATACGACAGTGCAATTTCAGCTTCAATCAGCGAAAAATACAGAATGGATGCGTTACGCGTCTTTTTTTCCGGCACCAAAAAATTCCTGAGCAATGTACATTTTTCGGCACGTCCAGCTGATCTGCCGTCAGCCTTGGGTTTAGCCCAGGAGATGGAGTCAAATCGAGAGAGATACTTATTTGCGTCTTACTGTGCTAAATTGTTATATCAAAACCCTCTTTTGCAATATAAGATTAACATAATGTAAACCTACTAAGTCTGCTACACTTCCGGCACGTGTCAATACATTTTAACACAGTTTTTTGGAATTGTTTCACAAATAGTAGATTTGTTGATTTGCAATATTTATCCAAAACAATTCTTCAGAATTGTTTTACAAATATTCAAAGCAATTCTTTAGAGTTGTTTACTTAGTTGCATTTCCGGCACACACCAATATCTAAATCACCAAAGCAACTGACCACATATGCAAAATAAACAACGGTGAAAAGGTAGATTGGGAGAGTTTATTTTTGAATGTCAATCGGTCTAGATAAGTTTAGTTTTTAATTTAAATAATAAGAAAAGTAATAAATAAAGTGAAAGAAAAATAAGAATAAAATATTTTTTTATTTTACTTCTAAAAGAAAAAGAAGAGTGGCGTAGTCGGTAGGATACCGCGAGTCCTACCCAAAATAAAACAAACGGATATTGTTCCTTTAGATATGAAAATCATACCAATGGATCAATTAATAATTACATTCACCGAAAGAAAATTTTTCTTCTCCCTGCTTGAGATATGAAAGATCAAACCCAAGGACTAAACAATAATTATACATAAGTGACATTTTGTTTAAATAAAAATAACAATTTCAAAATCAGTAACTCTGAACATAAATAAAAATCATAAAACTTAAACGCATTATTTGCTTCATAAAACTAAATAACCAGTGTTTCATAGACAAAAGATTGCCCGAGAAACCTGGCAGAAAACTGCCACCACAAAAAAAAAAAAAAAAAAAAAAAAAAAAAAAAAAAACCACATATTACTCTGCGCTTTATGGACAAAGAATTGCTCTAATCATCAAAAACTTAACTCCTTGGAAAGCCTTGATCAACAGGAAATAAGGTATTAAAAAGTAAAATTAATTATATATAAATTAAGTAAAATAAAGCAATATTTTCTTTTTTTTTTTAAATTAAGATAGAAACAGAACTAGAAAGAATCATACTCTATTCATATAGAGAAGAAGATATTAAAAGATTGCAAAAGCCTTCACGCGAAATAACCTTGATTAAATTAAAAGCAAGAAAATTATATTTAAGAAATAAAAGAAAGCAACACAACAGAATTAGAGTTTAAGGTGAAATGGCTCAAATACAACTTAATCCTAGTAAATATTTGGGAAATCTCCCCGAATTCAATGGTGATAACAGGGACCTCCAAACATTCTTAAATTTAGTTGATAGGGTACACCCTACCTTACAGACATATGATGAACTATCACAGGGACTGTTTTCCGATTTAATCAAAAGTAGACTTAAGGGCAAGGCCAGAGAGATCATCGAAATCAATTGCCAGGCAACTTCCTGGAACGACATAAAAACAGTACTACAAAATACTTTCGGCTACCGACTAAGTTGCGACGAACTCTTCGACTTACTCAGGGCAACTACATTTAAAACAACCAGCCTAGACTTCTTTGATGAAATAAAAAATAAACGTAGGCGCCTTAAAAATAAAACCTTACTTGTACTTGGACAAGGATCGAAAGCAAGGATCGGACGGTGTTTGCCGTCGCTTAGAAAAACTCCCGTACAGCCCTTAACATTTAAATTTAAAATCCACGAACCCATGAGAACAATTCTAGCTTGTAGAAACCCGGATACTTTAGAAAGAGCAATAAACATCCAATTTGAAGCCGGATACGCTCACCTCCGAGTAGATAATCAGTAATCTTTTACGCGGAACAAACCCGCACCAATTCATAATACCACGCAGAAGGTGGACAATGAAAATTTTAATGCAATGCAAATAAAAGAATGTAAACCTTTAAGTGAACAAATTAGAACACAACACCTCAATACAGAAGAAAAATCTCAACTAATGGAAGTAATAAAAAATTACTCCAATATTTTTTATCAAACAGACTCCAAATTAACCTTCACCTCAGCCATAAAACATCAAATAAGAACAATTAACGACATCCCAATTTTTACTAAGACTTACAGATACCCCTACATTCACAAGAGTGAAGTAGAGAAGCAAATCCGTGAAATGCTCGAGAACGAAATAATTCGTCACAGCAATTCACCATATTCAGCACCCATCTGGATAGTTCCAAAACAAAACAGACATCAGTGGGGAAATCAAATGGAGACTCGTCGTTCATTACCGAAAGCTCAACGAGGTAACCATTGACGACAAATGTCCGATACCAAACATCGACGAGACACTGGATAAACTGGGAAGATGCCAGTATTTCACGACATTCTACCTCGCGAAGGGATTCCATCAAATTGAAATTGAGAATGAGGATATCCCTAAGACAGCCTTCAGTGTGGAAGGAGGTCATTATGAATTTTTGAGAATGCCGTTTGGTCTGAAGACAGCACCAGCGACATTCCAAAGACTCATGAACAATATCTTAAAAGACTATATAAATAAAATTTGCCTAGTTTACTTCGATGACGTAATAATTTTCTCCACTTCATTGCAAGAACATATCAACTCCATTAACTTAATATTCCGCCGCTTAAAGGAAGCGAATCTTAAGATTCAGTTAGACAAGTCAGAATTTTTAAAAAAAGGAAACGGAATTTTTAGGTCACATCGTGACACCAGCAGGAATAAAGGCAAACCCGAAAAATATAGAATGTGTCAAAAACTTTCCCATCCCCAAAACCACTAAACAAATAAAACAGTTCCTTGGCCTAACTGGATATTACAGAAAGTTCATTAAAAACTACTCTCTAATCGCCAAACCAATGACTAGATATCTAAAAAAAGATACTAAAATAAATGTTTCTGACCCACACTATATACATAGTTTCACTCACTCTTAAAATCCAATTGACACATGACCCAATATTAGCGTACCCCGATTTTTCAAAGAAATTCACTGTAACAACAGATGCTACCAACTTCGCACTAGGCGCAGTTCTCTCCCAAGAAAACCATCCGATCTGCTACGCAAGCCGCACTCTTAACCAACAGGAGATAAAT
>JAHXMU010000095.1:5122967-5164469 GCA_019455685.1 Philornis downsi
TGAAAAAGAACTATTAGCAATTATCTGGGCTACTAAATACTTTCGACCGTATCTATTCGGACGAAAATTCATAATTGAAACTGACCACAAACCCCTCACTTGGTTATTTTCCATAAAAGAACCAAATTCGAAACTAGTAAGGTGGAGACTAAACCTTTTCGAATTTGATTACGAAATTAAATATAAGAAAGGATCAAAAAACAGCAATGCTGACGCTTTGTCAAGAATAGAACCATAGCCTGCTAATATCTTCTCATTAGAATCTCACGAATCAACTATAAAATAAACGGAATCACCTATTAATATATTTAAAAACCAAAAATTTTAGAGCAAATCTCGTCTGGAGCAGCTAGGATAAAGAATGAAAAGATATTTAAAAACGTAAGGAAAACTATAAGTTTGAAGAAATTTGATCGAGAAACCGCAATAACATTACTAAAAATCACTTCAACCCAAATCTTATAAACGCAATTCTAATAGAGAATGAATTTTATGACACCTTAAAAAATACGTACGAAGACCTGTTTCCAAATAAAGATAAATTCAAGATTATAAAATTTACAAAGCCATTAATAGACGTAGACGAAGAAAGTAAACTAACCAATTTAATCGAAGAAGAACACTTATGAATCATAGAGGCATTCAAGCGGTATACGAGGAATTGAAAAACCAAATTTATAATCCCCAGCTAAAGTTAAGAATCACACAATTTATTAACAATTTTGAAATACGTGCCTTAGAAAAATATGACCGAAAACCACCCAAAATATCTTTCAAAGTAAGCGAGACCCCCTCCAAACCCCGCGAAATTATACAAATTGACGTATTTTACACCTAAGAATAGAACTTTTTATGACGATAATCGACAAATTCACGAAATTCGCAGTAGCCTTTAAAATTAATTGTAGAAGCTGGACAGAATTCAAGACAAAACTACTTCACTATATTAACACATATGGAAAAATCGAAAGAATAATCGTAGACAATGAACTAGGATTCAAAGCTATACTAATGCAAGCATTCCTTAGAGAAGAAACAGCAATCACACTTCCAACGCGGACATCGAAAGACTTCACAACACTATCAGCGAAAACATAAGACTTCTAAGACATGACGACAGAAATAAAAACGAAACAACAGAAGAATAAATGTTAAGGATAATAGGCTTTTTTAATAACACAATTCACAGCACAACTAAAATAAAACCAATAGATTTCTTAAATGGGAAAATTCACGAAGACAGATACAAAGCGGGACACGACTTAATGTCTAAAAAGAAAGAGAATTACATAAATAAATTAAATAAGGACAGAATTGACGTAGAGATAGAAGATGGGATAAATTATATTAAAGAAACTAGAGGAGGTAAAAGCCATAGAAAATACAGGAAAATAGATACTAGAAAAATTGACGAAGATCAAAATACAAAAACATGACATAAGGACTACAAAACTCATATTAAACAAAATAAAAAATAGCAGGACAAGAATAACCCTAAGATGAAGGCTAAATAATGAACAAATCAATATATATTCTTATAGATGATACTATGGATTTTGATAATCACAATTCTAACAACCACCAGAGCACAATTTATCGACATTCAGGACTTGACCAACAATAACGGATACGTACCAATCAAAACGGGAGAACTATGATCATTACAACAAAATTCTACACACTGTCAACATAACTGCCTACAAGGACACGTTGAACATAATTCTCCAAAATATACAATCCCTTAAGGCTAACAGAATTGCAACTAAGACACTTTTGGACACTGTAAGCAAAAATTTTGCGATACTAAAAGAAAAAAATAGAGAACCTAAATCCACACTTTAGACACCAAAAAGGACTAATAAACGTATTAGGGAAAGGACTCAAGTTTATAGCCGACACAATGAACAGTGATGACGAAACCGAAGTAAAGAATTCACTCAAAACACTTTATGAAAATGAGGAGGTCTTGACAAACAGAATTAACAACCTGACATTTGTTAACAATTTCATATCCTCGCAAATACAGAATATTACGGACCACATAAATCAAAAACAAACTCTAATAGGAAATTATTTAAATGAATACAAAAACTTTATGGCAAATAAAATAACTACGATAGAAGACGAAATTACATTTATAGAACATGTTTCCCAAATCAACAACGACATTTCATTGTTACGAAACCATGTCGATGACATTGGACAAATAATATTTTGTAGCAAACTCGGAATAATTCCCACGGACATTCTAACCAACACAGAACTCAACTTTATTAACGATTTTGACAGCTACACTAATATAAAAACACCCGTCGCCATAAACGATAGCAATGTAATAATAATTCTCCAAATCCCACAATATTCAAAGGAAGCTTTATCAAAAATTGCATTCGAGCCAATTCCCAACATAAACAATAAATCGATCATTCTAAATAAGTATTTCATGCTCTAAATATTCATACTTACTAAAAATAATATTTACGATACTAACGTTAAGGATAATCTTAGGAAAAATTTAATACAAATCACTAACAAATGTCTTTCAAATATATTGAATTACGAAGAAGCATACTGCGATATGAAAATACTAAATGAATCTACTGTAACTGAAATTCTACCCGGCATACTAATATTTAAAAACTTCTATTTCAAAATTGAACATAACGTCCTAATAAAATGACTATTAAAATAAATGACAACTTCACAAAGAAAAACTTCACCAATATCAAAATAAAACTTTACGATCAATTTAAACTACCTAATGCCACAACTAAAGTAAAAGAAAAATCAAATATGACATTCAATAACTTAAAATTGGAATCACTATAACTAGAACAAATCAAACACGTAAAATACATTGAACAAGTACAATACCAAACAAAAATCAAATATCGTAAATATAGGCATAAATGTAATAATTGTTTTGACCATCATAATGTTAACAACATTTACTATATATAAGACAAAACTCCCCGCAATAGTGCCTATTTCGTCGGAGTCTCAATTTAACGGTGGGGTGTTATATCAAAACCCTCTTTTGCAATATAAGATTAACATAATGTAAACCTACTAAGTCTGCTACACTTCCGGCACGTGTCAATACATTTTAACACAGTTTTTTGGAATTGTTTCACAAATAGTAGATTTGTTGATTTGCAATATTTATCCAAAACAATTCTTCAGAATTGTTTTACAAATATTCAAAGCAATTCTTTAGAGTTGTTTACTTAGTTGCATTTCCGGCACACTCCAATATCTGGATCACCAAAGCAACTGAAAAAATATGCAAAATAAACAACGTTGAAAAGGTAGATTAGCAGGGAGTTTATTTTTGAGTGTCAATCGGTCTAGATAAGTTTAGTTTTTAATTTAACTAATAAGAAAAGTAATGAATAAAGTGAAAGGAAAATAAGAATAAAATATTTTTTTTTTATTTTACTTCTAAAAGAAAAAGGAAAGTCTAAATCTCGGGATTAAAGGGACGGACACAGTCGGTACCGGGAAGTCATTCAAACAAAAATCCACATTTTACCAAACGTTATCGAAATAATAATTCAACAATAGAACCCATGGACGTCGACGAGTCTGTACGATTCAGGCAGTCAACACGAGTCAATTCTGATAGAAAAGATTCACCCACTGGACCAAAATTTCAAAGAATTGATCATCTTTCGTAAGAGGATTCGGAACAAAGTCAAGATTACCAACAAATAGCCCATTCTGAAGCAGATGGTGTTGATATCGATGTTTAGGATGAATTCGATCAAATTATTTTTTTAGAAACAACCATTAGACTATTAATAGATACGAAAAATTATATAAAACCTACAACTACATATATAAAAGGTTTAAAATATATTGTTCCGGTGGATAACCCGTTTATGGTCAAGTCCATTCACAGCTATTAACGAGAAATGCATCGTTAAACTTTTTGACAACAACAGTACATTTTTTATTTTACCATCACTCTTAACGTTTGCTGGCATTGTTGCCTCGATCTGCTAACGCAAACGAATGCAACATTAGATTTCAAAAGAAAGTAACTGAAAACTAAATCAGCAGTGAAAAAAATGCAATTCTTAAAGTGTGTGAATGTAAATTTCACGCCTGTCGAGAACATAGGAGTACCTCGCATTATTGCAAAAAACTTTATGGTAATGATTGTAAAAGTTTTGGGAGTTTTTGCAAACCCCAAAGAATCACTTCCATATAATACAAATATTGTTGCTACTATTCGCACCGATAGTAATGAGCCAGTTTATTCCAGGCTATACCCATATTCAATAGGCGTAGCAGACTTTGTTAATAATGAAATTAAGGAACTATTAGAGAACGGCATAATTAGACCTTCCAAGTCCCCCTATAACAACCCAATTTGGGTTGTCGATAAAAAAAAAGGGTAAGGATGAGTATGGCAATACAAAAAAAATGCCTAGTTATAGATTTCAGAGAATTGAACAGTGTAACTATCGATGACAAATACTTAATACCGGACGTAAATGTCGTTCTTTCGAATTTTGGCAAGGCAAGATTTTTTATAACGTTTTATCTCAAATCAGGCGTTCACCAAATCGCACTCGCCGAACAAGATAGGGAAAACTGTTTTTTCTGTCGGACATGGAAAGTACAAATTCTGCAGACTTCCCTTTGGTCTGAAGAATCTTCTAAGCACTTCTCAGAGAGCCATTGACGACGTCCTAAGAGAACGAATAGGAAAATCTTACTACGTCTATGTTGGCGATATCATAGTTTTCTCGGAAAACGAAGAGGATCGTGTAAAACACATTGCTTGGGTATTAAACAAGGCGGAGGGATGTTGTGAGTTATAATTCTAACTCACATCGTAGATCGGGTTTTTCGTTTATCGTACAATGTGTTTTGTATATAAACACAAATGTTATATTATGTATGTAATAATAAATATTGGTGACACCATTGGTGTTCGTTGACCCACAACAATTAGCAATAAGTGCACACGAGCTGCTAATTGTTCCAGTTGTGCTTATGCTGATTAATGTCGAATTGTTAGTTTACTTTTCATTCACCTAGATTTTTGTGCTTAGTGTTAATGAAAGCAAGTCTGGGTGATTGAACTGTGAATGCACAATCACATTAAATTCTTGCCGATTGAGCTTCCGTTTTGGTAACATATGGCTTAGCCAAATAGAGTTCAGGGTAGGGTAAGGTTTTTATATAAATAAAGGTGACACACCAGGTGGTGGAGTTAGTCAATGAATCAGAGTAAAAAGAAACGCTTCCTAGTGTTTGATTCTTTCCCCTGAAGGTATGTATATTAATTTCTTTCCATTTAAAGTAAAGTACCATAAGTGCTCTTGAGCACTGAACCAAGTGCGCTAGTCCGCGCCTTTATCAAAATACGCAAGCGGGTATCACCTCAGAAGTGATACGCGTCATAAACCCACTTAGAGATACACAGGGAATTTTAGGGCGTGATATCTTATGGGGACGCTCACTGACACTATCAATTTAACTCTGAGAATAGTTCCAAAAGACGTGGAATGGAGTCTCCCCTTGATTCTCTTGAGTGAATTGACCGGGACCAGATGTTAAACATCGCTGACGGTGAAGTGTTAAATAAAAAGGATATTTTTCCATGTCCACGATCTTAATGCATTTCAGTAATTTAAGTCTGGTTTTAACTGTGTTGTGAACTTTAAGGTGGCACTACAGGATGTATTTTTTGCTGAAGACTGACAGTCTGTCCTGGGGAAAAAATAAGAAACAGTACAGTTTACCCCAGGTACATCTGGAGGAGACAAATTCTTCTATTGACAAGCTGTAGAGATGATTCAATTTTAATGAATTCACCTTGAAACAAATTTTCTCCGTACCAAGAATAGACGAGATACGAGTATTGGACTAATTAGGCAGTAGAAGGTAATTTTTCACTGTAGATATGATAAGCGGTTATCGCGAGGTGGGAGTATAGAATGCAAATAAGGAAAACTGATTTTATTACGCAGTTTAATGGAATACCGTTTGGCTTAACTGGAGCACCCGATGCATTCAAGAGACTGATAAATTATGTCTTGACTGGGATTCAAGGAATTCAATATTTTGTTTGTTTGGTCGACAGCATTTATATAAGGTTTTCCACTTGCACTAGGGAATTACCTAAATGTCCGTACTGAAAAATGTATCTTCTTAAGAAGGAAACTCGAGAGACGGCACAGGCACAGCCTTTGCTATTCTTTACACGGAAACAAAGACGATAAAGGACCTCCTGGGGAAGGGCTAAAACGCGATAAAAGCACCGACCAGAAGAAGGAATAAGCGTTCGTTCTATTTCATAGCAGAGAGATTATATTGGGTCTTAGGGACCCAATGGATGCAAGAAGTGTGCAGGCCACTGTTGATAGTGTAGGCCAGTTCAAGGAAGGAGAAGTCAGGACCTACGTACTCCTGAACAAGGAAGAAGATGTCCTTGGGAATTAAAAGTCTTTGCAGTTATACGAACAACACAATCCAAGGAGAATAAGATGCACTATTTGAACGATTGCCCCACATTAATGTATATTTATTGTAGGTGTAGAGTATTTCACATGTCATAGTTGCATGCCTTCTGCATGTAACTACATACTCAAAAGTAATGATGGGCCCAGTTAACGAGCCATCAGCTTGTACTGGAGATTTGCCAGTTGTGGTGAAATATTAATACAATTTCAATGGCTTCGCATATTGGGAAACACACTGCATACAGCTGAACTTTCACGTTATGCTAGTTTAGCTTTTTTTTAATTTAATTTAATTTTAAACTAGGGTACTGTAGTAATAAGAATGAACTTAAGTAACAATAGAAAAATACATTAAGTAATTGAATGTATTAATAGTATAAAAAACTGAATTGTGAAGAACGGTATAAATAATATCTTGTAAGTGTTAAGAAAAGAAAAATATGTAAATAAACTGGACTTGAAATTTGTTATAGAGGCCCAGGGAGTACAGTAAGCAGTGATAGCTATCATGGACGATTTTATAAATGACACTTTGTATCCTAGAGTTCTGGCGAAGACAGGATTATAGCAAAAACTGCATTGCTCGAGGAATTCGACTATGAGTTGCATACCACATACTCCATCCCTCTTGTCCTGAACAGTTAATGGGACGGCTTCATTCAGACGAAATCGAAATTCCACTCCCACCACTGCCTGCATGTTGGGATGACAACAGCAAAACCCTGATAGGGCACCGATAAAACGCACCATCCCTCTGCCAGTTCTGCGCTACTCCGAGAATGCTGCCGTTAGTGATTATATAACGGAAGATGGATTTCTAGGGTTTAAAAAATAACGGCGTTTCAATGTATCCAAGGACTCTATCAAACTGTAAACAGTTAACGGGGAGGCAAAAACAATAATGCCAGATAAATATTATTGATTTTAATGAAAAGCGAATATTTTTTAAACGATTCGATTGTGTATTTTTTATCACAGGCGCTGCTTCCTACCATTTATTTGGCTAATAAGTTGAAACCAAGCAAATTCGATATTAGTTACAGGGCGAATAAATCCTGAAGAATACAGTCGCTTAAACAGAATTAAATTGGACAAAGGATATGTTGCTGATATATATGTTAATGATTCGGATACGGGTATACTCAAAATACTTGAGGGTCCAGAAATGATTCATAAATTAGCAAAGAAAAACTTTGCGAAGTAAAAAACATTTTGAGGATCTTGTAATGCAAGACTCTATTCAGCTATTACATAAATACAAAAAATCATCTTAAATATGAGAAAGGTAAGATCGATTTACACAAAAACCATAACGAAATATTGAGTGAGTCTTTCCTTTACTGTTTTAAAATACAGCCGGTTTTCTAACTTACTAAATCTAAAAAGGGGAAAAAAGGATGATGATCATTTTAAGAGCATATCGAAAGTTATGAAAAGAGGGTGTGGGAATAGTTTTGAATTTTGAACAACGATTTACATTTCCCGGTCTACCGTAATAATGTTTGTAATATTTCGGACTTAACCTATGAAGAAGTTATTTGTGGGATATCTCGGGTTGATCATTTGCTTAACTTCTTCCGTTGGCAAAACGCTAACGCAGAAGGAGAGTAAAGTCAGCAAAGTTAATGGGAGCTTTGCTGGCTGAATTAGAACACACAAGGCAGATCATTCATAACTGGAACATCCAGATGGCCTGCTTTGTGGAGAGAGTTTGGAGCGAGATCGAGAGAAGGTGCAACGTACCTGTACTGAAATCAAAAGTACAAAGGACCCCGAGCCTAACTCGCTTAGACAAAAGGATCTCGTGTTTGAGGAGCTGTGCTCGGAAGTGGAAGCCAACGAGGAAGCTAGGGAGGGAAAAATAGAGGAGTTGCGGACAGAGTTACGCACTGTAGCAACCAGGAAATTAAAGGAAACGGTCAGGGAAAACTTGCGTGAAGCTGAAAAATTGGATAAACAAAACGAGAGTTTGAGAAACGCAGTTGCGGGAATTGGCACTCCAAATACGGTGAGGAACCTAGAATTCCAAAACCTGCAAGAAGCGGTAGAGCATGACAATGAATTGCAGACACAGCTCTGGTTGGCTCACAGGAAAAAGGAGTCGAGAAAAGAGATAGCCTTTTTCATAAAGGGGTCTTTCAGTTTAGTAGAAATATCCCTGAGACAATGTCGGCAGTGGACGTAGTTAAAACTGTACAGGCACTGGTGCTCACTTTCGGGGGTGAACAATCCCCGAACCTACAAACGGACGTTTACAAATTTATAGACGGCTGTTGGTTGGCTGCCAAGAGGGTGCCGATTTTTTCGATATCCTCAAATAAATATTGTACGGAGACGTCTACCATCTAGCGAGACACCGAACGTTTATATCAGTGGAGGAATTGTTGTCGCTGATAAAGGTAACATACCTAAGAACACG
The DNA here is from genome assembly GCA_019455685.1 of Philornis downsi. Taxonomy (NCBI): domain Eukaryota; kingdom Metazoa; phylum Arthropoda; class Insecta; order Diptera; family Muscidae; genus Philornis; species Philornis downsi. Next base: position 5,131,863 of record JAHXMU010000095.1, read on the forward strand.
ATCGTTGGATTCCGTCCTTAGGGAAATTTACGAGACTAATCAGCGAGCTGACGAAGATATTCCTCAGTTTGCTAGAAGGCTTCAGACTCTGTCCTGCACAGTAAAGTCATACAAAGGTGGGGCAGGTGGTAGAGAAAATCACAGCCGAGTGGTTAAGTGTTTCTACTGTGGTAAGCCAGGCCACATAAAGTCTAAATGCTGGCAAAGGCAGAAGACAAATAGTTCGGGAAATGAGGTAAACCCTCGACGAAATCAGGGGAAGAACCAGAGATTGTCGAGGGTATAGAGTTAACAGGAACGACTTCGAGTCGTTTGCCTGGGGTGCGGGAATTGAGGACCAGAGATTGTGTAGGGTTAGCAGGAACATCTGCGAGTCGTTTGCCTGAGGTGCAAGAGGTGAGAACCAGGGAACGTGTGGAGCCACAGGGTCGACGTCGAATTGGACGCCCCAAGTAAACAGAGTAAGCGCCGGGCATGTTCTGTCGAACTATGGCTCACATTTTTCGGACTCCGTCTTTATTAGTCTACCATGCAGGGTAGCCAAAACGGGGAATATCCTCTTGCTAGTCGGTAGTGGAGGGGGCACCACCTTAGTGAAGCGCAGTTGTCTATCAGACGACGTACAGATCGATAGTTCACTGACGAAGGATCTGTGGGGAGCGTTCGGGGAAAATTCTCGGACGAGCAGTGAACATCAGCCACAAAGACACGGAGCACCTGGTGTTTAAGGTGTACTGTATGCAGCAGGAAGATAATATACCAGCAAATGGAGATTAAGGGAGAGATAATTTGTCGGGTAGAGCAATTGTCGATTCCAGAGGCTTGACTCTGTGGTTGTTCTCGGAGAAGGGGGAGAGGAGTCTTCTCCTGATTTCAAGTGGCATCAATCGAACCAATTTGTGCCGCCTATTACGACATTTTTTGGTTGAAAGGACAATTTGTCCTGTACAAAAGCGATCAGGCTTTCGATATCCGTAAGGCCGAAACAGACCCCGTTAATCAAAAGCAGTTTCGGCTCTTACGTACACCGCGGGAAGATCAACCGACAGGTTAGTGAGTTGGAAAGAGATTGCATAATATCCCCTGGCGTATCACCCTGGAATTCACCATTGCTGTTCGTACCAAAGAAAGCATCGGCGGACGGGAAGAAGAGAAGGTAGATTTCCGCAACGTTAACGAAGTCACCATAAAGCAAGTCTTCCCAATTCCAAGGATCGACGAAACTTTGGATCAGCTAAGGAATAGTAGATATTTTTCCACCCCCTTCAGTACAGCTCCGGGACATTTCGAGTTTAATAGAATGCCCTTTGGCCTAACTGAAACCCCCGCCACCTTTCAGATTAATGAACTATGTCCTCACAGGCCTATAAGGAATTGAGTGTTTTGTTTACTTGGATGATATTGTGATGTATGGTGGAAGCCTGGAAGAACATGATAAAAGATTATGCAAATTTCCCCAACTGCTAAGGGAAAACAATTTGAAGATATGTACAGACAAATGCAACTTTTTAAGAAAGAATGTTGTATATTTGGGACACAAATGCTCGAAGGAGGGGCATTTTCCAAATAAGGGAAGGGGTGAGTGCGTAGAAAAATATTTGTTGTTAAGAAAGAATTAATATAAATAAAAGGGGTTCACCAAGAGTGAACAGAGATAATCTGGAGAAAGAAGCTTCGAGTTTAAATTGGTAAGAGGTTTTCCCACAACTTTTTCAGGTACCCCATCATAACCATAAGCGCTTTTTAGCGCTGGTCTAAGAGCGCGAGCCCGCGCCTAAAAATAAAACAGGCAAGCGTGTATCACCTCAGAGGTGATACGCGTCCCTACACAGGAATACACACAACATTTCACAACTTTCATAAAACAATTTTACAGCATAATTTTTCAGTACCTTTACACAAAAGGTTACAACATTTTGGCGCAGTCGGTGTCCGCTCCACTATCGACTAGCAAGAGGATACTCCCCGTTTTGGCTTTCCGCATGGTAGCCTTATGAAAACGGAGTCCGAAACATGTGAGTCATAATTGGATAGAACTTCCCCAGCACCTACTTTCTTTACTTCGGGCGTCCGTTATGACGCCGACACCGTTTGCTCTATGCATTCCCTGGGGCTTACCTATTGCACCCCAGGCAAACGACTTGTAGTCGTTCCTGCTAACCTTGCACAATGTCTGGTGCACAACTTCCGCACCCCAGGCAAATGACTCGTAGTCGTTCCTGCCAATTTTTTCTCGTCTCCGGTGTTCACTACCCGCACCCCAGGCAAACGACTCGTAGTCGCCCCTGTTAACTTCTTATCATCTCTGGTGCCTAATACCCGCACCCCAGGCAAACGACTCGTGGTCGCTCCTGATTCTTGTATACCCTCGACAACACCTAGTTCTCTTCCTGGTTTCATCGAGGGTTTACCCCGTTTCCCGAACTATTTGATCTCTGCCATTGCCAGCATTCAGGCCTTATGTGGCCTGATTGACCACAGTGGAAACACTTAACCACTTGGCGGTGATTTTCCCTACTATCTGTCTTCTCTACCGCGCAATTTTTACCGGGCTCATGGCCGTATGTTTGACACTCCACGCAATATGGGGTGTTTTTCCTCGTCCAACATATGTACATCCCTGGTGTGCCCTGGTTTGTGACAGAACGAACAAGATGGCTGCCTCTCTTTGTCCCTTGCATACCCTTGTGGCGTTTCCACCTGATGATTTGTGGCCGGCTCTTTCTCTACCTTTTTCAACAGTCGTTCCACTGTCGCCACCAGACCAGTTACTACATCCTGATCGCTATTATGTCTACCTAAATTTTTTGGCCAAGGAAGTGTGTCCTGGCATTCTAAATTTTCGGCAGGTGGCTCGTCGCCCCTCCATAGCGTTGCCTGAGCGGCTAAAGCCTCCTCCAGAAGGTCGTCCAGTCTTGTAGCAGTCCCGCAAACCCGACGTGAATGAAGCTTTCAACTTTCTTCCCAGCTCCAACAGCATTATCTCATCTGACCTCCCTTTATAGGAGTCCGATAAAATCCCCTTCGCCGTACAGGGTAAGGTTTGCAGTCGTCTAGCAAACTGTCGAATACCTTCATCGTTACGTTGGCACGCCTCATGTATTTCTCTCAGGACGGAATCTAAAGACCGAGTCCGCAGATAGGTCGCTTTGACTAGGGACAGAACCTCTTCCACCGAAACAAACGTACGGTGTCTAACCAGTTCGTATGCGTCCCTACACAATCTCTGTTTTAAGATCTCGATAAAGTCGCCAACTTTATCGTGCGGGACTCCCTTAGCCGCTAGCCTACATCCATCCACAAACTTGTATACTTCAGTCTGCAGGCTTGGCGACTGTTCTCCCCCAAAAGTGGAAACCAAAGCCTGAATGGTTTTCACCAAGTCCACTACCGACATTGTCTCAGGGACTTTCTTACTACACTGAACTTTTTTACTAGCCTCTTCAGAGGTTGAGTCCGAAGAAAAAAACATGGAAGGAACTTAATTAGTATTAGCGGAGAGGAAGAAAATCTGAATCGATTATGTCAGTAATTGTATCCATAGCTTGAAGCTCAATTTATGATCTGCAACGTATCGGAGCAAACGTTGGAAGTCCTTAATTATAACAAACAAAACAAAACCCTATACAAAGAATCCCTGTGCTCCATAGTACACGGATGCCTGAGCACATATATAACTAAAAACAGAACGTATTCTACAATTGGCATCATATCCGATGGCGACAACGAGATCAGCAAGAATTTACACTACTAACATATTAGTAATATCATCCGTAAAATATAAAATATACCGCAATGTTCCCTGCGATAATTGGTCCGAAGATCGGCTGGCAAAGTCCCTGCGATAATTGGTCCGAAGACCGGCTGCGCCAAATGTTGTAACCTTTTGTGTAAAGGTACTGAAAAATTATGCTGTAAAATTGTTTTATGAAAGTTGTGAAATGTTGTGTGTATTCCTGTGTAGGGACGAGTATCACCTCTGAGGTGATACACGCTTGCCTGTTTTATTTTTAGGCGCGGGCTCGCGCTCTTATACCAGCGCTAAAAAACGCTTATGGTTATGATGGGGAACCTGAAAAAGTTGTGGGAAAACCTCTTACCAATTTAAACTCAAAGCTTCTTTCTCCAGATTATCTCTGTTCAATCTTAGTGAACCCCTTTTATTTATATTAATTCTTTCTTAACAACAAAGTATAAGTTCTGCCGCTATCGACTGAGAGCCAACCCAAGTACTGCTCAGAAATACGAGTCAGCAAAAACAGCCGCGTAAGCAACGCTAGTGCAAAACCCATTGACAAACGTTCGTCATTTGCTTGTTCATTAATGTGTCAATGCTTCCGTAACACCGAAACATTGACCTACATTAATTACTTCAGTTTGACACACATTCGTCATTTATTTGTTTATTAATGCGCCAATGCCCCCGTAAGACATTCCACATATGGAAAAATGCATCGAAAACATTGGTCTACATTAATTACTTCAGTTCTTGGGATGTCGCGACAACAGCGTAATTTGCTGCGACATCAAATTGATTCCCATTCTCGAGTGACAGAACCTTACAGCTATGCCCTACACTAATGGTGTCAATAGTATGACACCTTACAAAATATTTGTCACAACACCTCCTAAAAAGCGGAAGGAGCTGCAGTCTTTCCTAAGATTAGTAAACTACTACAGGAAGTTCATTCCGGGGACGGAGGAGATTACCTTGCCGATTAATAAGTTACTCCGAAAGGAAAGTCCTTTTAAATGGACAAAGGAGTGTCAAAATACATTTGACGGACCAAACTTACAAAACTGGAAGTCACTGTCGATGGCCATGCGGTGTTCTAATGGAACACAATTGTTCTCCCATTGACTTCTGACGTTTATATAAATAACGATATACACCAAGTGCGGATCAGTGAGAGAGAAAATGCCCATAAGCAGGGAGCTTGCTAAATTTTTATTTACAGGTAAACCAAACCCCCATAAATGCCATTGAACGCTGTTTTAAATGCCTTCGTCAAAATAAGTAAACGGATATAACCTCAGGTGATACGCGTACCTGTATACATTAGGAAGCACTAAATACACACAACATAATTTTACACAATTAACAACATTTCTGAAACACTTAATACACACAGCACAAGAATTAGGTCGATTTTGTCATGATTCAGCAGCAATCCGCAGACACAAATTCGGTTAAGTTTATTTTTCTGTTATCTCGTGTGATATCCATATATCGAGGGTTTTGTATCCTGCCATATAAAAGTGGTTCCGAAGGGATTTTTTTAATCTCTGTTTTTTGGGTAGTACTCACATAATGATCGAACTTGACGATATCCATTATTTTGGTGACATTTTTGCCATTTGCCATCAAAATGACCGGAACTGGATCAACGAAACCAAAATTGCGCGAGTTATGTTATCAAAACAACAACAGCGACAACAATTGCCACCTCCCAAAATTAATTGTGAACAAAAATTCGACACTTGCAAAATTTTATGACAACAACAATAACAACTCGAACTAAATACTAATTTCTCAAACAGGAAACGAAGCAGACAACACAATATGAAATGTGATTAATTTATTTTAAGAATATATGCACGAGTACATACGTACTTGGGCTACAATGTCACTTTACGTTGATGCAGGTATGTGAGTATGTGAACTGTTAACTTGAACTATTTTTATTCATACATTTCTGTTTAAATGTTTTGTATGTATGCAGTGTTTAAAGGACAAAGACAAATGTTCATTCTATTTGCTTGGTATTGTTATTTCTGGAACGCATAACTGTTGGAACGCTGTTGCAGTATCAGGTCCATAACCATTACTTGCATTTTCAGCCGCCAAGCCTTTCTTTTCGCTATCGAAAAAAATCTGTAAAAATGGCGTATTTTTTCTTTGCTAGTGTCCATTTTTGACGCGTGAGTTATAGAAACAACTGCAATCACGAGAACAACAACAAACCCACCAGCAAAACCACCTAGATTATAATCAGCATATGTAAAACCCAATAACTTTAAAAAGAAAATGAAATAAGGTCAATCGAAATTTAGCGAATTACGAAATTAATCAACAGAACATTGAACTCTTAGAGTAAGCACATTTGTATTTAGTTAATAAGTTTCATTGTTAACAAAATTAGTCAATAAAGACATTAGTATTTCGGCGGCAGAAGAACACAGTTCGTTTTTTTTTCAACTTAATAAACTAGATTAAGTTAACTCGCGTTACGTCACCGTCTACATAACCATATCAAATATAAATATTGCCTTAGAATTAAGCCCCCAACAACTGTAAGCATATGCAAATGTAAATGCATTAAACTGTGTTAACAAAATGATTTGAACTTCTCCAACATATTTCTTTAGAATTAAGTACTTTTGCAATATTAACAATAAGTTGTAACACGCTTCCGATTATAATATATTTCTTTAGAACTAAATACTTTTGCAATGTTAGCAATAGATTACATGAACCACAACTTATTGAAATAGAATCGGAATAAAAGTAAAAATAAAAGTACCTACACGTGTTTAATTTCATTAACCGTTGTTCGGTAATAAATATTTTTTTTAACTTGTTAAGTAGCGAACTTAACTCACGTGTTATGTCACCGCCTACAAGTTAACTCAACCCAAATTGCAAACTCAAATCACTGAGTTAACCATTTCGCAATTACATTTTCTTTTGTTAAATTTATTAAAATAAAATTATTAATGCAATATTATCAATTCAGCATTCACTTATTGATTTTGCAATTCTTTTCTTTTAATTGATTTTGTAACCTTTTTCTTTAATAATAAAATATGCTTAACTTATGTCTGCAATTACCACGCCACTTTTGTAAAATAGGTTAAGAAAGTTAATATAAGATTAAAATAATTATATTGTAATTGAGTTCTTTCTGATAATCCAATAGAGTTGCAAAAATTTATAAAAAATTATTATTTTTTAGTTTTATAATTTATAAAACTTTAGCTGGTGCCCGAGCTTAGTGAATATAAAGTCGGAAAATAAGGCTCCTTAGTATCTAACGATAAAAGGGGACATTAATGTGTCAGCCTATTCCGCAAATAAAGAAGAACATTTGTCACAAAGTGTAAAAAATAAAAAAAAAGAAATTCCCCACAAAGTGTAAAAATAAAAAAGGACGTTCGTCGCAAAGTTTTGAAATAAAAGAACAATTATTCCAAAGTAAAAGATTGAAAAGAATTTTAAAGCGGTTTCATTAATATATCGAGCGTATTAATTAAATAAAATAAAATTAAAAAATTAATCTTTTTTGATAAGTGAAACAAAGATTGTGAGAAACTTATTACTTGCAATCACAGTTTACAACAAAAACTTTTGAACCGAAGGACACGCAGAAATGTCTCATTTGGCATATAATTAATAGTAGTAATAGTAAACCACTAGCAAGGTTTGTCTTGATTTATAACAATAAAAGAAGTGCGAATAAATATAAAAGAGAAAACATTTGTTATTTCTGCACCAATAAATGAAACAACTAAACTGAAATAAGCTTTTTAAGATTAGCGAGTGAATTGTGCATATCAAAAATAAAAAGGATCGTTTAAAGTGATATACTTGATTACAAAAAGTGTTTAAAATAATGGTTTAAGATTTAATAACGGCCTATTATTCAAGAAACTTAACAGAAATTTTGAAATTTGAGCAAACGTACATGTAAATCCAAATAAAAAATTAATTTTTTTTTAGTTTTATAATTTACATATAAAACCTTAACTCAAATAAAAATACCAACGAACAACTTAACACAAGTGTGCAACTAAAAAAAGAATCCCCAAGAAAGAAGGAAGACACCCCAATAAAAAAGAAAGACTCCCATAGAAAGAAGGAGGACTCCCCCAAGAAAGAAAGAAAATTCCCCCAACAAAGAAGGAAGACTACCCTATAACAACAAGACAACAAAAAGATACCCTTAAGTTAATTAAAATATCTAAAGAAAATATTAGAAAAATATATAAACAAATTATTTTTGAAAATATATATATACATATATAAACAAAATATTTTTGTAAAACCTATCTTAAAACTCATTTTTACAAAATAAATTTAAATTATTATATAAAATAAAATTATTATATAAAATAAAAAATTATTATATAAAATAAAAATTAAAAAATCTGGAAAGGCGGTTCATACGGGACCCTCTAGTTCCATAGTTAGTAAAACCAAATTGTTTTTTGAAAAAAAAAAAAGATTAGGAAAAGTGCGATTCCTACGGGAACCTCCAGCTTCCTTTAAAGTGGAAAACTCTTGTAATAATTAAATAAGAAAATCGTAATAAAATTAAAATTGTACTAAATTAGTTTAAATAAAAATCTATTCGATTTAAAAATAACAAAATGGCAAATCCCAATAATCCAATACGTCCTCCCGTCCTTCCTACAAATAATGACGCTCCTTCAGGTAGTACACAGTTAAGCTTGGGCGATCTTAGGGCTCTTATTTCGAATACAGCATCTAATGCACTTGTCAGACAGGGACCGCGAGTAATTCAGAAAACACTATACCCTAGTTTTAATTTGTCAGATTTAGGCGACTAACAAATAAATAGACACGCGGACAATATAAACGACATGGACAGAATACCGGACGTAGTAAAATGTTTGAAGGAATTCTCTGCGCAACCAGGAGAAGTCAGCTCGTGGAGGAAGAGTGTGAACAGAATATTAACCATGTACGAATCAATGAAAGGTACCCCTAAATATTTTGGGATCCTTAGCGTAATTAGGAACAAAGTAACTGGAAACGCAGACACGGCGTTGTCGGCTCACTACGACGACAAGAGGAACTTGTCAATGCTAGAATATCAGATGACTACTCTGGTACAAGGTAGTCAAACGATACAAGACTTCTATCAGAAGGTGTACCCTTCATTAATTTTAAATAAATTGGTATGTCTGGAGACGGACAGTGAATCTCTTAATATCATAACTAAGTCTTACAGGGAAAAAGCCCTGGATACCTTCATAAGAGGGTTAAATGGAGATCTCCCTCGTTTGCTAGGTATTAGGGAACCAGCGGATTTACCGCAGGCCCTTCATCTTTGCCTCAAACTTCAAAATTTTAGAGCAAATCATCCTCACAACTCAAAAGGTAATGCGCAACCGCAATTACCAGTAAAGCAAAAGTTCGATAAGAGTCAGAAATTCTACCCTCATTTACCTCATTTTCCGCAAAATTAAACACGAGATTGGCAACCGAGACAGATATTCGTTCCTCAAAATATACCACCCAGACCAGCTAAACCTCAATCTCGTCCATAACCGATGGACGTAGATCAGAGCATACGGTCTGGAAAAATAAACTATATGAATACGTCTCACCCCAACCCATTTTTTGGAAAGAGGCCCGTCAATTCTCTAATCAAAAGCAGAGGAAGACACAGAGAACCTTCCACATAAATGGAGAATGAAAAACAGTTTGGCGAACCCAACTGATATAAATTTTTTGGAATGTTAAACTTTTCGTTACCATACTTTGAGGTAAGAACGAAGAGCGGGAAAATTTCTTACTGGACACGGGTTCAAGTAAAAATTATGTAAAACCCATTTATGCAAAAACTCGTATTTTAAATAAAAATACATATCTTCACCTTTTCAATTTAAAAAATAGAATAAAACTTTATTTAATGCCTTCCCCCGAAACTTTTGACGGCATTTTAGGGAACGATACCCTTAGGGGAATGGGTGCCGTTATTCAAAGCAAGCGTCAAACAATTACCTACACAGTGCGTTAATGCTATAAATATTGAAGTTAAAGATCTGTCAGTAGAGCAAAAACAAAAAATGAAAAAAAAAAATGGTAAATGAGTATTCTAAACTTTTCTCCGAACCCGATGAAAAGCTTACTTATACAACTAAGGTTGTGGGGAAATTAGAACCACCACCAACTTACCAGTTTACACAAAGTTTTACATTTACCCAGCTTCCTTTAAATCCGAAGTTGAGAGTCAAGTAAAAAAGCTTTTAGAAGGCGGTATCATAAGACCATCTAGATATCCATCCAATTCTCCGGTATGGATAGTTCCAAAAAGTCAGACTCAGTCGGGAATAAAAAATACAGGAAGATTACCGATCCCAGAGATTTCGGAAGTTATTTCGCAGTTAGATACTGGTAATGGTTTCTCAGTACTTGACCTTAAAAGTGGTTTTCACTAAATTCCACTAAAAAAATCTGACACTGAAAAAACTGCGTTCGGTATCAATAATAGTAAATATGAGTTTACAGAAATTAACACGGAATTTGTTTAAATGCAATTCATCAAATAAATATGTACGTATGTAAGTTAATACGATACAAGTTGGCGACCACTTTGTTGTTAATCTTTTTTTATTCTTTATTTTTTCTTAAATTACAAAATTATTTTAGTATTGTGTCTGCATTGATAAATGCAAACACATCACTATCGATATTTTCCCAAGTAAATATGTATGACGCAAGTCAGTGACCTGAAAAGCTGGTTGCTATTAATTTTTTGTTCTGTTCTTTTTCTCTTTAAAATCGCAAAATTATTTTGATATTGTGTTTGCACTAATAAATGCAAACATTTCATTTTTGGGTCTTTCCAACGAAATACCTTCTATGCAACGTCTGACTTGGACAAATGAATTTAGCTGTAATTTTAAGTTATAACTGGGCTAAGCAGCTAAACAAAAATGTAATAATTTTAAGTTTACTTTTAAGTAAAGAAGATGCTACTGATCACTTAACTTTTGGTTTTTCAAATAAAAAGTTCGCGATCCGCGGTCCGCCTAGCTTTTGACAAGCACGCGCTAACAAAAAACTTGTTTTTGAATTTATCAGACGGGCTTTTGACAAGTTTCCCTCTAAAACAATCAAACTGGCGCCCGAGGCAGAAAACATAAAAGTTATCCGATTACGTCGCGAGTAGTGTAAAGAAAGAGGCCCCTTAGTATCCTTTTCGGAAAAAAGGACGAGTAGAACACAAGCCGCTTTACCCGCGAATGACGACTATAAAGTCCCAAAGTTGTAATTTAAGGTAAATTAAACAAATTAACTCTTTCACGAAGGAAAGATAATCGAATAAACCCATCAAATAAAAAAACTTATAAAAACAAACCCTAAACCTGTAAAGTGAAAGAGACTATCAAAAGTACTAAACCTTAACCTACTAAGCTGAGAAAAAAGTCAACAAGTGACCTCTAAAACAACAAGATTTCGATTAGAGAAAGATCTGAGAACTATTTAAAGCGAAAAGACTGTCAACATCTTTAAAAGGAGAGCCAACGAATAACTTCAAGACCGTCAACACCTTTGAAAAATACAGCACATCAACAAACCCGGATCTACCCTTGAAGACCAAGCTGAGACCAACGTTTTTAATGTTACTGTAAGTTATGTAAAGAATTTGAAAGCAAAAAAATCCATCCTATTAATTTAATTAATAAATCTTGTTAATGAAGATAACTTAAGTAAGAGAAAAAAGAAGACCTTTATGATTGTTAATTTCCCAAATTTCAAATTTATTTTTAGTGATAAATTTAATTAAGTTACGGAAAAAAATCAATTATTTACCATTTTTATTTACCTTGAAAAAAAACTGAATAATGAAAAAAAAAAAACAATTTAGAAATATTTCCTTTCTGACAGTTTTCTTTTTTTGTTTTGGCAAAACGTAATAAGCAAATAGATCTCAAAATGTCAAATCCTAATAATTTATTACTACCAGCCGTTCTACACGCACCCGACACCAATCCTCCTGATGCGCCTCGTAGAGAAGCACCCGAGTTACGGGTTACCCCTAACACAACACCTAACACAACAACCTCTAACACAACAACAACACATACACTCCTACATGTCAACACACATATTTCAAAATTCACTTTAATTTCATTATTTGACACTCGTGTCAACACTACATCCGTTACAATAACTACATGTACAATCACATACATACTACATATATTTCAATAATTTAAAATATAAGCATATTGTAATTTCACCTCAATATTTCCAAATAAAATGTCTGAACTACATCCGTTAAATTGTTTCACACGGTAAACAAATTACCAATTCTGCATAACTGTAAACCAAATGTATGTTGTTTAGTTTTGCTGACTAGCAAATAACGTAAGATATATTAAGGCAATAATGTAAAAAACATTCAGTTTTGAATCTGTCATCCAACAGAATAAAGTAATAAGTAATGTTTCTGTAATTAAAAAGTGCTTTTGTTTTTTTTCAAAGACGTAACTCCCGCACAATTGAATATGGCAGATCTTCGGTCAATTATTTTAGAAGTAGTAAATAGCCAGGTGCCTGGAATGTTACAGACATTACTAAATCCAAACGCTATCCACGCAAACGCGGTGGACCAAACTATAGACGAACGGCATTTAGGCAATTTTAGCGATTTGGACAAGATTTTAGACGTCGTAAAGGGTCTCAGAGAATTTTCGGGAAACCCAGGACAGTTTAACTCCTGGAGAAAAAGTGTGGAAAGAATATTGAGGATTTATGAGAATGTTAAAGGGACACCAAAGTATTATGTAATCCTTAACATTATTAGGAACAAGATAGTAGGACATAAGGGAACCACAAGCCTTTCATATATGCCTCAGATTGGAAAACCAAAATTTCCGTACCAACCACGTGCAAAATTTTAATAGTCAGCCCACAAGAAAAAATTGGCAATACGGGAATTAGATACGGAATTGCGATATCCATTTTTTAGAATGACGAACTCTTCGCTCCCATACTTTCAATGCCGAACGAAGAGCGACGAAATCCTTAGAATACTTATAGACACCGGTTCAAGCAAAAATTATATCTTGTAAAAAAAGTGATATCTGATAATTTTCCTTTCTATGCAAAGTCCGTGGCAGGGAACGTCCAAATAAATTCACCCACATACCTTAACCTTTTTGGCCATAAGGACAAACTTAAATTTTTTCTAATGCCCACTCTCAAATCATGTCATGAAATTTTGGGTAACGAAAGTTTGAAAGCATTAGATGCGATCATCTACACAAGCAAAAATTGCATGATTATTCGTCAAAAAACAAAAATTCAACTTAAACAACTCTTTAGTCAAAACGTAAATGCGATAAACCTGTATGACAAACAAATTAATAACAAACAGAAAGAAATCATAGAAGGTTTAGTTATCAAATTTCCCAAACTTTTCTCAGACCCAGATGAAAAGTTAACTTATACTACGAAAGTAACAGGAGAGATTCGTACCTCAACTGATTCCCCAGTCTACACAAAATATTACTCTTATCCGGCTTCATTGAAGCGTGAAGTTGAGAATCAAGTCGAAAAATTGTTAAAGGATGGAATCATACGACCGTCGAGGTCACCATACAATTCTCCAGCATGGATCGTCGACAAAAAACCAGACTCTCAAGAAAACAAACAGTTTCGGATGGTAATATATTACTGGAAACTGAATTCTGTTCCAACCTTGGACTGGTATCCCATCCGGAAATATCTGATGTTCTGGCAAAATTAGGGAACAGTAAATATTTCCCGGTTTTAAATCTTAAAAGCGGATTCCATCATACCGGTTAAAAATACGGACATAGAAAAGACAGCATTTTCTATAAATAACGGTAAATACGAGTCCACTCGCTTACCGTTTGGTTTGAAGAATGCATCAGCGACTTTCTAGCGGGCGCTGGACGATATCTTTCGCGATTTCATAGGCAGGACATGCTACGTGTACATCGATGGCATAGTCATCTATAGTAAATCCGAAGAATATCATGTTAGAGATATCGAGAATGTGTTAATGACCTTGGAAAAGGCCAACATGAAAGTCCAACTAGACAAGTGCCACTTTTTCAAACAGGAGTGGAGTTTTTAGGATTTATAATATCACAAATGGGCATTAAAACTAATCCGAAAAAAGTCGAAGCGATAGCAAATTTTCCACAACCCCGAACTCTTACGGAGCTTCGGTCCTTACTAGGCTTATCCGGCTATTTGTATTTGTATTTGTAAGGGACTTTGCCAAATTGGCGAAACCTTTTTCCTCTCTTCTGAGAGGAGAAGAAGGTCATGTATCAAAAAGACAGTCTTCAAAAATCGCAATAGAACTTAGCAAAGAGACAATGGAGGCCGTTACCAAGATAAAAAACTTCTTAATATCGAACGATTTATTGTTATCCTACCCAAACTATGAGGAATATTTCGAGCTAATGATCGACGCATCAGAGTTTTCCCTTGGTGCAGTCCTTTCGCAAAAGGACAAACCAATCACCTTCATTTCTAGGACATTGAGTAAGGCGGAGGATCACTATGCAGCGAATGAAAAAGAAATGCTGGCTATTATCAGGGCCCTTGGCTCTCTCCGAAATTTCCTATATGGTGCAGCAAAAGTAAAAATATTTACTGATCACCAGCCCCTCACCTACACATTAAGCAAAAAAAAAATAACAATAATAAGATGAAGGCTATTTAGAAAGAGTATGATTACGAATTATTCTACAAGCCAGGGAAAGGTAACGTGGTGGCTAATGCCCTTTCAAGGTTGCCAGCGAAATCGCAAATCAATTCAATGTCCGAAATGACACATAGCGATGATAGTTCTTCGCACAACCTCATTTATAGTGTCGAAACTCCAATAAATGTCATCAAAAATCACATCACTTTTGACCCAACTCTAGCATCTCCATATAAATTCGAAATCGTGTTTCCGACCATGCACAGGCACTCAATAGCAGATATAGAATATATCCTAAATAAATTGGTCTCAACTCTAAAAAAAATACCTTAACCCTTCAGTAGTAAATGGCATCACGGCTCCGAAAACATTAATGAGAAAAATGCACGGAATTTATCCACACCACTTCGCAAAATATCGCCTCCGGGTGGAGGACATAAAAAACGAACACCAACAAGACGAAATAATTATTAGTGCACACAGGAGAGCTCACAGAAATGGCAGGGAAAATAAGGTACAAATCCTTGAAAGACTCTATTTCCCCGGTATGAACCACAAAATAAATCGAATAGTTAAACAATGCACGGTGTGTATGGAAAACAAGTATGACAGATACCCACCGAATCCCGAACTAAAAGAAACCCCAATACCAACATATCCCGGCGAAATCCTTCATATTGATATCTACAGTACCGAAAAACAGCTTGTTCTTACAGCAATATATAAATTTTCGAAGTACGCCCAGGGTAGGCTCATTAAATCAAGAGCTATTGAGGACGTAATAGAGCCTTTAAGGGAACTCCTTTTCTTATATGGCATTCCAAGAATGGTAGTATTTGACAACGAGAAATCCCCTAACTCGGAAGCAATAACATTCATGTTCCAAGACCAGCTAGGAATAGAAATCTATAAAGCTCCACCAGGAGCTTTATAAAGCCAGAGAGGCGTCATTTACGTAAGAATTATTAAGTGTTTGGGAACAAAGTTATCACCAAAATTTAGGAAAGAAGTTGTTAACGATGGACCTGGAAAAATTCAGAACAGCACTTTCAAAATGATACATGTTGTAGAGTTAGATAAATACAAACGTTTTACGGACGACGTGCAATTGCAGATCAGGCGCATTATCCCTAAATTTAACCCATTTTTTCCACTCCTTAACCACGAGTTATCATAAATTCATGATATTTTCGAGCTCATAGAACCAAAGGAACAACTTAGAAATAACAGAGCCATTGACATATTAGGAACCGCTTGGAAGTACATCGCCGGATCCCTGGATTACGACGATTTTGAGCTAGTAACAGGATTATTAAATAAAACCATAGAAAATAATAATCAGCAGGTAATTATAAACGAAATCTTATTGAAAGATTGCAAAATCTCTCACAAATAACAATTCAAATAAGTAATGCAATCAAGAAGGACAGTAATTTTGTAAACAAAACCAACATAATGCCATATAATGGACAAAACAAAATGTCATAAATTCAGCCCTTTTAAATAAAGAAGAAATAAAAATATCATTGAATAAATTAACAGAGGACAAACTTCTGTTTTTGTCCATAGAAGAGGCGCTCAAATTCTCAAATATTAAAGTCTTGTACAATCAGGGAAAACTCCTCTATGTTATTGTGATCCCTCTAACTAGTAATGAAGATTATGTCAATATTACTACTAAATCGACAAAAAGAAACGAAAGAACTATTGTTGTAAAAGTTGTAAAAATGTTGTGGTGTCTACCGTGTGAGGACGCGTATCACCTTTGAGGTGATACCCGCTGGCTTATTTTATTTTTATGCGCGGGCTCGTGCACTTTGACCAACGCTCAAAAGCGCTTATGGTAATGGAGTACTTAAAGAAAAATCGTAAGAGGGATTCTTACCATACAACCCAAACTCCGAGGCTGTCCACTCTTGGTGAACATTCTTTATTTATATCATTATTATTATCATTTGTTCTGCCACCAGCGACTGAGAACCAAACCAAATACTACTCAGAAACAGGAGTCAGCAAAAACAGCCAAATATTTTCACATAGGAAAAATTGCAACGTTAATGCAACACCAATTGACAAAAGTTCGTCATTTCTTTGTTTATTAATGTGCCAGTGCTCCCGTAACACATTCCGCATATGGAAAAATGCACCGTAAACATTGGTCTACATTAATTACTTCAGTTTTTTGGGATGTCGCAACAACAGGGTAATTTGCTGCGATATCAAATTGATTCCCATTCTCAAGTGACAGAACCTTATAGCTACGCCCTACACTAATGGTGTCAATAGTATGACACCTTACAAACTATTTGTTACAACACATGAACATTAAATTTAAAGAAATAATGAAAAATAGTCGTAAGATATTTGGTGTTTCAGATAAATGTTCTGTAGTAAATAATATTAAAATTTGTAAAATAACCCAATTGGTCGACATATCTAATGATACCTGCATCCCACTGTTTCTTAGTGGAACGAATTCATCTTGCCCGATTTCCCACGGGTATCATATACCCCACGTGGAGACAATTTCTCCTGGTGTAATCCTGGTAAATCTTGGAAAATAAATAACGAAACAATTAACGGAACATATTTGATTAAATTCCATAACCTAATGCTCAAAATAAAAGATAAATTCTACAGAAATTTGGAAGCTTTCCGTCTGGAAGTTTTGCCTCCGCTAGTCCAACAAACACCGGTTGAAGAAGAATTCGTAAACCTGTTATCTTTGGAAATGCTCAACCAGTTGCACATTAATAACACTAAGAGTATCAATGAACTTAAGTCAGACATTCTCTTTATTCACCCTATTGCTCATATGCCTAGCACTAATAACAATTTTTGCGGAGAAAATGGAAAAATTAGTTATTCATAAGTAACCCCGAACACAAAGACAGCGTATGAAGCGATCATCCACTTCAAGTTGATCGAATCAAGGCCACGAAAAATCGATGACCTACCTTACTTTTAACGATTGAGGACAACCGCTTTAAAGGGGGAAGAGTTAACACGATACAAGTTGGCGACCACTTTGTTGTTAATCTTTTCTATTCTTTATTTTTTCTTAAATTACAAAATTATTTTAGTATTGTGTCTGCATTGATAAATGCAAACACATCACTATCGATATTTTCCCAAGTAAATATGACGCAAGTCAGTGACCTGAAAAGCAGGTTGCTATTAATTTTTTGTTCTGTTCTTTTTCTCTTTAAAATTGCAAAATTATTTTGATATTGTGTTTGCACTAATAAATGCAAACATTTCATTTTTGGGTCTTTCCAACGAAATACCTTCTATGCAACGTCTGACTTGGACAAATGAATTTAGCTGTAATTTTAAGTTATAACTGGGCTAAGCAGCTAAACAAAAATGTAATAATTTTAAGTTTACTTTTAAGTAAAGAAGATGCTACTGATCACTTAACTTTTGGTTTTTCAAATAAAAAGTTCGCGGTCCGCGTAGCTTTTGACAAGGTTTTAGACAAAAGAATTTGAACAGGTATCAAAGTCAACCAAGATTTAATAATGTCCCCTATAATAGAAATCGTTATGCCAACAATGGCAGGCAATACAATAATTACTTTCATAACAATTTTCAGTATAGAAACCAGAACTATGGTAATATACTAGAAAATTATCAAAATCCTTTCAATGCTAGGAAAAATCAAAATTCTAACACAAATAATTTTCACAATTTTAACTCACAAAGACATTTCAATAATTTTCCGCAACAACGTACTCCCTTTAATTATGGTATACCTAAATTGCCACCACCACCTGCCACCATTTTCAAATATAAAACAAAGTCCAAGTTCACAAATAAAAAGGTATCATAACATGGAACTTGATAATTGTGAGAATGTAGCACAACATATGCTAACCAATGTAGAAGAAGAGGTAAATTTTTTAGACGTCACCTTGGAAAACCAATAGGATATTTAGATGCGAATAAACACGAATATGAGCTAATGTATATTAATCCTAAAATTAATCAGAAAAACCTATAATTCTTAATAGATACAAGTGCATCGACGTTCTTCATTTCTCCAGAGCATGTTCACCCACAACAAATCGTTAAATGTAAGCCTACAACCATTAAAACTATATTAGCAAAACACCAAATTAACAAAATAGCGATACTTCCAACCTTTAATGAATTTAACCAAACAGGTAAATTTTCATTTTTGGTATTCAAATTCCATAATTATTTTGATGGTTTGTTAGGAATTGATTATTTATCAAACCTTAGAGCTCAAATTGACTTATATGAAAATATATCAAAAACAAAATCAGTAATAACACCTTTACAGCGTAAACCAAATTTATGTTCCGCAAGATTTTTACTAGAACCCAATACAAAAAAATTGCTCAAATTATCAGTGGATGTCAAATTCGGCGACATCTGGATCCCATAAACTCAAGTAGGCGACAACATTATCATATCGAGTGGGATATGCAAGACAAACAAGTGGTTTAGTTTACTGGAAGTATCTAATATAAGCAATAACATAGAAATAGTTTATTTTCAACAACCTATTAAAGTACACAATTACTGCTCTGGTAACTTTTTTGAAATTCGCTCCTTAGATAAAGAAACATGTCCTCAGACTTGATCATCTTAACAGTGAGGAAAGAAAGTTATTAAAAACAAGTAAAAAATATTCGGAAATTTTTCATAGAGGAGGGCAAAAACTAACATTCTCCAATAAAATTAGGCACAGTATGCCTACGAATAATGAAATACCAGTATACACAAAGTCATACAGGTACCCTTACGTCCACAAACAAGAAGTTCAAGATCAAATTTCTAAATTACTAAATCAAAACATGATACGTCCTTGTTATTCACCGTGGAGTTCACCCGTGTGGATTGTCCCAAAGGAGAAGAACGCGAGTGGCAAACAAAAGTGGAGGCTAGTAATCGGTTTTAGGAAAGTCAATGAAAAAACCGTAACAGACAAATACCCTGTACCCAACATAAATGAACTTTTGGATAAATTAGGACGATGCGTATTCTTTTCTACTGTAGGTCTTGCAAGTGGATTTCATCAAATTGAGAGGGACCCTAAAGACATACCGAAAACTGCCTTTTCTGTGGAAGGGGCCACTTTGAATTGATTAGGATGCCATTTGGCCTGAAAAATGCCCCGTCTACCTTTCAAAGAGTGATGGATAACATTTTGAGGGATGATATTATTATTTTCGGCACCTCCTTACAAGAACATATTAGGAATCTGGATTTGGTTTTCGGAAAATTAAGAGATTCAAATTTTAAAATTCAAGTAGACAAGTCAAAGTTTCTACGAAAAGAAATGGAATTTTTAGTTCATATCGTGTCAACAGAAGGCATAAAACCGAATCCAAACAAAATTAGTGCAGTTAAGAATTTTCCGATTCCAAGAACAGCGAAAAACCTTAAATCATTCTTGGGATTATTAGGTTATTATAGAAAGTTTGTACCAAATTTCGCCAAACTGACAAAACCTTTAACGGGTTGTCTGAAGAAAGGAATGGAAGTAAAGCTAACTGAAAGTTATGTAAAAACATTCGAAATGTGTAAGAATCTGCACTGTAATGATCCAATCTACAGTACCCAGACTTCTCCAAGGACTTCATATTAACAACAGCGACAAACCAATTTGTTACGCTAGTAGGACACTAAATACTTGGGAAACAAATTACCATTGAGAAAGAATTGTTAGCCATGGTGTGGGCAACATGATACTTTCGACCGTATCTCTTTGGTCGCAAATTTAAAATAGTGACCGATCATAGACCATTAACGCGGATAATGGGTCTGAAGGAACTTAACTCAAAGCTAGTTCGTTGGCGTTTGAAATTAGAAGAATTCGAATATGAAATTGTGTATAAAAAAGGTACACAGAATACAGACGCTGATGCTCTCAGTAGAATAAAAGCAGACGTAAATAGCCATGAGGTAGCCCCAATCGCAGACACTTCCACTAGTACGATTCATTCTGCAGAGGAGAATCAGGATGACGGCATTCCAATTTCAGAAAACCCGTTAAACGAATTCAATATCCAAATAATATTTGAAGTCCACCCAGAACCGAAAGTAACAATTGATGTACCTTTTAAGAACAAAATCAAAAAGATAATTAAGTCACCAACTTTCGACGAAAATTCAATAATTAAAATTTTTGACAAACACTTTAAGGCACACAGACTCATCGCAATTTATTCCGAAGGCAATATATTCCGAATTATCCAAAAGGTCTTTAGCACCTCTTTTTCAAACAATAAAACGTACCGTTTAGTACGTTGTACTCAAGGAATAAACGACATAAAAGATAATTACGAACAAGACGATATAATAAGAAAGTGTCATCAAATTAGTAATCACAGAGGAGTAGATGAAACCTACTTACATCTCAAAAGGAAGTATTTTTTCCCAAACATGAAATAAAAAATCTCCCAAATAATTAACAACTGCGACGTCTGTCACACACTTAATTATGACAGACATCCACAAAAGATAATCTACTAAATACCGGAAACACCATCAAAATCTTTAGATGTTATCCATATAGACTTTTACCATATAAATCATCAACAGATAGTAACTATTATAGATAAATTATCAAAATTTGCAGCAGGATTTACAATAACTGCCAGAACTAGTCTAAACATAATTAAATCTCTGAAAAGTTTCGTTAGCACTTACGGAATTCCTAAAAAGATCATCTGTGATCAAGGAAAAAAATTCACCTGAATTATTTTGCAAGACTTTTGCAAACAATTTGGCATTCATTTACATATAACATCCTTCCAACAATCTTCAAGCAACGCGCCTATTGAGAGACAACATTCAACACTGACAAAACTATATAGGATAATAACAGTCAAAAGGAAAGAGAGCCGACTTTCAATTGACCATGACGAAATTTTTTCAGAAGCTCTCAAAACTTATAACAACTCAATACACTCAACGACAAAACTAACACTTTACGAATTATTTTTTTGGGAGACCTCATGTCTCCAATAAAAAAAAATAGAATTCAATAAAGAACATGAATATTTACAGAAACTCAATGAGTATCAACAAATTATTTATCCAAAAATTCAAACAAGACAGAGAACATAAAACATTATTGTCGTTTAAATACTTATTCAGAAAATCTAAATATATATGTTTATACTTCTACTTTGATAATAATAAGCAATTTTATTATATATATTTTAGGTTAGCGGCAGTTCAAGCCCAAAAAATAAATATCCCAGAACTCAATAATGGTTTGGCCAATATAGAATTAAGGCTGGGAAATCCCAAAATTATTAACCATTACCAACATTCAATCCATTTAATCAATCTTAACGATTACTTAAATAATACCGAAAAATTACGGAAACATAAAAAATATTTAAACAAGATACCTCTATTGAAGATTCCTTAAGGATTACGAAATTAAAACTTTGGCAATTAAACGACAAAATCAATAACTTATTGCCTTTTAAAAGAAAGAAGAGAGGTATATTTAATGGATTAGGATCCGCAATTCAATACGTAACTGGTAATATGGATAATAATGATGCAGAAAAAATAAACTTGCAAATTAAAGAACTAATGGAAAATAAAAACAATGTAAATTCCGATACTGAAAAAGAAATTATTCTAAATACGGAAATGATGGAAAGATTTGGCAATATAACTAAACATATTAATGAAGAATAAGATGTTATCACAAAACTCACAAAAATACGTATGCAAATTTTTCCAATAGAATATGCAAAGAAGATGTTATAATTTCTAAAACGCAATACCTTAACGGAATTAACTATAATATTGATCTATTAATTAATCAAATCAGTAAAATAGCTGAAAGCATCGTATTAGCTAACCTAAACGTAATTTCAAAATTTATACTCAGTCACAATGAAATTAAAAAAATATATAACTCATTAAACAATCAATTACCTGAAATAAAATCTGTAGAACAAATTTATGAAATTTTGGAACTCCAAACATACTATAACAATTCAAACATTATATTTAATATAAAAATTCCAATAATAAAAAAAGAAAATGTTATCATGTCTCATATCATACCGTTACCTATAAACGAAACACGGCAAATCATTACCTCTAATCATATAGTTTACAATGGTAAATCAATCAATTATTATAATGATAAGTGCTTTAAGTTAAAAAATATATATGTACTTGTAAAAATCCAATAAGAAGTGAACTGTTCGAGCAATCATCATGTTTGGGTAAACTCATCCGCAACCAACAACCAAGATGTAACATTAAGGATGTAGGTAGACCTGAAGCAATATACAAACCTGAAAATAATTTTGTGCTTTTCATCAACACACCACCCACTATGGTCGAATCCGACTGTGGGAAAACTCTAAATATAACAAACTCAACACTACTATTTTACGTAAATTGTACACTCAGCATCAACGGGTTAACTTACGAAGCTAAACCAAGAACTTACCATGAGTAATTCCGGACACGGTAGTAGAGGTATTCAACCCACAAAAACTGAAATCGTACCAATTCTACGACCACAGAATGATGTCTTCACTTGAAGAAACAACAGGTACTCACCAATATACTATGTATGGATTGATTCTCATCATCATTTCAATTATCATTACTACAACAATATGTCTTAAGAAGAAAATCCAATATAAACCGACTTTTTTGGCAGTTTCGTTCGTGCCCTGATTCTGCTTCTCAGGCCACATTTATATCGAAAAAACTACAGCCGAAACTTGAATTGCCTCTTTTCACGGCCCCTACTGCAGATATTGTCGGACTTAATGGTGCAATAACCGCAAAGCCGACAAAAATATGTAATTTATCGATAGTGTCTCCTATTGATCCGAGTTTTGAGATATCCACTGATGCCTATGTAATAGAAAAGTTAACTGATCGCCTTCGTACATATTCAGTAGTCCAATTTGTAAATTTTAATTTACCAGAAGTCACGTCAAGTGATCTAAAGTGTTTGCATATGGACTTATTGCTAGGCGGAGACGTATATTCAAAAATTGTGCTTACCGGCGTCCAGAAACATCCGACTGGTGATCTCATTGCTCATAAAACGGTGTTTGGCTGAATTTTAATAGACAAAATCTCTCAACCCAGCCCACAACAATCGGTGATTTCATACTACAAACACATGGCGTTGAATGATAAACTCTTAAGATTTTGGGATATTGAAGATGTGTCGAAGCCGCAAACAATTTCTGAGGAAGACAAATTATGCGAAAAGTTGTATCGCCGTACAACATATCACAATGAAGACGGCAGATTTGTCGTATCACTGCGCGAATACCCTATATATATACAGTTACGACTGTCCAGAAATGGAGCCATTTCTGTGAAATGAATCCCGACCACGGAGTACTGAAGCACTACTTTACTCTGAGCCATATGACCAGACTGAGTACTAGCATACTCAGAAGCAGATTTCGTCATATTTTCTCCTCGTCACGCTGTGTTCAAACCGGACAGCGCCGCCATCGAATTTCGTGTGGTGTTTAACGCCTCTAGCCCCTCTTCAAACGGTGTGAGCCTTAATAATATTTTATATACCGGATCCGTTTTACAGGCCGATTTGACGGTTCTAATCTATAGATGGAGATTTTTCCGGTATGTGTTTAATGCGGATATTGAAAAAATGTTCCGCCAAATACTTGTTAATCACGTACAAACTCCCTATCAGAGAATAGTTTACCGCGATTATCTAGATGAAGATATTCAAGACTTTGAGCTAAATACGGTAACTTTTGGTGTCAATTGCGCCCCCTACTTAGCGATACGGACACTAGACTTGCCGAGAATTACGAATCTCAGTTGTCATTGGCAAGTGAAATTATTAAGTGTCACATGTACGTCGATTTTGGCCTTCTCTAATGGACGGCTAACTCTTAGTTTCTGATACTAGTTCCACGAAGACTGTGGGTTTACTTAGAACCCAGAAAAAATTGTTTCTTTTTCAAAGCCGTTTCGGCCCCTTATAAATCATCAGTCACCAAACGTGCCGTTTTGTCTAAAATTGCCAAATTATTTGATCCCACCGGATGGTTTGCCCCGAAAATCATAGTCAAAAAAATTATAATCCAATAAGTTTGGAAAAATAAAACTGGACGGGACGAATGTTTAAAACCCATGACTCTACGCGAATGGCACGAGTTTTTAGACGATTGTAGTGAGATTGAAAGGACCGAGATCCCCCGTGGGGTTGACTACAACCCCAAAACTGAAGTTCAACTTCATGCGTTTTGCGACGCTTCTAAGAAGACATATGCTGTCTCACTATATATTCGCATTAAAACCGATATCGGTGATATCATGACACATTTGCTAGCAGCAAAGATTAAAATGGCGCCTATCTAGGTTGAGACCTTTCCCCGTTTAGAGCTCTGCGGTGCAGCTCTATTGGCTAAGTCGAATCTTTTCGTAAAGAATTGACACCAATCCAACATATTATTATATTGTCTTGTCGTGGCTTCAGAAGTCCCCATGCCGTTGGGCCCCCTTTGTAGCGAACAGAGTCTCTCACATAGCAGAGAAAGTTGATACTGACAATTGGCATCATGTCGTTTGCAATGACAAACTTGCAGATATTGCGACTCGTGGCATTTTAGCACGAGATTTAATATCAAGCACACTATGGTGGAATGGCTCCGGTTGTTTATATCGTCCTCCAAACGAATGGCCTAAATCGAATTTCAAATCAATGACGAATCTTGAATCTCAACCAGTTCCGTTTGCGCCAGTTACTCGAGACTGAGGATATCTTGGCCCGGTTTTCAGGTGTTGGGAGTCACAATTCTATCTCACATCGTATATCGTACTAATCATTTATCGAATTGATGTATGTAATAATAAATATTGGTGACACCATTAGTGTTCGTTGACTCACAGTAAATCGCAATAAGTGCAACACGAGCTGGTTATTGTTCCAGTTGTGCTTATGTTGATTAATGTGGAATTGTGAATTTCCTCTTTCATTCACCTAGATTTTTTTGCTTAGTGTTAATGATAGCAAGTCTGGGTGATTGAACTGTGAATGCACAATCACATTAAGTTCTTGCCGATTGAGCTTTCGCTTAATCAGCAAGAATTACTTTTGGGTTTTCGGTCTCACATGGCATAGCCAAATAGAGATAAGGTTTTATATAAATAAAGATGATGTACCAAGCGGGGTAGTCAGTCAGTGAACCAGAAGAAGAAAGAAACGTTTCACAGTGTTTTATTTTTCCCTGAAGATACATGAATTTCTTTTCTCCAGGTAAACTTCCATACGTGCTTTCGATCACTGAGTCATGTATCATCTCTGAGGTGATACGCGCTACAGACCCTTATAGGAAATCACAACACAAAGGGACACCGTAGAGTCCTGCTGTAGTGACACAATACTGTGATCCGGTAGGTCCCTCCGGAGATACACAACACTGGTCTATCACTAGTTATGAGAGTACTAGTTTATGTATTTCGATTTTATCATCGAGTACATCCGAAATATATGGTCTTACTGTCATATTCATCGGGCAACATTGAACAAATTGAAATCGGTTTCGTAAAAGGATAATTCTTTGCCAACGCCGCCATTTTACCAAATATAATATACTCGAGAACAAGGCTCGCATATCTCAAAAAAGCCACCTTATAAATTTCAATCCTCTTTTTTTTGACTCGAACGGATTTATGAGAGCGAATGGTAGACTGGCACTGTCACAAACTCTGACGTACAATGAAAGATTCCCCAAAATTCTCCCCTATAATGGCAGGTTTACCAAACTGTACTTGGAATATGTCCACAAAACATCAGTGTAGGGTGAAAACTCATTGATGTTAAGCTTAACGAGATTGGAATTTTGCGTCCCTAGACTGAAGAATCTTGTAAAAACTATTATTCACATTTGCCGAGCAAGTACCTTGTACCTATACAAGGGGAAAACCGTTGATCAAATTATGGCCTCAATCCCTCCGCAAAGAACATCTCTTTCTCGCCCTTTTACATGTACAGGTGTCGATTTCGCCGGCTCTTCGAAATAGAGTCGTATATAGGTAAAGGTTGTCCAGTCACAAAAAGGTATGTTCTCGTCTTTGTTTGCTTTGCGACAAAAGCAATTCATCTTGAAGCACCCAATGATCTCTCAACAGATTGCTTCATTGCATCCATTTCTCGTTTCTTTTCACAAAGAGGCTGCCCCGCTAAAATGTTTTCCGATAATGGAACAGCATTAATCGGAGCTTCCAATGTTCTTGATCGAGACCAAGCCCACTTTTTGACTGACATGAAACGGCAATTGATATCTAAAGACACTTTCCAACTAATGGCATGATATTTTATTCCCCCTGGAGCTCTGTCTGTGGCAAGCCGGGGTCAAAAGCTTCAAAGCTCACCACAAAAAGATCTCTCATGCCCAGAGATTCACTTTTAAGAAATTTGCTACTATGCTTGCCAGAATTGAAACTTGCTTGAATTCTGGGCCCCTAAGTCCAATGACTGATAGTCCAAACGATTTGGCTCCTTTGACTCCTGGGTATTTTCTTATAGGCTTTGTTGTCACTAGTTGAATCCGATACCGCGATCGGGTCGTCACGTCAACAGGTGGCAGAAACTCAAAGTCCTTCATCACTCTTTCGATGATGGGGAAGTTTCCCCAGAAAGACATTGAAGTTGGCGAGATGGTAGTCACGAAGAAGGATGTGTTGTGTACTTTTTATTGTTACACAATATGTTGTGTGCGTTTTGTTACACACAAATCACAAACGAAATGTTGTGTATGTTTGTGCCAATGTTGTCTGTTTTTCTATTACACACAAAAATGTAGTGTATTTTTCTATTACACAAATCACCAAAATGTTGTGTATGAAATGTGTGTGTGTATGTGACTGTGGGGGGGAGTGCAGTGTGCCTACGTAGCAGGCGTGGCCTGTTTTTTTAAGTCGGCAACTATGTTTACCTTCTACTTACCTTTGGGACGGATTCGTCTAAACGCATCAGATCTTCTTCTTTTCCTCTCTCTTTCTGCGTTTGTCGCCTAGCTTTATTTATATTATTTATAGCTTTTTTTATATGAAATTATCTGTTATAATTTGTTTTACCGCCAGCGACTGAGAACCTAACCAAATACTGCTCATTTCCTTGTTTATTAATGTGCCAATGCTCCCGTAACACATTCCGCATAGGGAAAAATGCATCGTAAACATTGACCTATATTAATTACTTCGGTTTTTGTGATATCGCAACAACAGGTTAAGTTGCTGCGATATTAAATTGATTGCCATTCTCAAGTGACTGAACCTTATAGCTAGGGCCTACACTAATGGTGTCAATAGTATGACATCTTACAAACTATTTGTCACAACAGACGGTCATCCCCTTAACGGATAGAAGATAGGCAGAGTAGAGAAAGTCTATCTAGAGCCCGACAGAAAAGTACTAGTGGCTGATGTACGAATTGACAATGGCATTCTTACGAGGCCAGTTCTCAAGCTCGTGCTTCTCCCCAATCCCGAGTAGATATAATATCTTTTTTTTTCGTCTCTGGGTCGCGTTCATACTATCTCCCTCTAACATAATGTCTACCCCTCCTCGCCGCCAAACTACGGAAGTGCAGGAGACCAGCTGCAGTTTGTGCCTACAGCCCCATGCATTGCATCGTTGGCGCCGATTTACAGCATAGCCGCTAAGCGCCTAGAAGCTGTAAAAAGGCATAAATACTCTCAAAGATTGCACAAGTCGAGAACGATGCAAAGAATGTCTGGCCGAGCATCATACGATGCTACATCCCAGAACAAATGGAGGGAGTAATATCCGCAAAAGTCAATTCCGCGGCAGCGGTAGCCGCTCCAGCAACAATTCCAATAACAAAAAAAGTCGTATTTGAAGTCGGAAGCAGAAAACCAGAAGTGAAGTGGGCATAACCCACAGCCAAGGCCATCACCAGTGTTCCTACCAACACCATTCTTCGACAGGGTCCTCAGCTTCGACCATCGTAATTTATGTGCATGCTCGTCATTAATGTATAGTTTTTTTTGTTATTGTTACCAGTTTGTTTGGTGGGCGGGATGTCTAACTTGGCACCCTAATAGTTTAAAGTGTAATGCATTGTTACCCTTAAGTGCAACCTTAATTATTATGAAGAAAAATACGGCACTTGAATACAAGACGTTACCCGAAGGTAAAATATACTCCTGAATGTTGAAATAAAAATATAAAACGAAAAAATTTAAATTTCTAATTTTCTCTCTCACATAACCCGGTTTAGATAATTATTTTGTTCGCCCCCAACCTAAACATCGACATTACTACAATATATCTTTGTCTGCCCAACTTCTATCCGAATCACTAACTCATACTGTGAACTAAAGGAAAGAACAATACCAGTTCAAAAATCAGGACATAACTATAAAATCGTGTATTATTGCAAAACAAACTAACTGCAACATAGTACTAAAAAAAACCAAGTAATATGCCACCGTCTTCTCTTTGGCAGTCGCTCTACTTAAAATTGAAAAGAGTTATTTTAACAGCAGAAAAGTTATAGCCTCCACTGTATTCGAAATACAAAAAGAATGTGAACAAACATACACACATAAGTATTTTTCACACTTTCTTTATTTAAACTCTTATGTTTTATGATTTCCAAGAATCGCGAACCAAAAGTAATCATTAATAAAAGACCAACGAACTATTTTTACTTTCAAAGAATTAAGCAATTGCAATTAATTATTAAAAAGACCAATAAACCATTTTTCCCAAGAATTGTAAACTGAAATAATTAAATTTCCAAAGAAAAACATTTTGTAAAATAATCAAATAATTATTGTAAACAAAATAAATTAAATATAAATAAGAAAGTTTAAAAAAATTAAGATCACTTAAGATACCCATAACGTATAGCATGTTGTCCAAGTTTAAGATATCTGTAATTTATAACACTTATGATAATTATGTATTTAATCCAGTGATCCAGTAATGCAACACTATATGCGATCTGTTTAAAACTCCTATTAGTGTAACACTGATTAGATACAGTAAAACCAGCCATGTAATATGACAAGCTTTATGATATATTTGAAATAGAGGAGTCTTTTGTGAGTTGCGAAGCAAAGCGGATGTGTTTTAATTAATTGTTACCCCTAAAATCTTCAGAAGTGGGATGACAAAGTCCAAAATTTTGTTGTTTTTTTTCACCATCCTGCAAAGAACTTTGAGCAGAATAAGTAAAACATTTAACAAACACCTACAGATTACAAAATTTAAAAAAAAGATAGCAAAAAGGAGAAAAACACATAATAAAGATTGAGTTGGTGTACAAAAAGTGAACGAGAATGATTGACGACGCAGAACTTAAAGTAACGGTTGATGCAGTGTGCGCCGACGATTATACATGTTAACACCAAAAACATTCTATGTAACAAAATCAAATCATTCCTCCACCAATATTTGTGCAACGCTAGCAAATCAATGCCGCACGAGTTATGTATAATAATAATCCAATACCCGATAAATTCGAAGAATTCAATCAGCAAATAATACAGACAGGAAATTCATAAACGTGCCAAACTTTGTCCCACATTTATGAATTGAAGATTTCCCGGAATTAAATGCATTTGATTAGCCAGCATTTAATTCACCAACATAAAGGTAGCATGTAAGCCAAAATCATTTAAATTTAGCAATGTAAGCAAAATTAAAGAAGTAAGCAAAATTGTAACAAATGGGGAAAAGAAAAATATAATAAAATTCAGTCTTGTCTTAACACCTAAAAGCAAAAGAACTTGTTTGCGCTATCTTTTTTAAAAAACCTTCGGACCGCGGTAGAAAACTTAAGTGACGCAGTCGGTAGGATCCTTCTGAAATATATCAAGGATTCGGTGATACGAACCGCGTTTGTTAAAACATAAATTGTGCAGTGACATTTAGAAATTAAAAGTGATTTGCCACAAACAATAAATTGTGCAGCAAACACTAATCAAAAACTAAATAACACCACAGAAAGTGAAAAAACAAACAACTGGTGCAGCAAGCACCATTTTATAAATAAATAAAATAAACTTGCCACTAGAGAAGGAACTTGTGCAGTGATTAATAAATTAAAAGTGATTTTGCCACAAATAATAATTTGTGCAGCAAACACTAATCTAATACTCAATTCACCACGAGAAAACATAGAAGGCAACAAGAGTTCAACAGCCGCAGAAGGATGGAAGGACAAGCTCAACAACAACATGAAGAACTCCTGGCAGAGTTGGCCAGTCGAGACGAACAATTGGAGGCAATACGAAAAGCCTACCTGGAACTGAGGGGTCAGAATGAAGGATTTAATAGGCAACAATAGGGACAACATCATGAAAACCATAAATTGTATGCCCACATTCACTGGAACGGGGGACATCACCGTCAACTCATTCTTCAGCAGTATAGAATACCTCCTATCCACAATTAACAGTGATGATCAACGAAAGGAAGCAGTAAGGATGATTTTTTACAGAAATATCCAAGGCCAAGCGAAAAATACGATCATAAACATCCCAGAACCGGACAACTGGCAGCTTATAAAGGAAACACTCAAACTAAGCTATCGACCCAACGTGGAACCTCACCGTCTGTACCGGAAGATCACCAGCCTAAAAGTATTTAACGTAAGTGAATTAATGTTAGAGATACAGGACATTAAATATAAGGCAGATGAATTAATAATTTACTATAATGATGACCATTATATAGACTTAAGTAACATGGACAGCATATTAGTCAATACGATAAAAGAAATGACACAAGGAATTTTATTAGACAAAATCTAGTCGAGACAAACCTAAACAACATATTAAAAATAATGACCAGTAGAAGATTCGAAGACAGTTACATCAGGAAAGAATAAAGAAAATTCAAAGGCAGATCGACGAACCAACGAGGAAACGAGAAAGGACAGAAAAACAATTACTATAAAAACAAAAATCAAAATTCCGAACCACAGGGACAAGGGACAAGGACATAACAAACAAAATGAAAATCAAAACAAACATAATGATAATATTTACAAATATAATGGAAATTACAATAAGCAGAATGAAAATTATTACAAACATAATGAAAATAAGAGTGGAAGGTCCAATCAAAACAGACCTTCATATGCCGAAAATAATTCCAGGCAACAAAATGCATATCCTAGGCACAATTCCGGTCAATATCGCCCGAGTTATCCAGGACAAGAACCTATGGAAATAGATAATATTGAATTAAGATCGAATAGACCTCAAATGGCAGGACACCCTGATTCACAGGCTAGCCAAAATTGCTTAACCTGGGACAGGCAAAGCCAAAAAGCCAAAAAGGATCTGTTAACAATGATCCAAGAAGAGCAGAAGTGGAGGAAAGTGTTTTTTTACAGAACCGCTTTGGAAATATTACCAAGAATCGGATTAACGGTTGGTAACAAACATTATTGTGCGCTTATGGATACCGGTGCAAGCTTTAGCCTAATAGTGATTTGAAAGACTTTCGGAAATTAGAACTAAAAAAACCCATTCGATTTGACACAATCACCAACAAAGGTGAAATACAATATGAAGTGTGCACAGTGGCACCAGAGGAATTTAATTTACCCAATAACGCTATGGTAAGATGGAAAGTAGCACCACTTACGGGAAGACTTTATGATTTCATAATCGGTATGGATATTTTAAAATTTCTTAATGTACAAATAGACATTGAAGAAGGTAAAATAATTACAAACCAAAAAGAGCATAATTTCTTAAATATCCCCTACAAATTTAATGAAATCTGCAGTCTTGAAATAATCAATTCAAAATCAAAAATATCACTAGACCATTTGAATGCAGAAGAGCATAAAGGAATCTCAAAACTATTGAAGAGATTTAATAACTTACTATTTAAAGAACGTGATATGAAATTCAGCATGAAATAAAAACGAAAGCACAAGAGCTAATTAATTAAAAACTATACAGATACCCACCCCAACACGAAAAGGAAGTTAGGAAACAGATTAAAGAAATGGAAGAACAAGGTATCATACAAAAAAGTTACTCTAGATAT
Organism: Philornis downsi; assembly: GCA_019455685.1. NCBI lineage: Eukaryota > Metazoa > Arthropoda > Insecta > Diptera > Muscidae > Philornis > Philornis downsi. Next base: position 5,164,353 of record JAHXMU010000095.1, read on the forward strand.
TCAAGCCCACTAATAGTAGTCCCAAAGAAAATAGATAATTCAGGTGGAAAAAAAATACAGAATAGTAACAGTGTAGTGTGTTTTGTAGTCGGTTTCACATGGTAGTATTTAAAACTA
>JAHXMU010000095.1:5187600-5326850 GCA_019455685.1 Philornis downsi
TTTAATTTGTGGTTTGTATGGGAGGTACCACGCCCCATTGTCCAATCTCGCCCATATTTGCAGTAGCACTTAAGATATGTACACCAAACCTACGCACCAAATTTTGTTCAAATACCGTAAGCAGCAGCAGAAATAATTGATTTTAAATTTTTTGTTTGTATGGGAGGTACCACGCCCCTTTGTCCAATTGGACCGAATTGTAAATCTAAACCATCCCGGGCACCACCCAGACGCATATACAAAAATTTATGCAAAGCGGTCCAGCCGTTTAGGAGGAGTTCACTGACAACGCCCGTACAGTAGAATTATATATGTAAAGATACCAGATTAAGTACCAGACTGATGACTGTTATGATCCAAAATAATTTTTTACATAAATTTATTGCACAACTCCTCAATTATCATTAGGAATACGTTTTCTCAATATTTATATTTTTTTAACAATAATAAATTGCTAGACTTTTTTAACAAACAGTCCAACTTTGGAATACAATTTTTAGTAGCGAAAATACACAATATAAACAAATTTTTATAATTTTAGAAAAGTATAAATAAATGATGTGCTCCTACTGTAAACAGTTTTTGCTTTCACATGAACTCGCTTTTGCAGTTTTTAATAGCCCTTCTAGTTAGTACGTGTTAACTGAAAAAAAGTTTTTCAAGACTTTTTGAAATATTAATTTTATTTATTGAACTATTTGGGAAAGCAGTAAAACAAGGGCCGATAGATATCAGAAACTAATGCACAGTCAATCGAAACTTTGATGTCGTCTTAGAAATAATATCGTTGTGATGCTTCAATTACATTTTTTTCCAAATAAAAATATTTCGTCGTTTCGGGAAAGAATTTACAATTTGTCATTATAACAATTTAAATGTTTTCAGACATTCCAGAAAATGACGGCTATTTAAAAGATGTTTCGTCAGCGAAGACATCTCTTTCGGTACGATAATAGAAATACGTCGCCTTTTTACCAATATTTTACCAAATCATGGCCGGCGGCTATAAATGTGCTAGATAGACACATTCCTTCAGCTACCTCCCATACAAGTCGACCGATTTTCCAATATTTTTTTGTATTACATTTATATCTGGTGCTTGGTCAAATTTCCTATATTTCATGAACTTGGTAAAGTCAGTTCTTTAAATGAAAATGGATTGTATTGCCGCACCCCTTCTTCCAACAGCATTTGGTTCCAGAAAGATGGAAACCAGATCGGTTATGATTAGGCTCCAACGAATATTCCTAACAAATTAATATCCACCTGATTTGACTGTCCCAGACTTTTTTATGGGGCTGTGTCAAGCAAGAGGTATACAAACCCAACAACAACAACAACAAACCCAACTAGTTTAAATGAATTGAAGCAGTTGATTAAAACAATAATTGAGGCGATACCGACTCCAACCCTTCAGACGGCAACAAATCATTTTCTGATTAGGTGTCGTATATGCGATTGAAGGTAATTTTCTTTCATTTTCAAAACCAATTAGTTATATAAAATAGAATTGAATTTTCTAAACAATAAAAAAATAAATGAAATCCATTAACCGAAAAAAATTATTTGAATTTGTTATTGTAGTAACATTCAGTATAATTCAGCTCGAATTATGTGCTTAATAAACGTGTGAACAAGAAGGATACTACAAATACTAATTGACCAAATTTGCAGCAATCAATAACCCCTCTGCTATTTATAAGCAGAAGTCTTCAGAAGCTTTAAATTTGCTTCCTTTATTCTGATTTGAATCATTTTCCGATGAGAAGGAAACAATTTTACTACGTCTCTTCTGGCTGCCCGTATATTTTCGTAACAACAAAAACAGACGTTAAATGAAGGTTTATGTAGGTGAGTTCAGCTGACTGGCATTTCTATACTGGTTTAGTTCTCCTGAAGAAACAGTGTGCATCATTTTGGAGTAAATAATTCCTCCAATCATTAGGCAACAGTTTTATGCTCCAAAATGTCAAGGAAGGAAAGTACAAATTCAGAAAAGTTTCTTTTGATCTCGTTCAGAAACTGAAGAACATAAATTATATAAATTTATCTTTTCACTATCAAAAGGATATATTGCATTTATGCGCCAGCGTGTTCGTTATATCGCAATTTAAATATAGACGACAGTGAGTCGCCACTATGATCTAATGATCCATTGACTCGAGTTCGATTCAAATTTGTTTGTGCCTTCCATTACGTTGTTCTGCAAAGAATTTTGATGCAAAAGACTAAGATTGTTTTCTTAAGCGGGTTAAGTTCTTCAATTTTTCACCAATTTTGTTTATTTTCTTATTCAAATTTTAATCAAATCGAATAGAAGTTTTAATTACTTTAGAAACATTTATTCATATTTTGAAAAATTTTACAACGTTCTCTTAAGCGAACTAAAATGTCCGATCCCTTCGAATTCATTATAACCGTGTTGGACTGTAAGTAATAAAAATTTCAATAAAGAAATATGAGCCCTAATTCTCTAACATCGGTTTTTTATTATATCAATGATCAGAACACATATTTCAAGCGAACTTTTTCACTAACGCATGTCTTGGTACTATTTGATTCGTAGGAATCAAGGAAATGCTGCCGATATCGGCATGATTACATTAAAATCAAGGGTTCAAAACAAAGATAGTTTTGAAATAACATCCAAAAGTTCTCCATTAACTTCAAAAAGGACTCTGCACCTAAAAAAAGGATACTTCGGCACCAGATTAAGCACTTTGGAATCTATGCGAGCAAAATTTGAGGAAACTGATGTGGAATTGTAAATTTCGATACTTAACCGAGGAACACGGAAAATTACTCCTTTACCTTTCGCTACTGTGAGGACATAATAGGAGTGTACCGTAATTTGAAACGGGACTTGAAGGAAGATGTCGCAGGCATCGACCAGACTATTACTTCAACATTACTTGAAACTAAGAAAAAACGCAATGGAATGGCAACGTTTCGATAAAAGAAACAATAGATCAAGCCATAACCGCCGTAGAAAGTTTGTGGCAAAATATAGAAGATGGTCATCTTGATATGTACCAGACACAGAAATTTGTCATCTCGCGCTGCCGACGTTCAAAATCTACCAAATTGACGCAGTTCCTCTTTATTCTTGGGAAACAAGTAGTGATTCTGAAGGAATACTATTTTAGCAAAATGTACCTGAAGATTTTAAACGGCCTGTACCTGGCATCAATCTTGATATCTCCCACAAAAATTTGTCGGTTTTCCCGAATTAATTGTTTTCCAGGAAATTTCAATTCGTACACTGCAGCAATGCAAATTTTTGTCTATTTTACTGTCTTACAAAGCATGTCAGAGTTTGAAAACTAGTGGTCGATTTAACCAATATATTCTTAGGTTCACATCTTTCATTTTATTACATTTAATTTTTGAAGTTGTTGTAATATAGAGTTGAGCGTTTATAAAGACGAGTTTTATTGTGTTGCGAAACCCTTATGGCACTTTCCATACAAATTGACCGATTTAAAGAAATTCAATCCTGCCGCTGTAATTTCGGATTATAATTAATTTATTATTTAAAGTAAAATTTTCGAAAAAAATACAATCAGAAAGTCACATCCCCGTACCCCGGTACCCCGCATACGAGTACAAACCGTCGATCAAACTCACATGTTATTACCTTCACGTCTTGCTAAATGCCTTGTAATAAATTTATCAGAGGGGGTGTAATTTTTCGGATGATTTTTTTTGAAATTTTTGGAAGCATTATAACGTAATATAATTGCTATAAATAAGTAACTATAATATGCGAGTTAGGATTTACAGCGTAAAAAATAAATTTTAATAAATCAGACAATTTGTATGGGTGGTACCAGAAGGGGTGTGGCAATCGCCTCCGTTCTCATTGCAAGAACTCCTGATAATCAAACGCATTAGGTGAGCTAAATTCAACTGAATTCATCTTTCTTTGGTAACCGCTCAATTTGTACCAAATTTGACTAAATCTAGAGAAACCAGATACGATACATAAAACTGTATCAGAAGGGCGTTATAAACAAATACATTGCATTTGTTGGAAAAATGTGTTTGCATTTAATGTACGAATGCAATGCAAATGCTTTGTAGGCTATACAATGTAGTAGGCTTTGGAAAATACCCACATATTGCATATTAACTGTGTTTCCAGTCATCCTCCATGCACTTATATTGATTTTTTGAATAAACTTCGTTTTACGACCGTCCTTTTAGGCAAAAATCTCTGTGCTTTATTTGAACAATTGGAAAAGAAATATAATCTCCAGCATTTTTTACATTCCATGGATACGAGTAATGATATTATCCGGCTGCTACGACAAAACAAAATTATTCACTATTCACTTGTACATGAATGTGGTTTTCGTCAGATATTTCTTAAGGAATCCAATACGCAAAAACTAAATTTTCGCCTAACAGTGATAAATAAAAATTTACCGAACCTTCTTTCCAACTTATCAGGATGACGTATTTAGAGAACCTTTCAAAAAAATTAGTCTTGTCTATACGGACGATGTAACTATATTTTGAAAAAAAAAAAAAAAAAAAATAGGGAAAAGCTTTGCTGCGACATGGAAAACTGAGATCATATAAAGAAAGGGGAAACAATCATATATTATAATTATTTATTATAAGTTCTTTCAAACTCTTTTTGTAACTACAAGAATATTATATTATTCCAAAAAATTACCAAACACACGTTTGCTCTTTTGGATGTTCCCTTAACGTTCACTTCATTTAAAATGCTGTGTATTTGAGTTACAATATATCATAGCATAGGCTTCAATTTATATTTTGTAATGTTAATTTATTTTCTGTACATTGAAACAGAAACCTCATTAAATAAAATTAAATTTAAATAAAATTTAAAATAAAATTTGGTGGCAATCCGGCCTAATATTTTTTTAAGACAAACTAATAAAAAAAGTTATCCATAAATTTAAATTGAAAATTGATATAATAATTCGTTCATTTTAAATTCTGAATAAAGCAACATCACAAAGCAATACAACTGTAGTTAATCCCAAGTTTTTTGTAGGACCGAACAAGAAAAAAGACGAAAAACATTTTCCTAAATTTGGAGAGAAGCGCGAGAAATAAAAAAAAAAATAAACTAAATAATAGTTTGAACTCACAGTAACAAGTAAGTTTTAGCTTGCAATTTTGGGAATGACAAAGCGACTGAGAAAGTATATAAGACAGATTGTAGTCATCTTTAGAACATTCTGTAACACACACCAATCAAACTATTAAAGCTTGAGTTGATGTGTGATTTACGCGCTCAAGCCGTGAATGTTCGGCGAATTAACATTAGGGTGGCCAGGCGGAAGCCAAACTGAAACGAATGTGAAAGTTATCGGAAATACACATATTTTGGCATCAACAAACGGCAAATGATTTATGATTCATTAACAAACTTTTAAAACTTGGGGCGTAAGTTATAACCACGTATATGTACGAGTATACAGTCAAGAGAAAGTATAAGTTGTCAAAAATTAAAAATTTACCCTACATATGAAATCACCAGCTATTATAATACTTACCCCAACCGAAAGGTTTGATATGTATTTATTGAGGGGAACACTTGGTGGCCGGAGCCACTCATAATTAAAACATATATATTATAAAAAACCTTCTTGGTAATCACACATATTCTAAATATTGTAAATATTAAAAAAAAAGTGAATTTGTATCGCTAGCAGACGTAAATCTTTTGTATTCTTCTCTTATATGAATATCCCTCATCCATACTGAAGAACAGAGTAAGGAAGAGAAATTTCAAATCTTTCATTGTATTTCGTGGAATATAAGTGAAGGATAAAACGGAGTAGGAGTGAAAAACCAGGAATCCACTGTTCCATTTATTGTTATTAAGCTCCTTATATAATTTAACAGATTACCGGGATTTATCGGAGTTTTATACATTTGCAAATTTTCTTTCCACTGCCTTCGTGATTAGAATAAATTTTATTTTGAGAGTTCATGGCAAGCCTTCACAACACCTTATATTCGACATAATAATTAGCAAACTGAGGGGAAAGACTAGAAAAGTTATCGTGACAAATTGCCAGATGTAAACATGGGTGGACTTTGAGGGAATTTCAATGGAAAATTTCAGTGTAAGATGTAATTTAGAGGAACTATTTGACAAAATAATAGGCGCCAACGCCAATAGTATGTCTAATGGAAATATTTCTTTCCATCGGTATTCCGGGAATAGTGGTTATGACAAAAATCACGAGTATTAGTTTCCTTTGGAAAATAAGTTCAGAGCAAAGATTTTTCAAGTTCCATTCTATGTTGTCAGAAATAAGGCGCTGCCTGAAGGTAGAGAATGCCTGCAAGAACTTTTCACTTTTTTTTTGCATATATCAATATGTGATTATAATGACACGATTCATTTAACGATACAAACTAAACCATTTGAGACCGCACATTATCCATGGTTTAGGGTCCTATAGTATGCTTTAATAATAATAATAATTACATTTAATATTTATATTAATAATTTAAGTATCAGATTTTATTTACGAGTTTGCAGCTAATTAAATGCATGGGTTGCAATAAAATAACGTAAACAAACAAGTTTCACTGACGTCGGTTATTGATTGAAGTGCTGAGTATACAAATATTAATATTAAGCAACTAAAATTGTCAACTGCAATTTGCAATATGTAGTTTTATATACAAATATAAACAAATTATATAAAAGAAGGAACGTCGTAGATAAGATTATTTGCTTTTACCGCAACTTTCATCAGAAGGATATGACAATCGGAATGAGATCCAGGAATGCTTTGAGTGTAGAAGGGACAAACTTGGTGGCATTTGGGTGAACTTTGGTACCCAGATAACGTAATACATATTCTTCCGGAAGTTTCTACCGCTGAGCCGTGAAAATCGAATCAAGAAACATAAGGAGGGTACAACTTAGTATATAATATATAAGTAATGATGAAAAGATAACTATTTGTCTACAGAATACAACGCCACGGAACAACTGGCAATGCTCTCCAAGTTCAGTTACACAGGATAAGCAAAATCAAAGTTATTTGAAATGTAAGTAACTAAAATCCACATTGTTCAGAATGAAAACAACCGGAACAAATGCTCGTGTTCCAAATGAAAATGGGAAATGGTTTCGATCATCGACACTAATGATTTATTGGCCAACATTTATTGTTAACATGAAAAATGCAAAGAATACGGAAATCTAAACGTTATACACTTAAAACACAACATACCTCCAACCCTGTCGGGAACTATCTACTACTATTTTGCACTCTTACTTATAATTAGTTTATTATGAGAACTTCAATGGATTGATTTGGTCTTTTTTGCTTTGCAGTTGGAAATCCTTGCTACCTTCGCCACAACTATGTTGATCACATAGATCGAGTCGGCGAAGCCATTATTCAGTACTTATTCTGAACTTGGAGATCAGTTATGCGGGTCTACTAATTCTCTATTTCTGAGGTGATGGCCGTTTGCTTATTATAATAAAGGTACGAGCTATCGCACAACATCAGCGCTCTATGGCATTTATGGAGTCATATTATTTGTAAATCACAACACTAAGTTACTGATATGAAAACTTATCCGCAGAGGCAAAATCAATAAAGGACTTCCACAAAGTTTTTAATCTAAGCTTGTCCGCTTCACAAAATATTGGAATCTATAGAGAAAATTCGAACTTTTACATACTGCTGTATACGTATCAAATGGAAGGTTAGCTTCAGACAATGGATCACTTTCCGAAAGTTTTGCAAAATCGTTTTCAAATACTTGAAGTTATTGGAAGCTAAGTAGGAGCGAAACAAGTCTCGGAAGATTAAATCGGTTTCCAAATAATAATATATGCGTTAATTATCTCAAACCCTATCGCCGGTCCATATAATACCCAAACAGAATTCGTTTTTGCACCGTCAAACATTCACCCCTGCTCACCAACAGCAACATCCACCAGAAAATAATGATTCCGGCCAGATAAAATCGAAACATCAAGAGAATTTCAACTCCTCCCAGATAAACATATTCGCGGAGGCACTTATTAAAAGACTTCCTATTCCATGAAAATGGCGGAAAGTCGAACCAAACCATGTAGTGAGTGAGCGTAAACTTCGATTCAGTAATATACGTATATGCTTCCCGGCTTTCCTACATCATTTCAACAAAACCAAACATCTTGTTCGACGTATCTTATGACACATACAGCCTGGCAAACAATTTGGCAGCCTGTAATAGGAAATTCAAATAAAATTTTTTTATTAATCAATGTATTTCATTTATTTATTTTTTATTGTTTCTATTCAGGTTTATTTTATATAACTAATTGGTTTTGAAGGTGATAGGCCGTAAATGATCTCCATGCTCATTCACGTGACATGCTACACCTGATCAGAAAATTATTCATTGTAGGATCGCCTCAGTAATTGCTTTAATGGACTACTTCAACTTAGTCAAATTTCTTGGTTTAGTTTTGTACACCTCTTGCTTGACATAAGCCCATTAAAGAAGCTTGGAGCAATCAGGTCATGCGACCTTGGTGGCCAGCGGAAAGTGGGGTATCCGGATATTAATTCGTTTGGAAAGCAGAGTTCCCTGATATTAATTTGTTTTGGGAATTCTCGATGGAACTCCGCCATAACCGGTATGATTATGTGTGCAGTAGCTCCATCTTGCTAGAACCAAATGCTGCTGAAATGGATTCGTCCTAGGCGAAGTTTTGGGTACAAAAAAACTCCTTCAACATCTTTAAATAATGGTCCCCAATGACGGTTGACAGTTGACAGTAGCAGGATTCATGCGCCACCCTGTTCAGCAATCTGGCGAAAATTCTAACTTACTAACTACTATACGAGACTAGATATGACTCTGGGATGCTACACGGAACCGAGTCTTTAAATACGACATGCCCAGCAGGCAACACCGTTACCGTAGCAATGAACTCTACGTAATCCCCAGCGACTTTACAAGTGCTCCATAAAGCTATATGAAGATTTAAGGTTATCTCGTCATTGCGATTTGATACCTCAAAGTAGAGTCCTGAAGTTTTTTGAAGCATCTATTGATGCCTTCACGTGACTCATTAAGTGACATCCTGATGACTGGTTTAATAGCTCAAGCAATTCAGTCTGCCAAAGTTTATGTTTACGACCGATTTTGGGAAAATGTGAGTATGCCCGGATCTGAGGAAATATATACCAGGAAGAAACAATTTAGGTTTTGAGTTCATTACCATACCAATATAGCTCTTCCGTAATTCTCATCTTAACACAGTTACCTGGCGACCAACAGGCGTCGCAAAATGTAAAACAAGGGTTAATTGGAGAGATAATTATCTTCTGCATCAATTCCACTCTGCCCATTGTTTGGTAATAATTGATTGTGCGCAACTGGTTGAAAACCAATCTGTGGTTCTTGCTGCTTTGGCGTAGATCTGAACGCCGCTACCACTTTATGCTTCAATGGTGTAGCATTTCATTCATCAGGACTCGATTCCTTCAACATCAAACAAAAATGAAGGGGAAGTGAATTGCATGCCACTTGTTGGCATTAACCACGTCAAGAACACTGGAACAATGTTCAACTCGAGTTGCACTTGGTACGAAATGCCTTTAGCTATCGTACGATGACGTCACCAATATTCTTGTGTTCACAATACACTGATACGTATTTATTTTATAAATGTTATTAATAATCGAGATACTTAAATTATGAATACCACAAAAAGATTTGATTTCGAAAATGCATCTACCAATTTATTGAGACTAACATGGACCTACATTACCTGTATCGGATCAATTTTGCTTCAAGGCAAATGCTCTGCGGATCTCAGTTATCAAAAACTGTCCTGTATTATCCGAAGCAGTCAGAAGTTATGATACTTTGGGTACCGCTGACGCGGTAACGGTTTCTGAAAATATATTTATTCAACTCGGTGGAATTGACATATTTTGGTGTAACGTCTCGCCGTAAAAGAAAATACTTTACTTTGGGCATTACACGCCCAAATGCACGTTTTCGTAGGGGCATCAAAGGAAGCTTGCGGACCAGCACTACTGCAGACCCAATTTGATACCAAAGTGAAGAATTAGATACTCTACAAGGACGGTTCGACTCAGAAATTATTTTGGTTTTGGATCAAGAGCGCACCATCATTACTCCCAAGCTTCGTTACCAATCTACCTATATTTTTCAAAATATAAGGCCTACCCTCAATGGTCAATGGCAATATGTCAATCGGAAGGATAACCCTGCAGATGTAATTTCAAGAGAATTTCACAGAAATTCACAAAATTGATTCGCTTGTTTTATGACGCACAATTTCTACACTTCATCTATTTATACGGAACTATTCAAAAAAGACATGCTGCAGAAATACATATACGCAAGCACTGGATGAATAACGTATGAAATTGATCACAAAAATCTGTCTACCTTTCTACAATGCACCGTAGGCTACGTCTTAGTGCTCATCTATCAGGGTAAAATGGAAGTCTCCCATACTCTACAGAGAAATATTTTTGCCATAAAGGAATTAAGCGACGCTCTTCAAGCTGTTGGAAATTAACCACCATTAACGACTTACGTTTATTCCTAGAAAAATTCAAATTGACAAACTTTAAAGTTATATGACGGTATCAATTTAATAATTAAACCGTCAAAATATTAAATTGATATCACTTTGATGATGAAAATCTGGCAAGAATTACACTACTGGTTGATTAAGGGCTAAACCACAAATGTTTCAACAAATAATATAAAGATTTTCGGAAAGTAAAATCTTATTATTTAAGTCTTTTATAAAATCTGGAGTTAGTTACCGTTGTCCACTTTGGGTACACTACGAACTCAGAGGAAAACGTCGGCACAAGGTCCGCTGGCTTTTCAAAGGGTCACAGGAAAAAATTGATCCAAGGGCGGAATGGAATTAAGATTCATACCTCCCAAGGTCCCTCACCAGGGGAAGCTGTGAGAACATCTGCTTTTTTCAACTGTCTCTACAGCGACGATCACATATAAGGAATTAAATAATAGTAAAGGAGGTCGAAACACTAAATTCAGATCTTTAGCTAATAGAAAAACTGTTAAAACCGCAAACTGCAGAAAGAGCAAGTGACCAATCGATATCGATCTTTACTGTATGTATCGCAAGCGCGTTCAAAAGAAATGAAACAAGAACAACTAAGACCTTCGCAATTAGTAACATTTCTCTCTAGTTAAGTGATTCTTCTGTCTTCGCCAAACTGAAATTAAAATCATAAATGTTCTTACAGACTCTTAACATGGTCGGCTTCCTGCTACCACCGTATCAATCACACGGGGAATTGAATGTAATTAGAGCTCACATCAAAGATACTTCTTATTAACCAAGCCAAGGTAGTTGCTATTCATTGATCAACAACCATTTACATTATTGAAAATATCCGGGGGCGGAAGCGGAATTCTCATCACTGTACCTTCTGAAACACCATACTTGGCCATTAGCTGTCATAGAGATAAGCATTATATCCGCTGCACCAGTTATATTGTGGCCATACCGAATAGCGGCTAAGTCATTTATGTTCTGAGGCGATATGCATTTAATTCGATTTAACCCAACCGAGCCCCGTTTACGTCCTATTGTAACCGGTCCTATTGTAACCGGTGCCCTGAATCTAGGAACTATGATGTAGTGTCAGATTTCCAGCATTTCGACGCAAACTATCAGAAAATGATTCGACGAGAAAATCCAAAATGCGGACTCTCTGAGCAGGATGCCTTCTACAGACGACGTGTGAATTGTTGTTCAGACTATATCAAACACTCATTTGGATAAAGAAATGATTTCGCACGAGTAACGTACTAGAAATCGATGGGAATATGATTCTGATTCAGATCCATATTTACATATATTTTTCCACTAACCTGAAGAGAAAGTGCGCACTACCCTTTAACTCGGATGATCCAAGCAAGGTGCTGAAATTCCAATTACAAAGATGACACGAGCTGGTCCGGAGAAATTCGGAGAGATGTAAAACACCGCCAAAGATGGCGCATAATACACCGGTATTTTTTCTTTTCAGAATCATGTTGTCATAGTAATGATAACAGCAATCTACGCTAAAACGAAGTCGATCAACGCAAGAGACTGTAATTAGACCAGAAGTCAAGCAGTCAAGTGAATTGTTTACAATAAGAGTACGTATTTATTTTAAATAATGAAATATATATGCATATGTATGTGCATATTTCTTTTAGTGACAAAATAAAATTTTGTTCATTTACGCAAAACCATAATAGACATTTATTGTAATATTATATTATAGTTCTTACGTTTTCTTTTGATGTTATTTAATTTTAACAAAGACTGTGATTTCCAATACATTTTAATTTTGCTTTTTACATTTTTATATATTTAGAGTCGCTAAGTACAACAAATTGATTATTATTGCGTTGAAAATTTAACAGCAAAGCTATTTTAATGAAGCTGAAAAATGAGGTGGTAGCTCCTTAGGAATCATATATGGAAGAACAGTGCAAACGGGCACGTATGAAGCTGTGTTCCTGGAAGATCCAATGACCACTACTTTGCGTATAACGACGAAGGTGGCACAATAACAAATTGCAAATGTTCCGTAAATAAGGAAAATTGGATAACTTCAGTCTTTGATCCCTAACGGGCACTTTTTGGCGTATCAACTTAACAGTTTACAGATGTCTCGAATAATACCTTCATTTTTACGTCTTCAACTATTAAATGGTAAAAAAACAAGGTAGCAGTCTGTAAAATTTATAGAACATTTTCAAAATCATTTCATACAATACTATGCTGAATGGTAACTAATTTGAAAAGTTGGGAGGATTAGAATTAGAAATTTTAAAGCAGAAAAAAAGGTAAATTATAAAGCCGTTGGAAATAGAATGAAGATCTTAAAAATTTTTTTTTCCAAAGTAAATCACTTTTGTAAACCATACAAAATTTGTAAGGAAAACCAGAATGAAAGACATACAAATAATATTGCGGTACCGAAATTCCCAGGAGGTATTGTTTTTGTAATAATAAATTATTGACAACCATGGATAAGATTTCCAAATAAAAGCATGCTAAAGTATTGAAACCTAAAGCTGCCGAAAGTATTAATGAGCGAAAACACTTCTTCCTTTGGTGTGCGACATACTCGTATTTGCAGTAGCGAAAATTAATTGAACTCATCTTTCATCAATACAATGTTAAGATACTCAAAACTCCTCGGCAACGGCAGCAGTAAATGATCACGTTATCTAAATTAAAGCGCTGCCTGAAGAGAGAAAACGCACAAGAACTTTTCAGAGCTTTTGCATAGATCAATCTGTGACGCAATTCATTCAAATACACAAGCAAAGCTTGTAGATATATTTTCCGGAGAAAAATAAACCCAGATCCACGGGTTATAGAAAAATAGGAAGAGAATACAATTTGGAGGATATTAATTAGTACAATACAAAAATATTTCGTAAGACATACTAAAAAAGACAAGCAGGTTTTGTGAAAGCTCAAAATAAAACTCGGGCGGAAACCCGTTAAGGAAAACAAAAATACGACAATTATCACTGAATATTTATAAAATTTTATATACCTTAAAATTTTTCGTGAATAATAATAATAGAAACTAACAGGCAACTTTCAAATTTTCAGATGCCTAAAAGTGGCTGTGGACTAACAAACCTTGTTTATGGAGACATTTAAAACAATTCACATATTGGTATGGATAAATATTAGAATATTATCAAATCGCGAAAGAAATTATATACATTCCAAAGCGTAAGCGAAACTTCTTTTCTCAATCCTTTGATTATTTGTGAAATTATGGAGATTCAATACTGAACAAAAAGATTCTTGAATTTGATTAATAACCCATGAAAGTATTGAATTTGGTTCGCGATGTTGTCGATATAATCTCGAGAAAAACTAAAAAATACAATAATGATGATGATAAAGAGTTGTTTTAAGACAGGTATGCTAAAGCAAGAAGTAACAAATATTCAATAAGCCATCCACTGGTCAAAAGTGGGAGTAGTAAATTCATCCATTTTATCAGATGAAAAAAATATCCTGCACCAGATCATTGTGACATCTTTGCAATGGAAGAAATGTCGGCTGAATCCATGTTTCATCACCAGCTATAACATTTTTTGTGGAAGTGTGGTCGGAACTGCCTCAGTCTAGCATTTCTACATCGATTGACTTAGTTTTTAAAGAAAATGCGGCTCATTCGCAGGTCGTGCAGCGGTGTCACATTTCATACCCATGTTTTGTCTGCACTGTATCACGAAGTTTTTTTTATAAATTTGATTCATAGTAAGCCTTCAATACGACGAACAAACTAAATAATAAATCGTTCTTAATTTTCGTACCAGTATAGAGTCTAGTTGTGGAAACTAAGGGATTAAAATAATTTTGTCAATACCTTTAAGCGGGCGTTTGTTATTTAATTTTCGGTACTTTTTTGATAAAATGTAACTCATTTAGATATTATGGTATCAATGATTTTAACTTATAAAATAAAATTGATATAACATTTGGTGTTATATTAAAAGTCTGCTTTTTTAAAACGCTTGTACTTTTATAAAAATACAAATTACAAATAATTACAAACAGTTTTATAAAAATAACATCTATCATTTAAAAGTTGTAGGAAAGAAAACTAACGTAATACGACTTACTTATAAAACAGCACACACTTAACCGAACTTTAAAAATTCATTTTGATGTATATTAATAGTAATAACATGCGTAACATTCACTGCGATAGAGACAATTTTACCAAAATTCTAAAGCAACATAAAAATTGCATTATGCCGTTGTCCAGGAAGAATGAGATAGCGGCTCTAAAATTAAATCCTTACTAGTTACGGACCCAAGAATTTAATAAGAGAACGAAAATTAGGACACAACTAGTAAAACAAAGCAATGAGAACTAAAGAACTGTGAGCACAGTTTCAAACGTACATACAATGTATTAATCAATTAGGTTTTGCTCCACTACAAACACCTATCAATCCGTAGCATAGAAAGAATGCCATTAATTGAAATCAAACACAACACCTTGTGGTTGGTGCTTATAATTCAATACAATTCAGTGAATGGAAATTGAATATACTCGTACATATGTGTGTTGCAATGCCTGGCAAAGAAAGCAATATTTTGTTTCTTACTCGATACTTGTGGCACACTTTTTCCCGTTTACTTTGTTCTTCCAGTGTTGTTTTCTAAATTAAAGTATATGTATACATTTGATCAAAAAGTAAGGGGAATTAGGACCCTTCGGAAATTAGTACACGTATGCCAACTAACAATCTAATTATCCGCGAATTCTCTTATATGCCCTCCATCGACTGAAATCGGATGCATCAAAGTGGTAATTCGAGTTTTGGGAAAAGGAAAAGAAGGAGCCTTATCAGCTAAGTATGATATTTGTTGGGTCTTTGGGCAGAAATTTGTTCACAATGTGGAATGATGCAACATCGTGTTGTAAAATCCAAAAAAAAATAGTAATAATAATAAACGTTCATAATGCTCAGATAATATCTTGCCTGAACTGGTAAGAATTCCGAGTGCACAACGCCGAGATAATCAAATATAACTGATTTTGTTACGTTGACTTTTGAGCGACTCGTCAAAGTTTATATTTGTTTCAGCTTCGTCTTAGTTAGAAAGCGCCATTCCGAAGTTTGTTGACCAGTTTGTATGCGAAGGTCATAAATCCATACCTCATCACCAGTTATAACGCGTTGTATAAATGTACGGCCGGAATTGACTCGTTCTAGCATGTTTTCATCTTTACGCAATTGAGTTTTTTACTCGATCTGAAAAGCGTTTCAGCTCAGGGCGATCTCTCTCAGATATGAAGTGTGATTTTCAGTCATCATTTGCCTAACTTAAACGGTGTTAACTACGATTGCAGGCGTCGATTGCCGCCGACTCGAATAAGGCAAATTTTTCATTAAATATCGACAGCTTTTCAATGCACGGTACCATCCATGTGCATGTATTTTTGATAAAGTCGATTCAAAGTAAACCTTCTGTAACATCTTTAGCGATTCAACATACGAAATTTCACTTGTAGTACAAAATTTGAGACAAATACTTTGTTGAATATCTTAGCATTTGTAAAAATTGCAAACTAATTTGGGATGAACTGACAAAATCAAGCATTGTAAATGAACTAAATGACAGATCGCGGTATTCTTTTACAGAATGTATACTAATTTTTAATTACTTTCGACTAAATTTTTGTTTTTTGTCTTGAATCAAGTAACGAACTGCCAATGATCAGTATTGTAGGGGTTATCCATTCAGTGGTTTCAAAAGTGCTGGTCTGACCACGTTGTCAGCTGTCATATGAAGTGTCATTTATTCAGTGAAAGGTTGGAGGTGTTATTGGGTGTTTTTTTTTTTTTGTCGAAAATAACGCTGGAGGAGTCATTACCGCCAATTCATAGCCCTATGGTAAGCCCTATGATAACCGAAGCCACACAACACGACTGATTTTAACTTTATTGCATAATAAATTTCCAGAAAACATAATTTGTCGTTTTGGCGTCGTCAATTGGCCAACAAGATCATGCGATTTGGCACCGTTAGTTTTTTTTTTGTAGGGCTATGTTAAAGTCCCCAAACGTTAGAGTATTCGTCAAGTTATCGCCGAGATACTGTCCACAATGTGCGAAAAAGTGGTCGAAAACTACCTCAAGAGGATCCACTGCTGCAACCAATCCCGAGGCGGTCGGTTATATGAACACATGACTCGTGTGCATCAATAATTTTAACCATAATTCAAAGCACATTTTATAAAATTACTGGCTTCAGAATTAATGGATTGGATCATACTACTAATATTCATAACTATTATTTTAATGCCAAAAATGTTTTCCGGGTTAACAACAGAATCTGAATCGATTTGGTTTTGTGATAACACTGCTAAGGATGTGGGTAACTACCGTTATCCAATTTTAACCGATTTTTGGAGAATTTTGAGTTTATGACGAAAATTTGTGCAAGTGTTATAAAACATTGAGTTCAATTGATTAGTTAGTTAGTTAATATCAATTTTGTAACTGAAGTTCAGTTGAAATTAAACATCCAGTAAAGCAAAAAGCTCCATAAAACAAGACAACTCGCTGTTGTTCAACTAGAAAATGGCTTGTGGTTCGACCTGCGTAAAGCATATGAAAAATTATGATCATAAATACTTCCCTGATGAAAATAAATACTGAATGGTGTCTAAAAAATATCTCCCAGCTTCATAATTCTTCTAATTCAAATTAAAGCAAACTCAGAATCTCAACTTCTTTAGTTCAACAATATATCAGTAGAATATCGGATTAACCGCACAGTCTACTTGAAGTGACAAATCTCTCTCCTCTGTAAGAAATTCTGAAACTCCGATTTTCCCATCTGAATATTAAAAAAAGAACAAATTTTACAATGAAAACTAACTGACGAGCTGCGTCACTAACTGACCTGATCATAATATATTTAGAAATTAATGTACAGTAGTAATAATTACATATTTTGCTTAGACGTATAACGTATCAATAAAATTAGTTTGTGAAAGAAAGTTTGTTTGTGAATTTGTATTAAATAAATAAAGTTTTTTAAGTCACCTGTGTTTGGAATGGAAATAACATAGGCAACATATTTCCATCTACACAAAAAATGGCATTAAATTTACTTTAACTGTGTTGGAAGTATTTATAACAAAGAAGCATTTGCCTCCTGCCATTTAGAGGAGAAAGCTGACCTAATTACGGAATTACGTTATACTCACAAATTCTCCTGTCTGTAGCACAGAATAACACGGAACAACACACACCTGGCTGTTCTTTTCAAATTTATTTCGATTCATATTAATGATATAATAGCTCGAGTAACAGTCATTCCAAACGATTTTACCAACACCCCAATGCAATATAGGAACGACATTATGTGGCATAGTCGAAGAAGAATGAAATAGCAAAATTAAATTCTTACTGGTTTTGAAACTGAAGGTTAATAAACAACTTACAAACTAGCGGAAGGAAGTGGGTATGAAAAAATCACGTACTCATCGTTCGCATCAATAAAATTCCTGCTCGTATCGATGATGGTGGGTGGGATCCTGAGGAAATCCATAATAAAGATATACTTAGTAAAGTAAGGCAACAAGTTTCCGACTGAGGAACTGTGAGAACAGCTTTAAGCGTACTTACAATAGATTAAACAGTATCCGAGAACTAAACAGTTTTGCTTTACGACGCACGCAGGCTAATGCGCACGCACAATGCACAGCATAGCTTCGATGTTGTTACTTGAAATCAAACACAACACCTTGTGGTCGGCGTTTAGGAGTCAATTCGGTTGAATGTTATTTGACCGGTTCTGGTTTCAAAACGAATGGAAAAGGCTATTTTTGTAGACCTTCACTCAGAGGAATGAAGCTATGTATAGATATATGTCATTTGATATGGCCCAGAAAGAAGCTTTTAAAGTACGGCTACAGTAGGTTCCCCTGCGCCACATAGGTAGTAAGGTTCGAGGGTGTTTCGTATTTTCAGTCTTGGGTACTGTTAGGGCCAGTGGCCTAATCTTGTGTGTGTGATATGTTGCCGGATATAATCTGTGATGCCTTTTTGCTTGCTTTAACAAAGTCGCGAGCTCGCACAGACATTTAGCGCTCTACGCCGCTTAAAGCCTGTAATAACTAGGAGGGAAGAAATACAAACGCAGTTAGAACTTACCATGGAACTTAATGTTCGCGGACTAGTTTACCACAGTTTATTAATTAACTATATTTATATTA
This sequence comes from Philornis downsi, assembly GCA_019455685.1. Lineage (NCBI taxonomy): Eukaryota > Metazoa > Arthropoda > Insecta > Diptera > Muscidae > Philornis > Philornis downsi. The sequence continues at coordinate 5,206,398 of JAHXMU010000095.1, forward strand.
AAACTAATCTACCTTAATTAGGTGGAAGATGAATCCAGTTGTATTCAATGTGGCAGTGTATTTACAGTTCAACCACCATGACATGCTTTCGGCAACACCAAGCTAAAATTAAAGCGAATCGAAAAAAGTCACTAATTCAGGCACAAGAACAACTAGAACAATAACCAGCTGGTGTTGCATTTATTGCAAAATGTTTTTGGTCAACGTACACCAATGACACTATCAGTGCTATTATGAATGCTTAAATTGGTATTGGCTTACATATGTATATGTATATGTAAAATGCACACAAATCACATCACCACTCCCCCTTGTTGGAAGTAATGGCTATCGGTCTATTCGCACTACGTTTGGTTCTCTATAGGGGATGATTAAGTTCCGTAGTAGCACCAAGTGCACTTAGATTCCGTTTATTGTCATCCATATAATGTTTGAATAGTGATGTTCGGCACATAATAATTTCTGTAGCGTCCTTTCATTACGGCCATGCATCAATTGCTTCTACATGGTATTTATTTCCATCATAGTAGCCGACAATTTTGGATAGTACGAGAAAGTAAACTTTCAAGCGAAAGCGATGTTACCACCAATGCGAATTATGTTGGAATCATGTGGGCATTTTGTAGTTTGTGATTGGAATCTCCGACTTCCTCTACTATAACTTTATTGGCCACTTAGAGCAAGTCGGCGAACCCCTTATTCAGTAATTATTCCGATCTTGGAAATCAGTGTTATAGAATAAGGTCAATTCTAACGTGTATTCTTCTTAGGTTGGTACGGTGTTTTTCACATTTGTTGCAACTTAACCTAACGTGTGTTGATTGATCCTCCTCTATCACTTTTAAATGCCACTTGCGAGATTTTCCCCTAACCCGAACAGTGGTAGTCGTTGGACCATTTAAACTCATCACCTCAAACCAAACCTTTGATAACTTATTTTCCCTGCTTTGGTTTCTTACTGATGGTGCAGAATTTGGATTTGGTCTCTTATCACATTCACGTTTTGACTGTAATTTTACATTTTCCAAATTTTTTTCGACTAATTCCTGCTATTTTTGCAGCCGAAATTTCAATAACTTAATTGGGTCATCTGAGTTATAAATAGGGGCACATTTTCTTCCCAATTCGTTAGGCAAATCTAAGTTCAGCTCATGTAGAGTCTCGGAAAAAGTTTGATCTGTAAACTGTATTTTTGTGCACAGGCATCGGTGGGACCAGCCACTGGTCCGAATTGCAGCAGTAGATATTCTGTTAGAAGACGATGACTGAGGATGGTATGGGATGGATGGTGTTAAGCCGTTTAATTCCTAAAGTTTTAATTTTTCTGTAAGAGCAAATTATTCGCCCAATTCATTATGCAAGTGAATCACTAAATGGTATTGAACAAAATTGCAGTATCATATTATGGAACAACAGTACCATTTTTGCAAGAAGAAATTTAATTGAAACTGATCATAGGTCATTGTCATGCTTGTTCTCTATTGAAGGGCCTAACTTAAAATTGATTTACAAGAATATGATTATAAAATGAAATGTGAAAATCCAGAATAAAATAACGACAATAGAAGACAAAATACTCTTATATTAAGATGTTTTTCGGATAGACAGTGAAATAACCTTAGGGATCGTAGGATAGGGTATAGATATAGTAATTTTTACTAGCAAACAGACTTACTCGTATTGGACGAAATGGAAATATTAATTATAAATGACAAAAGTCGTTTCACTTACGTCGTTTCATATACAAGAACTAAAGTTGCCGTTTCATTTTAAGAATATCGCAATATCATTATCGTTCCGCTTCAAATACAACACTTTAGAACCAATTACTAATAGGGAAAATAAGTCATTGTATTTGAAAGAGATTAACGTAATAATGATAATAAAATTATATCCAACACCATCAAAAATTATAAAAAAGGAAGATTCCTGCATTAACAATATTGTAATAAATGAAAATGGGAAATGCACTTTAGCAGAATTTATAAACTGTGAAACTCCAGAAATAAAAATAGGTTTAGTATTACTTAAGAACTTTTCTTTGGAAATTTTTCTAATAACTGGCTATACTATAAAAACAATATTTTTACAAAAATTGTATTATCATGGTTTTTTCCAAAATTTTAAAATGATTGTGAAAAATATATTAGTTTATAATAAAAAGTGGAGAAAACTCCTATGAATTTAGAACTGGAAGACATACAAATTCGATATGAAAAAAATTTCAGCGATCTGAATGAAAATCATAGAATAAGGAAAACTATAATAATACTATAAATTACTGCTTGTAATTTGCACATTCGTGTCAATATTTTGTAAAAGAAAAGTACAAGTATTCCAAACATCCTGGAACGTACGGAAGCCTCAATCTAAAAATTATGATATAATTTTGTTGTTTTCATTTATTTACTATAATTTGCTTTCATCTTTCTTCGTTAAATCGAACGTATTGCCACCAAATATAGTATAGGGTTATCCATTTTTTCTTTCAAGGTAAAGTTAAATAAAACACAAATAAAGGCATGATTTCGATGAAACATTTATTTGATTATAATACTTGGAACTTAATATTATGTACAGAAAACAATGTCATTTAAAACACCGCCTCTGGATTGGTTGCAGTAGTGGATCTTTTGAGGTAGTTATCGAACAAATAAGGCCCAATGACACTTCCAGACCATAATGCGCACAGAACATTTGCTTCTTCCGGCTGCAATGGCTTCTCTGCAATCAGTTTCGGATTCTCCGAGCACCATATGTGACAATTTTACTTGTTGACGTAACCACCGTTGAGAGATGAGCTTCATCGCTGGACAAAAATTTTGTTCGATTGGAAGCCCACGTTTGAATCACCACTTTTGTAGTAAGTTTAACTCTTCTACGCGTTCTTCGGTTGTTAAACAATCCATATTAGTAAATGGGAAACCTTTTACTAAATAAATAACACTTCGAATTGCAGATATTTAATAGTTGACAGCCATGCCAGACCGACAGTTTTGAAACCACTAAATGGATAACCATATAATAATTGGTTGTGAAATATTGCTGAAGAGTTTTAAATAGAAATTCTGTGGCACACAAGTATTCCCAGACGAACTAAGTGGAATTCCCACAAATATCAATATTTTCAGTAATCATTTTGATGTTGTAAATAAATGGAATAGAAAGTAAATTAAGTTAGTTAGAAAACTCACAAAAAAAAAACAATTAATAAGAATATTAAGTGCAAACAAAGAAAAATATTTATTTTTTATTTAAGTGGCATTTAATTAAACTTTCACAAATACAGATGGAAACCAGTCAAAAAGCCAAGAGAGTTTGTGAAGCTTTCGGTAATAAATCGGAACTACTGATTATGAACTGTCATGACAAAACACCTTTCACCCAATTACTGCAACTGAAATCAATGTAGTTTTGAGTATTTTTGTTACAGGTGGTGTACAGAGGGACAACGGGGGTATATTGACGCATTGCCTCTTATGCGTGCAACAATGTCTCGCGATTTCTAATTAATGAACAGAAATCTTATGTGTGGCATCATTGTCGGCGAATAATTATTTCCATTAGAGGCTTTATTGTATTTATACAATATGTACCTCAAAAGCAGTTAAGGATGGCACCAAACACATGCAATCCATCAAACCCATGTCCACTGCAAGATCAAATTTATGCTGGATAACCAAGAGATAGTCTGTGAAAAAATTTTAAGTAGTCGATAAGAAAAGATTCCAAACAGATTTTGTCTATTAACATAGAACAAGTCCTAATAACTTATACTTGTGGCAATGATAACATTGCAGTAAGAGGCATTGCATTACTGAATTTCAAGAATGGTTCAATATCAATTGGAGTTCAATATCAAACAACGCTTCAGAACATTGAGACGAAATACTCCAACAACTTCAACAAACACTAAGAAATTAGTAATTGAAACACTAAAACTGGATCAATCTGGAGGTATAACTTCAAAAATTCGAATTGATTCTAAAGAAGGAAATTACGGCCATAAGTAAATTCATCCTGCCTTCAGTTGGTCGCAATACCCATATTGCTTCTAAAAGCTGCCCTATTTTTGCCGTGGGAGATATCAACAGTTAGATACCACATGAGTTACATCATCCTCTACATAACTATAGCAAATATATATATTTCTGTAGAATTAAGTCCCCATCTACTGTGACCATCACTGTAAGCATTAAACTGTGTTAACAAAATAACTTGAACTTTTCCAAAATATTTCTTTAGAATTAAGTACTTTTGCAATATTAACAATAAGTTTGTAATACGCTTTCGATTATAACATATTTCTTTGGAACTGAATACTTTTGTAGTAAACCTAAAAGTACCAACAAGTGTTTAAATTCATTGACCGTTGTTCGGTGACAAAAAATTTTTTTTTAATTTGTTAAGTAGTGAGCTTAACTCATGTCAATTCTTCTGTATCTACTAAATTTGTTGTGACCATCGCTTTACTCTAAGGGGACAGCAGTTATTTTGCCACGTCTATCCCCAGGACTACGATAAAAATGGCATAGCAAAACAACAACAGCAAAACAGCAGTAGCAACAGAAACAACGACATAAAAAAAAAAACAATAACAAAAATAACCATAACCAGCCAGCGTCCAATTCTGAAAAAAAACGTCGTATGTGGGAAAAAGTAGTTTTAAGCGAATACTCATTAAATATTAATAAGCAATAATAAATGCAAGTATAGTCCAGTCTCCCAGGCCAGTATTTTCACAATTTCCAAATAATTTCCTTAAATCAATATCAGAGCAGTTTTAAGTATTATAAGTATGTGAGATTGCCTTTATTCTGGTCTATAAAAACTTACTATTAAGGGATTTAAAAAACATTGTAATGCCAACAACAAAAGTAAAAAATGTTTGCATCTGCGTTTAGATGTGGTGGAAGTTTTATTTATTTAAGTAACTTTTTTATACTGATTTTCATAGGGAGCATTGATATTCATTATACTTTCATCTAAAGGAACAAACAACCAAGATTGAGTCGATTTCCGTCTGCCTGGTTAGTCAAGTGGTGGACACGATAGCTGTCGATAATCTCTACTAAAATTGTTAACATTTTTCCGGATCGTAAATTGCCTATTTCAACCCAAAATGTCAGGCACCTTCCGTACAAGTTAACCGAATTGCAGAAATTTAAGTTTACCTCCGTATTCGTAGACTGGAATAGCTTAAATTTTTGTCCATTGCATATGTTTATAATGGTTGGCAGAATTTGAAAAAATCATGCAACTAATCACACCCATGCAAATTGATCGATTTCCTTAAAGTTTTTCCAGTAATTCCTAATTCGTAGACTGTGATGACCTGTATTTCTTCCCATTATTTTGATACTTAATTCTTGGTATAAATTAGAAAACTCAACCTATTAACCATACCCCTTGTGGCACCTCTAATACAAACGACTTTACATCTTTCGAGCTTTATATCTTTGGAGAAGTAATATTGAATTCATCCCAATTTGGCATACATTGACAAGCTCTGCGAATGAGAATGATCTACAATATCACTCCAGGTAAGAAACCTCACATACAAATTAGTCTATTTAGTAAAAATCAGTGATTTCCCTACAATAATTTTGTTCCTTTTTTGGGTGTTAATTCAAAGTATTTGTTGGCAAGGATCTATCGATTTTCTACGATCCTTCTGTTATTCCTCACATTTTTGCGCCAATTCAAAAGGATATTGGTTGTCAGTTCATCTGACTGAAATTTCTGTATTGGTCGACTCACCCATTTTTGTGGCGACAAGTATCAGAATTGAAACAAATTAGTCCAATAGGAGAAAGCTTGTCACATGACCACTAAATGCAACTTCAGAAAAATATTTCTTTTTCAGAATTTTTTTTTCACGTTTTTATAATTTTTCATTCATGAAATTCTGCATATGTTTCTAGTTAATAAGTACCGAAATTACTCAGAAACATTTCAAAGGAACGCCGATGTATTCTGCAATAGAAGACTTATGGAATATAATCCATGATGTTGCCAGTGTAAGCTTTGGATAGGTTAAATTCGTTGCACCTGTCTAACTTTAAAAATTCTCGCTTGTTAATATTAATAATTGTTTGTGAAGGCAGAGATTGGTTGGAGATTGGTTGCTGCTAAGACACATTACCCATTTTACATTAACGCTGCAGGAGATTAGACAGCGCCGAGTGTGGGCAATACTCCGCTGAACATCTTGTAGGAATCCTATGATGAAGTTAAAGGTAAAGGAATTACGTTGTTACAATACGAACGTGCAAGTTTCCTTAGAAGACATTTTATGTTTAGGGCATTGTTTAAAAAGAATCTATGTTAGCACAATTTGCTAATTTATGTTCAAAAAATAATATCGCCCAAATGTAAGGTCTTGCGTTTACAACACTAAGCGAATATTGACTCCGTCGCCATATCGCGACGGCGTTTTTCTTTCAAATGCAATAGGGAAGATAGTTTGTTCAGATATTTCTACAATAAAATATCCATAGGGGTTAAATCAGGACTGCGTGGAGACCAATTTCTGGAGGTTAAATTTCCAAGGGAAATTTCTCGAAATCGTGGCAGAGTTGCATTGAATGTATTCTTTTTGGTCGAAGCTAAAAAAGCTTAGACAACAAGAAGTTGTCTAACATCTCCACGTAATGCCCTGAATGCCAATAACCTGCTCACATGCTTTCACAGAAACGGTTTTTGTTTCATTCCAAATATTATTTTTATCGCAAATCCGCATTTGCGTTATTCTATTAGCAAGAACACAGTTAAATCGAGTTTTTCGGTTTTCAAGAGAAATAGAAGTTTTTGTTAAAAAATTACCTTCTTTTATTCTTAAAATATCGTAAATTATGGTTAACATTTCTCTCTAAAGACTTTATGAACTGCGGTGGTTCTTGTCTGCCAGTCTACTACCATATAGAGCTTTTACTTGATGAATGAATGTTACAACTGTTGAATTAACACTGAAAATGTCCGTTATTTCAAAGCTGGACTTACTTTTGGTTTAGTAGGAGTGTCAAAAATGTTTTTTATCATATCGATATAGAATGGTTTAATGTATAGTAAAAGTTTTTGAAAAAATCATGGAAAAGAGAAAACTTTTCTGGAATCTTTGCACGGCAAATTTTTTCTACTCGATTTTACCCAGTTTTGAACTTGACTTCCCAATGAATTAAATACAGTTTTTTTGCCTCCTAATTCAAGCTGCGAGATATCGAAATATATATGTACATATTTAATATATCTAGTGGTTAGTAAGTGCGACCGTTAGCGACGTGATCGCAGGTTCCGGACACGATACTAATATCTTTCTTCTTTCTTTCGTCACATAAACACATATTTTTTTACGTTTTACTATTTTTAATAACTCTGGCACTACAAGAAGAAAAACTTAAGCCATTCAAATAGAAAAATAACACAAACAGACACACTCGAATCATTGACAAAGAATCATTTCACAATGTTTTCCTTAAAGTCATCGCCAGCAATGAAACTTTTTGCTTTCTCAGAAGCTAACACAAATACGCTTTGTGGCGCGAGAATAAATCTGAATCATACATCGTCTATACAAACTTGGCCAGATAAATGATGATAAACACAAAAGAAATTACATGCACTTTGAGCAAAATCTGACATAGGATTTATTATGACACCGAGACATTTCCCTTGGTGTCATTCTTTGAAATGCAGAATGTGCACTTTGCCAAGGACATATATTTTTCTTGAAGCGAAAGCACAAAGAAACCGAATGAAATACATTTGCCAGCAACTTATATATGAAAAAGCTAGATCAAGATAATACGGCTGAATTGTGGTAGTTTAAGCAAATGCATTTGTGAAAATTGGGACAAGTTGGTTTTCCAGCTCAACTATGGATTCATCTGTACAATCGAGTTTCAAATATTAATTCCAATCAGTGTTGAATCACTTGGCCAACAACACACAAAATGTTTATTACTCATTTAAAATTGCTGTGCAGCCTTCAAAGCAGGCCCATAACGAAATAATAAATTTATGCCAACGAATAATACGAGTAACACGAATCTCTTGTAAGTCTTTTATTAACTGGGAATTGATAACTCGAATTTTAGGAAGAAAAAAAGTCAGTCGGGGCCACACCTGGTGAATACGGTGGATGTTCGTTGATAATTCTAGAATTTTTGGATAGAAATTTGTTTTGCAATAATAACCTTGTGAGATGGTTCGTTATTTTTTTGCAAAATCCTCGAGTTTAATTTCCACAGATCTGCCCTTTTTCGGCGAATTTGCTTCTTCAAAAGCAGGAGTTTGTTCCTTATAATGCCCTCATACTATTCTTCATTAACCGTCCGACCTCCTGGTAAGAATTCTGGGTGCACAGCAACGTGATAATTAAAAAAAAAACTGTTTACAATGCCTTGCGTTTTGTTCTCTGTGTGGGCTCAGTTGGAAGCTGACACTCAAAAGCCTCAAAAGACTAGTTTGCATATGAAATTCGTAAATCAATTGTCCCATCACCATTTGTAACTCGTTTTATGGATGTGTGGTCGGAATTGTCTTAGCATTTCTTCTGCGACCTTTACTTGATTGAGTTCTTGAAGAAAATCCAAGTCTTTTGGAATTTCTCGAGTGATAACGCGTTTCTGACGCATTTCATGTGAAACGGGACGAATTGATTCTTAAGGTACAAACTTAAATGACGATTTTCAGTCACTATTTCCAAAATTTTATTAATGTGAAATTCAGTTGAAAAATTTGGCGGCCAACCAGAGAGAGAGGCAAATCTTCCATCACATCTCGACCGCTTTTGGACGCAGTGGAGATGAAGTCGGTTCGTTGTTAATCCTCTGTAATATTTACAGGGATTCGGCAAATGAAATTCCATTTCCAATGCAAAATTTGCACCAAATTAAAAAAAAAATCGAGCAGAATAAATTATTGCTTGCGTTCAAACTCTACGTCTGCATAAGAGACAGTTGTTTCAGCTCAGCGATGAAAAAAATTTTGGCAATTTCTTTAAGCGGGCTTTTTAAATGATACTTTTTTTAGACAGAACGCATACAATAAACACACATGACTATAGAGTGGAATATACGTCTGTAATATTGATATATATATATATATATATATATATATATACGAGTTTATATATATATATTTTTTAAATATGAAAGAATACGTTGGATGGAGATATCTAGGAAAGGAATATTAAAAATGATGCTGTATTATGGAGTCTACAACAATATAAATAGAAGAATATTTATTTATTATGCACTATTATTTATTATGCACTGGCTCAGAAAAATCTTAAATTGCGTTACATTGTATGCCAAAATCTAAAGAGAATTGTGTTTACAGATTTCGTACTTAGTAGTATTTTGAAAAGAAAAGACAACTGAAAGTAGGACAGGGTTAGTAATTTCTTTTGTCCTTTTAAAGTACGTGAAAATTGGTATAACTGATATACGTATATTTAGTAACAAATATGATACATTTAACTAAGTTGCGTATGAAAATAGGGAACTCTTAGGTTTCCTGGAGCGTAAGGTGGCTTTTAGTTTATATTTGTGTGAGCCGGAAATATGCCAAAGAAATTTGTAATATTTAAAAAAAAAATGTTTCCAAGGACAGATATATAATGAGAAAGATAACACCCAGAATAAGAATGGTGGATTTGAATTTGAACAATATCTTTTCTTCATTTGAACTTAAACGTACTAAAGAGTAGTTGAAAGTGTATGGACGTCAGTTCACCTGACTGAAATTTCTGTACCGGTTTCTCTTTTCAGTAATAAAAAACTGTATGCAATCGAAGTGTGTATTGGATTTGTCAATAACAAAAACTGCAAAGTTTGCAGCTTTTGCTTACTTTTAATTTTAAGGTTCTTTGTTGGGTCGCTGAACCTCATATTAATTTTCTAGTGTTATCGCGCATTGACAACAATTGTGTTTTCAGTTCTCTAATTTTGTTGCTAATGAAGAGAATTATGACACCATTTCCAATGACGCCTCAAGGCAAGCAGTTTAAAGCGATCTTTTCGTTATCCCATATCACTTATTTAGAGGTTCTATTTCTAGTATGGGTTTTATCACGAATACAACTAACACCTAAACTGGATATTTTATTAAGGGAGGAATATTAAGTTACTACGAGAAAAGTTCTGCAAATAGTTAGTTTCACTCTTAGGAGTTGTAAATTTCTGCATGTATTTCGTCATATCATACCTTTAGACTTTTTCTTTAAGGCTACGTAAAATGCAAAACTATGATTGATTGAGGAATTGGAAGTTATCGCTTGAAACTTCAGAATAGACAGTATTAAATGCAGAAATAAATTGTTATAGTAAATAAATTTTTGTAGTAACATTTTATGAATATTAATTAAACTTCCCGCAAAAAAATATCCAAATTAACGCACAATAAAAGCATCTATTTTAAAGTTTATTGAAGTTACCCGCTCAGAAATTATAGACGGATCACTAATTTTTGGTGAGTAGCAAAATTTATTTAGGAATCGCTCCAAAAGGCGTGGTAACGCAGTGGATTTTTATTCGTAGAACATGCTAAATTATTTTGAATTTAGTCCAATTGAATACAATTTATATAATCCCCAAAGGAATAAGTGGTTATTTGATCGATATTTTGTATAACTTGTATACTAGCAAACCATACAAGTTTGAAAAAAAAAATAAAATTTGAAAGTTTGAATTGAAAATTATAGAGGATATGTTAAATTCCGATGCCGATAAATGTTCTTCTTCGGACATAACAGAATTGAAGTGAGATAATTTTAATTTTTACTGTAAGGACTAAGTTTATTAAACTCAGTTTAAGTTCTAAAATTGACAGAATTTAGTGGTTTAAGCCTGCAGAAGGGACGTGGTTCTTGGTCGATTATTTCCACATTTTTCCATTCGTTATAAATTAATGCGATCGACATAATTTTATGTTTACTACAAATTATAAAAGAAATACTGAATTTTTTGTTTGGGTATGGCTGCTGGGCTTTCGGCAAACGTTTATACGCAATTACACTAAATTTAGTTACATTTAATGTGCATTAAAGATAGTGTATGACAATTAATATGGTACCACTTCTTTCCATACAAATTGGCCTATTTTTCGAAACTCAATTTCTTCCTCATAAATTCTAATTTGCAGACTGCAGAAAATTACCGATTTGTTCATTGTACTCATTTATAATATATGTGAAAAAAAATAACCCTGCCCTTTCTGATACTTCCCATACAAATTAGCCAATTTAACTTATATGTATATATGTATATGTATCTTTCATTTAGTTGCATTAAATTAAGTATTGTGTGTTGATTCAGTGTATTTGTTGATGAAAACCCAGCAACTTGCCACGTTTGCATACACTTTTTCACCAGTGCAAAAGGACGTTGGGTGAAGGTATATGTAAGTAAGTTTATCTGCTTGAAATTTCTGTACTACACGGATCTTTCTTTTAAAATGTCACAAATTTTCGAAATTTTTTAAAACTGTATTGCAATTTGAATTACACACAAAATCAACGGAGAAAACGCACATTTTGAGCATCTCATGAAATTTTGCGAATATTAAACATTAAACGGCAAGTGGTAGAATAGAAGGCGGTGTGGCGAAAACAGCCTTTCAGAGGCGCAACATTAACAAGAACTGCACCGTACTGAAACGACGTATAAATTTTTTTTTTGTCCTTTGCATTCGCCCTAATGTATGACGCTTTATGGCCTAAAAAGCTAGCAAAAAAAAAAAAAAAATAAAAATAAATAAAAAAAACAGGAAGTGGAAAAGTTTGAAGTGGTGTGCAACACAATTGAATTTAGAAAACGTAACAAATAAAAACCTATTATATTTCGGGTATTCGTTTGCTTGCGGTGTGTGAGGGCGGCGTAATACCAGTCGGGCCTTAAGACATTATTTTTTGTGTAAGTCATGGAGTAATTTTGTCCGTTAATGCTATATTGAAAAAAGTAATTTCTGGGAGAATATACTTAAAAGTGTTACAAAATTCTTCATTATACGGTTGAAAGAATAAACAAACAATAACCATTTATTATTATACAAACGTTAGGGGTAAAAATCGGAACATAATAAATTTATGAAAAATTAAAAAACGTATTCATAATTTTTGTTTTTAAGTGACCACAAAAAATGTTTTACGGTTCAAAAAACAACAAGTTTGATTTGCAGTAATTGCACTTAAGCTTCACAAAAGAATAAGTGTTTTCCCCCCACATGTCCCACATATACGAGCCCAAAATATTTACATGTCGGTGTAATAATACTTAATATCTTTTTACTGGTGAACAAAATGTTCTTCTCCTGTTGTTTATTGCCAAAATTAAGCAATTGGTTGTGGTTCATATTACTAATATTTGGCGAAAGCATAATATAATTTATATAAGTTTTATTGAAAAAATAAGCCCATTTTATCTTATTATCTAAGAAATTGTCATCAGAAAGTGTACTGATATCTGCTATCTAATAGTTGAAAACGTCTCATTATCTCATTATCCATATATCATATAGATAGGTATTACTTTGAGAATTCTGAACAAATTTAATTGTACTCTGTTAATACTAAATTTAACATTTTTCTTAATGTTAGCTTAATGTTTACAGCTACTTTTATTACCTGACCCCGTTCCACAGCTGCAGCATTTCTTGTCGATTTATATTCAGCTTTGTTACATCTTGGACCATTCTCTTGCCTCGTTTCTTGTTGAATATTTTGTCCGTCGTCAATATAAAGTTTAGAGTTAGCAGTAGCAAAATACTTTACACATTTTCTTTGTATGGTTGAAAGTTGCTAATATATTTGTAAAGAGTTTTTGTTACAGTAATTGATAGCTATATTCTCTTCATATACATATCTGCTGTTGTCGAGTCGGTTGGATTATTTAGCTATTCGTACTTATTTTTTTCTTTTGCTCCTTTTCTAATGGGAAATGTATTTTCCGTTCAAACAATTTCCAATTACGTGTTTCAAATATACTTTTTAATTTAGTAATGGACCTCCCATTAATAAAAATGCAAATTGTGTTTCACCTTTGCGAAAAATGAAGTCTGTTTTCTGATATGTTCTTTATTTAAATAGGTAATGCTTGTTCTGTTTTTTTCTTTTTTGGCAAACACTTGAATTGATATTTTTCAACATCGGTTTTGCGGTGGTTGGCGATAAATTTGTTCTGCTGTCTATTCTTAGTACCGGGTTAAAACACTTCATTATTTCTGATTGTATTGTATGGAATTAAACAGAAAGCTAAGAAATTATTTTTCATGTTTAATTTAAGTAATTTGTTCATATTCATATACAATGTTATGATATGTTTTTGTACCTGTTTTGCATTTGTTTGTTTATTTCTAAATTCATTGTATTTAAACATTCTTTTCGAAAATGCAATTTATGATTTTTATCCATTATCCATTTTTCGGTTTTAAAAGTATAGTTAAATAAAACATACGTAAAGCTGTGATCTCAATGAAAGTATCTGGTGATAACGTAACTAATGTTAGTTTTCAAATGCTCCAACGTTTAAGGACTATCAGCGTAGCCTCACAAAAAAAAAAAAATTAACGGCGATAAATAGTACGATCTTGGTGGCCCATTGACATCGCCAAAATGTGAAATTACACTTTCTGGAAACTTCGCATGCAATACAGCCAAAATCGGTCGTATTGTGTACCTAGTGGCACCGTCTTGTTGAAACCACATATCGTTCAGTTTATAATCTTCAATTGCAGGCCAAAAAAAAAGTGGGTTATCGTACGGCCATGGCGCTCTGAATTGAACTTCTGATTATCCGCCACACTTTCACTGACAGAAGCGAAATTTTCAGCAGTGTTTACTCGTACATTGCGATAAAGCACAGGCTTGACTACATATTTAATGCTTGCAGTCTCCTCAAATTTCTTTATTATCTTGCTAATTCCCTGCACAGTAGGTCGCTTATGATGGCCAAGTTTGAATCACCACTTTTGTAGTAAGTTTTAACTATTTTTACTCGTTCTTCGGTTATTAAACGATCCATATTCATAAATGGCAAATCTTTCACTAAATTAATAACAGCCATGCTAAACCGTCGCTTCTGAAAACATCAAATGGATAACTCTGTACTTTGTGAAAATATTTTGTACAAAAGTCACTACTTTGTACCGTCGAATTATATAATTAAATAGAAATCCATTATTTTTGCATGAGATGTAAGACTTTATTTAGCAAATTTAGATTTCAAATATGCACTGTGTTGTCCGATAACTTGAAACAAACAGGAACCTTGTCCTTTTCCCGTTAAAGTTTTCCAAAGCTTTCCCTGAGGCGACTTTTTCACCAGATTGTTTCAAAATACTTTTTGTTATTGTTATTGTTTTACCATTTCGCCCAATGTTAAAACGTAAAGCAGTATTTGTTTTTAATGTAATATGAATTAATTCATTATGATATCCAAACTTTGTCATTTGACATGGATGTTTAGATCCAAAAATTAAGATTTATCATAGAATTAAAAAAAAACATACGTTTGTTGTTATCACCGTTTTTATATCAACTAAACAGTTTCTTACGAAGTGGAGTCCTCACATTTTGAATATTTGGAGCGAAATTTGGTTCAAATTTTTTTCAGTGACTGCATTATTAATTGCTGAATTGCATGTAGTTTGATATGTCTACATTTACGTATATACGTATGTACAAGTGGTTTTAATTTTGGTGAATTTTTGCATTCTTTGCACAAATATAATTCAATATAGTTCAACACTCTTGAGCAGCAACTCTTACTGTTGAGTTTATGCAGAAGAATGAGTCTCGGTAGACAAGTTTCATGTGCACATAAGTAACTTTAGCGTTTGTAGTTATGTACATATACAATAGGCGAGTTTTCTTCACTATTAGGTTAAAAGTCAATGTGATTTGTTTGAGTAAGGAATGATATCTAACATTATTTCCTGTTTTGTTCCAATTTTTGTATGTGGTTATGTGACCAGTTGTCCAGAACTTCAAAAATCCCTTGATAATGCATAGAATTGAAAATTCGCATATATATAAATTTAAACGTGAGGGAAATCCGCAAAATAATGATTCTATATCTTTGGGTTATAGACGGAGAATTTCGTCAGCTTAGGGTTAGATGTTTCTCTAATTGTAAAGCCTATAAATATTTTAGAAATTTCAAATCTTGCAAAGACGGTACATTGGGCAAAAGAGACTTAACAGAAGAGTCAAAGAGATTGTAAGTTGTTTCCAGCTAAATTCTACCCTGAGGGAGTTTGCTCTTTCGCATACTACTGTAAAATATTGGGTAACAGAGTTTGAACGAGGACGTACGAGCTGCCAAGACAAACACTGTAATGGTCCACGCCAGACGCGGTTAAGAAAATCCACACAATGGTATCGGATGATCTGAAGGTCGGCTGAGGGTGCGTGAGCTAGCGTAAATGATAGGCATTTCAAAATGTGATATACATCGTATATTGACTGAAGATTTGAAGATGAGAAAGATGGGTGCCGCATTTGCTCTCAATAGAGCAAAAACAGCGCCGTGAAGATGTTTCAGTAGAGTTTGGTTGATTTGGCGATATTTCAACGCAGTAAAACCGAATTTTTGCGTCGATTTATAGCCATGGATGCGACTTGTGTCGACAGATTGCCAGATTTAGCACTGTCGAAATATTTTTT
Organism: Philornis downsi; assembly: GCA_019455685.1. Lineage (NCBI taxonomy): Eukaryota > Metazoa > Arthropoda > Insecta > Diptera > Muscidae > Philornis > Philornis downsi. The sequence continues at coordinate 5,222,062 of JAHXMU010000095.1, forward strand.
TTATTTCTAAACTTGAAAAAAAACTTGATACGTCTTAAATTTTTGTCCATCGCGAAAGGATGTCAAGTAAATTTATATATAGAAGGTAATTCGCCTGACAAAAATTCCTGCACTGGATTTTAAAATATTTAAAAATTTCTGAAACAGAATGAGTACTGATTCCCAAAAAAAAAAAAGGTAAGCACTAAAATTAAAATTTATGCAGTTCGGTTTTCTTAATTACCTATTCATTTAAATTATAATCTTTCATACTTGCCAGCTATTGGTCTAAATTGTGGTTGGGTTCCTCGCTGTAAGGAAGTTTGAATTCAGTCTAATTTATATTAATTTAGATTGATGTCAATAATATTAAATTGTAATGCTTGGTAAAATTTGGAAAAATAACAACTCCAAATAACCACTGCTGGGGACCCATCCTTCCATACAAATTAACCAATTTCCCGAATATATTTTTTCCCTGCAATAACTTAAATTGCTTTCCATTGCATTAGCTAGTAGAATTTGAAAAGGTTGACAGACCACGCCTTTTCCAGTGCCTCTCACACAACTAACCGATTTAACCCAAATCGCTCATTTGCTCGAATAACGTCATAACACAAAAAACCGATATTTGAGTTAATGAGGCAGAAATGAGTATTTTAACACGATCTTTGATCTGTAAAAATATAGTATTGCTATCTTCTTCACTTATTACGTAGCAGCAAAGAATGCCGTTATTTCGTTTGGCACCTTATTCGCTGTATTATTTGCAAAAGCGTCCTATCTTACTTGCGCATACATAGATTGAGTGAAAGCACGTTTTCGTTATAAGGAATGGTGACATGGTAGGGGTAGTGGCGTTTTTTGGAAAAGTGTGTACATTTTTATCGTTGGTAATTTTCATGAATATTTTGTTATTGTGAGTTATGCCAGTGTAATTAAAAACGCTCTTCAAACTAAGCTCGTCATAACGCAACATGTGTCGTTATTGATAAAAAAATCTATTGGGAAAATTTACCTTTTTTTTTGTTATGCCGTTATTGTTGATAACGTGAGTTGTAATAACAAGTTAGCTTTAAAAATTAAAAACAATGTGTAGTTCTAGTCGAAAATATAGCTTACTCTTCAACATTTGTGCTGTGTATAATTCATAATGATACGTTATTGTTGATTAATATAAATGTCTGCTGCTGGAAACTCTTCATATTCATCATCATCTAGGAACTCTTCTTCCTTTTCAGAAGACTTCCATAATTCTAAAGATGACAAAAATTACTTACCTGATAGCGCTAATAACAGCGGTAGTGATGATGAAAAATGCGAAGAAAACACTACTTCTGAAAATACTATTTCTGAAATTTCTAACATTAGTATTGATGAATCAGGCCCAAGTAAATCCAAAAAGAAGTCAAATACTGAAAAGTCATTCTTAAATATATTGGAGTTAACTGTATTAACAAGTGCAGTTAAAAAGGAAAGAAAGAGGAAATTAAACCGAAATAGTTGGAAGTGAGCTTTAATAAAAAAGAACAGAAACAGTGGAAAAGCTTTGCCAACTATATATATTTTTTCCGAGTTTTTACTAAGGAATTCAATATTTCTTTTTTTGTGCCTAAAAACGATCTTTACGAAACATGCACAGCTTATTATAAAATAAATGAAAATAAAAAAAAAAATGTTATCAAGAAATGTATGACCTTCGTCAGAATGAAAAGAATTTGTCAAGAGAAGAAAAAGGAAACGACAAGGAGAAAGAAAATGTTTTTGTGGATGTGCATGATTTACAAGCCGTTATGCGTTTACCTAAGAATGACGTATCAGCTTTTTATTATAAATCAAAACTTAACGTATATAATTTCACTATTTATGCACTATTTAGGCACGTGCGTACTTAAATACCTCGAAAATTTGTTGAAAATAAATGACACAGAAGTTATATTTTACTCTGGCAATTGTGTTAGTCAACAAAAATATAAATTTATGATTGGTTTATACCTGTACGCTGTCCGTTATTTAGGGATAAAATCAATAACACATAAATTTTTAACAAAAGGTCATACCCAAAATGAAAAAGATTCAACCAATTCTTTAATAGAAAGGGAATCAAAACGAATGTCGATTATACGATCAACAAAAAAGAAGGGTGATCCATTTCATGTCAACGAATTATGTTTTAATAATTTTTGGGGTTTAAAAACACTGGTAACTGACATTGGACCTTTAAATGTGTCACAGTTAAAATTTCAAATGTTAGGGTGCTTGAAGTAGGACGCGAATCACCGACGTCAGTTTTTTACAAAACTTCGTACACTGAAAGTGATTTCAAAAAACGCTACTGTTATAAAAAGACAACAAAAGAAAGATGATATCGTTGTCAGTTTAAGCTTTCTGGAAAAACCCAGAACTTTGGAAAAAGAAAAACAGACGAAAAACGTTTCTTATTAAGTAAATCAATCACTTAATAAGAAACGTATTCCACCGTTTTACAGGCCATTCTATGAGAGTTTATAAATTTTATGAAGTATTTCTTTTAATTAATAATTAATTAATTTAATTTAATTAATAACCCTACATCGTTGGGTTGGCGAGCTCATGGAGTTTTAGTCGCTATGAATCACTTCGGCGGGAAGCGTCGCGCATTTTGCGTGCGCGCATTTTACGAGAACTCTCGTTCATATATTGCTATTAGGCGAATATATTGTGCTGAATATGGACTACGGCGAATTAGTGAAGCTCCGAGTGCTAATTTAATTAAAATATGGGTAAAGCGTTTTGAAGAGACCGGTTCAATATTTGAACCACAAGCAAATGGTCGCCCAAGAACATCTAGGACCGAAGACAATGTTGAGAGAGTTATGGAGCCAGTACGAGGAAATCCACAAATGTCGATTTGCAAGAGATCGTCTGTCTTACAATTATCGCGACGAAGTTTGCAACGAATTTTAACATTGGATCTTAAACTGCATCCATATAAGCTGCAACTAACACAAGAATTGAAAGAGTCTGACTTCGTAGCAAGGCTCGCATTTGCTAATGAAATGCTTAATCGATTTTCCAATTTTGACAATATCCTTTTCTCTGACGAGGCTCATTTCCTTATGAATGGGTTCGTAAACCGTCAAAATTGTCGTTACTGGAACAGTGAAAATCCCAAAATCAAACACCAGAAACCATTGCATAGTCCTAAAGTGACAGTATGGGCAGCAATCTCTGGCAGAGGAATAATTGGTCCTTTTTTCTTCGAAAATGCGCGGGGCCAAAGCGTCACGGTTAATACGGAACGCTATGTTGAGATGTTGGACAGATTTTTGGCTCCAGAAATTGAAAGTTCAAGAATAGTGAATTCCAGAACTTGGTTCCAACAAGATGGAGCTACCTGTCACACATCAAATGACTCCATGGCGGTGGTGAAGCAGATGTTCCCTGGCAGACTGATTTCGAAAAGAGGTGACATCCCACGGTGCCCACGTAGTCCAGACTTGACGCCTCTTGACTTCTTTTTTGTGGGGAAATCTCAAACACAAAATCTACAGTAATAATCCAAGAAACATCGTTCAGCTCAAGGAGAATGTCCGTGGTGAAATGGCAGCCATTACACCAGTATTACTGAAGAAAGTTTTTAATAATTTTCGTTTGCGGTTAGAGGAGTGCCGTATTTGTAGCAAACCGTAGTATAAATTACCGTATTGTAACATAATTATCTCATCAGAATTACCCTCTGAATCACGGTCTCGTCATAGAACGAGCTATTTTTCCGTCGTTAACTGCAACTAGATATTCTGTGTTAATATGTTACCTTACATATTGCATATAGTTTATGCAGAAATCGATATCTACAGCGGGTATTATGTTATTTTCATAAAAAAAATCAACGAGACATTGTTTGCTCGATAAAAATTTTGCGGCTTTTCTTGTATTGGTTTCCAACACCGAAATCGGAACATCTTATGTTTCTACATCATAATATATTCATTAATACATTTTAAAAATTTCGAAAATGTATCGTTTTTATTACTATTTTATTACATTAGTTTAATTGTATTGTACTAATGAACTTATTATGACACAAAAATGTCAACTTTTCTTATTTCAGTGTTGGAAGTTAACAAAAAAGGTTGATTTCCTCTCGCGAAAAAACATGGTACTGTCTGGTGGCAAAAATTTAAGCTCAAATTCCACTGTAAGTTTTTTTATTTGGAGTTCTATTGCGAAAGTTCAGCATAGCAACAGCCCGAATTTATAAAAATTCAATTAAAATATAAAGTGAAGTACATGTCCCTGATAAAAGTGTAATACTCTAAAATATATCAGTGTGAAAAATGACTATTTTGCAAAAACTTCATTCACAATGTATAAACAATTCGAACCAAAATGTTTTACTTTAGCGGCCGTGGAAAATGTTAACAATGTGAGTTTGAGCTTAAGACAAACTTGTGCTTATTTAAGTATCTTAACGGCGTTAAGCACAATTAAATTTTTAATAGATGATGCATTTGTTAATAAATATTCAATTCCAGTCAAAAAAGAAAAAACAAAACAAAATTGAAAATTTTGTCACATACATTATTTTAAAGGTAAAGCCTCGAAATGTGATCGCCGCCCCATAAAATTTATTGCATCTAATTTTTAAAAATGAAGTCGTAAATTTTATCCTGAAACTACTTGGTAAGATTTTCATTCATGTAGGAGTTATCATACAAAGAAAATAAATAGATTTTGTTTTCCTCTTCTGCGAAAATACACACCGCTAATTGAACAGACAACGCAACGATATTATGGGTGATTCCTAACATTTCCTCCAACGAATTGCGCAAGGCTTTGTAAAATTAAGCAAATGTATATGAAGTATGCTAAATGCTATTCATATTTTCTTTTTTTATTTTCCCTAATCTTGGTGAAATCAGACCTTCTATTGTATTAATATGGGTAAATTGCATTTACGAATTCTATTTATTCAACTCACATTCGATTTGTTCGATTATTTGTTGTCTTTAGGCTTTTTGTTGATGTTTGGTGCAGACGGACGTAGCTTATTCGTTAGATTACCACTGTACTTAACTTTTAGCTTCCATCTCTCCCCGTATTGTGTCTGGTAAAGTCTATGAATTTAATAATAAAATGTCCAATTCCATTTGCTTTTTTCATGTATATATACGAATATATACTCGTATATGTATATATTTTGTATATATGTATATATGTATATATATATAAATATGTATATATTTTTTTGTATAATTCCCTTGTTGTCGTTTTTCTTTCCCTCGCCGAAAGAGGGTTTGAACGTGTAAAGCCGTAGAAATATTACGCTCGTTGCAATGTGTTGAAAAGCTGATAATTTAATTTATTTACTTTCACTACCAATAAACATTTTCTGCAACACATGCGGCAGATGGGGCTGCAAACTTCTTGTGTAAGTTTTCAGTGTTCGATTTGTTTTTTTTTTTCTATTTGTATATAAAAGTTTCAGCTCGATGTAGTAGTAGGAGGCAAGTGTTTATTGAAAACTCCATAGCAAAAAGGTGGCTTGCTAAACGACTAAGTAGTCAATGTATTTCACGGCGAATAGTCTTAAGACTGGGGAGTTATGAAGAATAAAAAGTTAACGCTGTCTAATGGTACATCCCTCGCCGTAGAATACTAACTGGTCATTATAAACGGCAACATGTGAGGAGATTAAATAGCTAGTAATGCATAGCAGAATATACGAGCAGTATGCTTGCATGCAGAATGCTGTAAAAACTGAATATACAACAAAATTCATGGTCTATATGTTATGCTTTCCAGTTTAAAGGTTTAATTTTTTTTAATATTAAAATGGTAACTTTATATTAAAGCGTGCAATTTTGTAAAATATAACATTTCAGATTTTTTGCTATTACATAAGTGCAGTTACCCCCTGCGAAGTTTCACTGTTTTAAGTTGGACATCCCAGTTGATACTCCATCCATCCATTGAATTTTAGTCTATTGTTATACCAAAAAGTTTTCTGTAAATTTTAAGAAAATTTAGAAACATTTTACCTTGAAAAAAAGAAGAAAAGCGTAGTTTTAGTAAATATCAACCATAAATATGTAAATATAAAATCGAATTTTAAATATATAAACCAATAAATTTAGTAGCACAATCGATATTTAAGTAAAACCAGCACAGAAAATCCAGTCAGGTGAACTGACTAACGTATACATTCACCCAACGTCCTATGTGTTGGTTTAAAAATGTGAAGGGTGGTAGAAGCAGAAGTAACTCGCCTAGTTGTCATCAAAAACGCACTGAATTGAAGCAAAACTATAACTTTTTATCATTAACCAATATGTATGGCGGTCCCAAAGCTAGACCAGCTGACGAAGAAGACAAAAAAAAGTTGAGAAAAATTTTCAACATAATCTCTTTTAGCTCGATACAATTCCAATTATATTCAATAGTTTGTACACCCTGTTTATAGTAAGAACTCTGTAGAGTAGCCACCAACCGCAGACTCTATATCTTCATTGTTGCCAAATCTTTTGTCGCTGAGCCATTTTTTTCAATTTTGAAAATAGAAAATAGTCCGAGGGAGATAAATCTGGCGAATAAAATCCATGATGAAGCAATTCGAACTTTAATTCATTAATTTTGGCCATCGCAATAGTGGAACTGGAGCTTTGCCTCGATAAAATAATACCTTCTTTTAAGCCAAATGTGTCTTTTTCCATGACTCAATCACCTAAACGCTGCAATAAATTAGCATATTTTGCACTTGGTGGTTTTTACTTCCTGAGGATAATCACTAAAAATAATCCCATGCGCACCCAGAAAAACAGATGCCATTACCTTGCCTGCAGATGGAACCGCCTTCGCCTGCTTCGGACACGATTCTCCCTTTTTAGTCAACTTCTTTGACTGTTCCTTTGTCTCAGATGTGAAGCGGTGGACTCATGTCTCAACCGTGGCTATAAGTCGACTCAAAAATTCGGCTTTATTGCTTTATTACGGTGAAACATCGCCAAACACTTTGCTGGAATGTCTTCACGATGTTGTTTTTGCTCTATTGAAAATAAGCGCGGCACCCATCTTGCGCACAGCTTTCTCATCTTCAAATCCCTAATCAATATACGATGTATATCACTTTTTGAAATTCCTATCATTTCAGCTAGCACACGCACCTTCAGCCGACAATCATTCAATACCGTTTTCTTAACCGCTTTTGGTGGACGCATCTCAATTGGACTCGTACGGTTTCGTTTAAACTCTGATACCCAATGTTTTACAGTCGTAAACAAAAACTCCCTAGAAGTAGAATCTACCGCTCGTGCCCTACGCAATATTAAATTTGGAAAATGCCTGCCAATTGTATTAAATTTGAAACAATTCGGAAAACTCGTAAGAGAGTTACCAGAGAAAGTGTGTGCGGTTGTTCCTTTTGATTTTTTCAAATTTTATCAATCATTTGAAAAAACTGCTTTCAAGTAATGCATAGAACTGCATATCATACAATTGAACGAAGAATATCAGGTCGGATAAAAATCTAATTTACTTCAGTCTACGCATTAGAGTTAACAAGAGGAAAACTCAATTCCACTAAATCGGTCAGCTGCATGAGAGGTGCCAAAATAGTACTGCAGTCCATATTCATTCTCAGAACTAAGTTTATTAAAACCTGCAATGCGGTCCATTTTCATTTCCAGACAGTATCTAATCAAACCGTTAATGTGTACTAAATTTAACTGGATTTTCTGTCGCTGTGTAGAAGATATGAACCTAAGAATACCCGAGTTAAATCGGTCATTTGTAGGAGAGGTACCAAAAGAAACATGGCTAGGCGGTCGATTTTCTCAAATTGTCTCATGAACAAAAATTCAGATCGTTGCCGTCTTTGTGTTAGCAGCAAAAGGGATAAAATTAAATTTCGTAAAGTAGACAAATTTGCTTAGGAGCTACCAGGGAAATTGTGACAATGCGGTCCATTTTCATTTTCAGATACTACATATATATAATCAACAAAATAATACTTACCAGATTTAACTTAATTTAGAGTAATGATGTAGAAACTAAGTTGAGTTAAATTAGTTATTTGTGTGAGATGTTTAAAATGGACGCCAAGAATTGTATGTTAAAATAATGGACAAAAAAAAAAAAAAATCAGATCTACGAGTAAATAGTTGAATTTCGAATAATTGGTTTATTTGTACTAGAAATATCAGAATGGACGGACACATATGGTCTATTTATAATCACCGGTCACGATCCTCTAAACTATAAGGCTGTGCAAAGTTTTAAGCAATTATCGTACTTGGAACCTTAGCCGATTACTTCGGCGTGTTGTATTTATGCCGTATCAAATGATATACAACATACTTTCATTTCCGCAGAAAATTTCTCAAAATCTTCAATGGATCTAAATAATCACCATATATGTATATAAGACCAAGTCTCACAATTTGTTCTTATATCCAGAAGCGATTGAAATGAAAAGTACCAAAATATACCTTCTTTTGAGTTTCTTTTCTCAATACCTCAGGTGATCGATCTAAATCTGCTGTAGTGGCCTAAATATTTCACAAATTTATTTCATATCCTCATGCTCAAATTACGAAAATTCCATTGATGATTCCGTGTAATGAATGCATTTGTTCCCACTTCAAAAATATCACTATCTCGTTGCAACACGATATCTCGAAAACTTAAAAAAGGATAATCATGAATTAATTATAATAAAGGATAATCATGAATAAGTTAGTCAAATTTCGACTACAAATCTTCGGCAAAAAATTAAGATTGAGTTGTGTAATAGGTTAAGATTGTGAGCTACATTCTTGTGCAAAATCTTATTTCTTATATTATATAAATTGAATATATAATTTAATCAACCATTACAAAATTCGATGAGACCTTCCTATATATAATTTATACTGCAACTAAATTCCAAATTCCCTGCAGCATTATGCATCAAATGTCCATGCATCAGAATATGTAAGACTAAGTAACAGAGCGATATTTTTTCCAATAATCTATCTTCATGTGCCTCTGTCCAAGCAAATATCTTGACTCAGGATCGTCATGTAACACGTTGACTATGGCGAACTTTGACAGTTTGAAATTTTTCACTGCGTTAATCGAAATCATTTAATTTCTTCAATATGCAATTGGTTAGACTACAACCCCAATCGGATATATTTCAAAATTCTGAATTTGCGGATAAATTTCGATAGAGGTTTAAGGAATGGTCCTAACTGGTGCTTTCATATTTCTTTACAAATGCGTGAATTTTTACATAATTTCATATGGCAAAAATATAGCATGCAGAAGGAAGCGCTTGATATAACAGTTTTCGTTTGACCAAATGCGTTTCATAACTTTTTAAGTCGATTGAGCGACGCTTACATCTACTAAGAACTTTTTAATATAAAAGGCGTCTACGAATAAATTTTCTACACCAAACTATTGATGCACTCACTTATACCCATGTTGTCCTCCCGGGATTCTTGAGTAACACATTACAGATGTCGTCCACCATTTTGTACTAAAAAATTCAAAAGCATGAGACCCAGAGGTGTACTGCTTATCTTCGAATCTTACTTCACAGTACTTATAAATGACGATATTCTCCTTATTTATAGATATATTTGGCATAACTGACATGTTTGCTTAAATTCTATGTTGATATTATTTTGTACAATGATTTTTATCCAACCACAATCCAAAAACACTATAAATTTCGAATGGTTGCCTTCAACATTTTGGCAATAAAGCTCCTTATAAAAGAAAGTACTTAAGCCAATTTAGATAAATCAACTTCACGTATTTATTTCTGTGCATGTAAGTCAGATCATCTGCTAGAAATTTCTGCGCACAGAAAAATCCCGAAAAAATCCTAACGTGTGAGATAAAACAAACATAATTCTACGGTGCCCACTGTCTTAAGCTTTTCATATAGGTAACACATTTTTGTATTACAAACAAAAGAAAAATATTTAAGGTTGACCAGGAAAACGTCATTTCAAAAAATTAAATAATTGTCATAAATATATATCGTACAAGTTAAATGTTATGCACATGTTAGAAGACTAAGAGATACTGGCTCTTATCATGTGCGAATCAATAAATTTCCTACTTGACTTTTTTGTATTCAGTACTTTAAATATTACGAACATAAACCAGATGTTGCGTATCCCAAGCCAATCTGAAATAATTGTGCTGGCGTTGACAATGTTAGCATAATTGTGCAAAAAAACCTTAAAGACGGATTGTGATCACTGAATTCTGACGAACAGGATGGCGCACCAATTACACTACAATAAGGGATTCAAATTATTTTTTTAATCAATGTATTTATTTCATTTATTTATTTATTTGTATATAAAATTCAATTTTATTTTACATAATTAGTTGGTTTTGAAATTCAGACACCGTAAATGACCTCATTCATGCATATGAAACATATGATCAGAAAATTATTCATTGTGGGATCGCCTCAATTATTTTTTAATGGATTGATTCAGTCAAATTCCTTGATTTCGTTTGTACATCACTTGTTCGATTTGATCCTATAAAGAGTTTTGTGTAGTCAGGTCAGGTGGCTTTGGTGGAGTTTCTGGACATTAATTTGTTTACGAATTTTTGTTTTAGCGCCACCATAACTAGTCTGGCTATTTATGCAGTTGTTCCATCTTGCTGGAACCAAATGATGTTGAAACAATTTCGTTTTCGTCGCAGTTTTGGGGAAAAACTTCCTTTACATTGTTAAATAACGGTCTCCGATAACAGCTGACAGTAGCACGACTCGTGCGTCACCATGTATTTAGCACAAATCAAGCAACACTGGGTGCATCAGACGGTCAACGCCTTAAATATTGCTTTTCGCTGAGAATCAGATCAAAGACTACCAGGCCACATTCGTGCAGCGTGTGAAGCTTTCCCGGACAAACTCGATGCTATTGTCTGCGCTAAAGATGACTACATTCAACAATAATATGTTATATAAAAAAAGTCAAAATTGCCAAAATTACAACATTAATTGGTAACACTTTGAGCGACGCGCCCTGTAAAATTTGATCAAGAGCGGCATTTGCAGTCTTTAAATGAAAAATCTGTAAAGATAGTGGTGTTCATTGATAATCGTATTATAGCGCAATATTTCGATTAGATTTTTAATACGATTATTTGATTCAAATCTCAAAATCTCAATCTCAATACAAAAGAAAAAATTGACTTTTAACATACCTTAACCGTACGTACTATTTTTTATTTGTATAAAAATTTCCTATGATTTATATGTTCAATGATGTTCAATCGCACGTTCAGTTTCAGCAAATGACAGATTCAGCAAAATATTTACAAGCTCAAGAATATAAATGAATGTTTGCAAAGAGTAGATATATAAGATTTTTGCGGAAAATTGTTGAATACATTTTATGATCATAACCAAAAAGTTCCAGCGGATTTAGAGATGCATCAGGATGATGGCATAAAATTAAAAATTACAGCTTTCGGTGGTATAAAAACAAACGCTTGGTGAATTTAGTCGAAAAGAGCGAAACCCATATCGTCATCAGATTCCTCGGGTTCCTCCTCCTTCTTTTCTTCCTTTTCATAAAGGACATATATAATATGAATTATGAATGACTTTACAAAACAATAAAACTGATTTGGATTTGCTAGAATATAAATGGATGGATTTGAAAACAATATGCATTCCCAAAAAATATTTCTAACTAATATTTCGAAGAACTTAATGTGAATTTCAAACTTTTCGAACAATTACAAAAAAAAAAAAAAAAAATGAAAAAAATTTAAATTTTTGGCTTTGATACATAAAAATCCTGGTAGAAATTTCAGTCAGGCAAACTGATTTTCATATACCTTCACCCATTGTCCTTAGGCATTGCTGCAAAACTTTGAGTGGCACCACAAATTGATAGGTGCTTTTCAAGAAATATTTTGATTTACCTAAATATTAACTTTCTGAAATCCTCCGTTTAAAATGTAATGACTGTGTGGTCCACCGAGTACTAAGTACTAGTACTAAATGTACTGAATATAGTGTTGTTGAATAAGAGGTATGATTCTAGGAATGTATAAGTCAAATTAGGTAGGAGAATTAATTACCAGAGAGGGCTTAGTTGTTCCGTCGATTTTTTCCACATTATACCCTCCGCTGGGTATATAATTAACAAGATAATTAATATATAATATAATTAACAAGAATTTTATTAACTTCAGGTTGTGACTTAGGAATTACAGCGGAAATTTAAATTTCATAAATGAATTCTCTTGTATGAGAGGTACCAGAATAGGCGTTTCAACATCTCCCATTTTCATTCTCAGAAATCGTTTGTTAAGAATGACGTGCCAAATTTGGCAGAATTAGGTACAACTGATTTAAAAATACGGGCGTAAGAATATATTGATTAAATCGACCTTTCTGCCTTTAGTTTAACTTGAATTTAAATGTTAACACTAAACATTTACACCAAATACACAGAGTGTACACTTGTGTGAATGCGTCTCCTTTGAAAAATGTGAAAATGTAAAAGCTGTACTTAAAATACCTTTTCAGGGCATATTAAACATAATATCCTTACCGGTTGTATGCACATTTACAACATTCATAAAACCCGTAGCATATTTTCACAAGAATATATTTATTTGTGTGCTCCACGTTTGAAAACCACACGTACAGCATCGTGCTAAGGAGCATTAGAAAGGGAAACAGGAAGAAAAGCTTTCGCAACATAAACGATACTAAAATTCCTCCTTCTTTCCATGCTGAAATTTGCAAATATTTATCATGTTATTACAATTTCAAGTTGTTATTGTTAGCGTGTGCGAGCGAAATTAACATAACCATTACATTTTGTTAAATACCCATAAACAACCCATTCATTTTTCCTCTTCAAATTCACTGTTTGTTAGAGGCATGTGCCAATCTTCATTAAATGTTGGAATGTTATGAATATAATCTAAAAATTACATTTAAAAAAAAATTTGTCTTTAAGTGATTTGCTGAATTCACTTGAAGTTAAATGGAATTTATATCTCTCAATCCCCACTCAATGGTTAAATAAAGTTAGGGATTTCGGCACAAAACATCCACCTTCATAGTCTGGTTTTCTATTGGCGCTAGGTTCAATATTCTTTCCACGAGGTAAAATCGTTTGATCTTGAAATAGTTTAGCGGCATTACCAGCTTAGCTTGTATTCGAATAACTTTTGTTTTTACGTCATAATCGATCGGTCGATAATGCATTTGTAAAATTATAAAACTACATCTTTCCATACTACAATTTCATCCCCCAAGTTGCAGGGTTATCCATTTAGCGGCTTCAAAATCGCTGTCAACTGTATAGTACCTGTCATCTGAAGTGTTATTTCTTTAGTGAATGATTTACCATCTACAAATATGGATCGTTTAATAATCGAAGAACGCTCAAAAATAATTAAAACCTACTACAAAAGTGGTGACTCAAACGTTTCACATTTCGTGCATTACGTCGTGATTATTGTCGTTATAATCGACCTACTGTGTAAGAAATTTGCAAGAATATAAAGAAATTTGGAAAGGCTGGAAGCGTTACAGAGTGGTAAGCCTTGTGCATAATTAAAGTGTAAGCATTGCCGAAAATATCGTTTCTGTTAGGGAAAGTGTGGCGGATAATCGGATCCCATGGCGTTCTCAGCAATTGGGCCTATCTTACGGCTCATTATGATGTATTTTACATTTGGATTTCGATCTCCATCCATGTGGTGTCCAACTCACGCAACAATTAAAACCGGCAGACCATTCACAACGCTACAGACTGTTGATTGGTTGCTACAGCAACAGGCTTTGAATATTGATTTTCGAACAAAATGTTCTTCAGTAACGAAGCTCATTTCTCACTCTGTTGCTATGTCAACAAGCAAAATTGTTGCATACGGGGTTGGGGCAACCCAGAAGCAATTGTGGAAAAGCCATTGAATTCGGAAAAAGTGGCTCTTTGGTGCGTATTTTTCTAAAATGACATTGAGGGAACTGGCAATTCAGAACGCTGTGGCCGTATGATAGCTGACTTTTTTGACCTACAATTGAAGATTATGAACTGGACGACAGGTGAAATCATAATTTCACGTTTTGGTGACGTCAATTGACCGCCAAGATCATGCGGTTTGACGCCGTTAGACTTTTTTGTGGGACTACGTCAAAGATCCCAAGCGATGGAGGATTTGAAAACCACATTCGTCAATGAGATAAAAATTTCATTAAAATCATAGCTTAAGTGTATTTTATTTAACTTCACTTTTGAAAACGAAAAATGGATAACCCGATATTGTCTTAGAGTTACGGGGGCACATTTCTGCACCCATTCTTACAGCTAACATACAAATTTAAAAATTTTTGGAATTTCATTCATTCCTTTGTGATTTCTAACTAGTCTTTTTTTTGTTCATTAGATTGCTTTGAAAATGTCTATAAAACTGAAAAAAATCAATCGCGTCACCACATCGCTTCTTGTACCTCCCATTTCTGGCCTCGTATTTTTCATTCGATTGCACTCTGTTCGGCAAAATTTGGCACGCACCAGACATTCACTGCGAATGAAAAATCGCGAGTAATGATTCTAGTTTTAACGCTTCAGCTGGGGGATCGTTCCGGATTTTATCTATTTTATCTTCCTCCTAATGTTATGAATTACAGAATGTTTCTTCTTGTCGTCTGTCTACTGTGAAAGAAGTATGTAGAGTACAAAAACTATCGAATGAAATTCCGTAAAGGGTCATATAATAAGACAGCATTTATAGTCAATTGAAATTACTGAAATTTTTGTACTGGTTTGTACAAATAATAGTCAAAGATTGATTAGCTGGACGAGCTTAACGATACCTCATACGCCGGATTTCAGATTTAACTATACATCACTTTTTAACCAAAATTTAGATATCATTGCCTTGGTTAATATTAAATTGGGTAAATCTTAGTATTAATAGGAATTGGGGAACCCATTGGTAGGTGAACCAATGTAAAACCCCGCTAAAAAGACGAAAATAATGTTTTCTTTTACGTACTCAGGCTTTAAACAAGATAGTATTAACAATAATACTTTCACATGACTGAAACTGGGCGGGGCCATAGTTAGGAAAGGGCGTTGTGGGACAAAACCCTATCTTGAAATATCAATGTCCTACCTACACAGTTTGGGAAAAATTAATTTGTTTCTAGAATAATCACAGCTTTTCATAATCTTGCATACTATATCTTCATTCTGCCTATAGACGATCTATAGTACTAAAATAAGTATTTTAGAGTGTTTCAGACAACTAGCAATACATCTGTTTATAATCAATTCAGCAAGTTATTTTAAAACTATATTTAAGAGGAAGTATTAGGTCCTATGAGCGGATAGAAGAAATTGCAGTATTCTGTCAAGAAACATTCTGGTGTCATAAACATTTTTGGTGTCATAAACTGGAAAAATAGTACCGATTGAAATAATGGTTTTCCAAGACACGAACAATTAATTTCTCATTAAATGTCTGCAACCAGCTCCAAAAAGCCTTAAAAACAAATCTGGCCGTTAACATATTAGCTTTGTGTGGAGAATATATTTTGGAGGAAAAAGAAGAAATAGGTTAATTTCAGAAATAGTCCATTTACACGTCCATGAATTTGAAGGAGGCTTGCATAAAATGCAATACATCGTTCATCTCAAATTCAAAGTCAAATAATTCAAGAATTTAGGAACGAATATCAATATTCTATGTTGATGATGGATTCGATAATGAATCTGCTGATAATTAAGCTGAATTTTTTGAAGCAGTTACTTTTACGAATTTAACCATCGCTATCATTTGATCGTTATCAGAACTATATTGGAAATGAATTTCATTCTTATATTTTGTTGAAATTAAAAACTACAGATTTAACGAAAAAACCTGTACTCAATTTTGAAATCCGATTGTACATGGTTATGACCAAAAAACCTGTGATCGCGGAGATTGATCAAATAAAGTGGTGAATAAGGTGAAACGTGTCATCTAATTTTGGAAGAAGCTCAGTATATGGCAAGCGGCAGTTCTGAAAATAGAACGACTATCTACTAAATCTATTGTTGAGTCTCGTAAAAACCTGTATATATGAAACTTGAATATATGGCTTTCTTTTTTACATTTATCTATTTTAACTCCCGACAGTTAAGTACTGCTTCATTTCTTTGTCCCTCACAAGTCAAAAGTCGATTGATCGGATCAGAAAAAGCCAGACGTTACTGCCATATTTTAAATTCTCTTTTATTTACAGCACCATAACTTAGTGAAAATTAAATATTATTTATTTTAATGTTTCAAATAGTCCCTTGATGTATATACTGCCAAACTTCAACAAAAGTGAGTGTCTGTAAATCAGGTTATCTGACAGAAATTTTCGAATTATTTGTATTCACCATTACAATGGTCTTTCCATTTTTGATGTACAGGTGTGCGTATTTTTTAAGTATCTCCTCTTAATTATGTTACAATAATGAATAAATTAGATAGAATTTGCAAACATTTCGGAAAATTTGAATTTAAATATTTAATTTCCTTTAGGCTTCAATGGCATTTGAAATGTGTGGTTCTACTTTTTACAAAAATTTCATTAATGAAGTGCGAGACACCAATGAAGAAATAAAATAATATTAAAACAAGGCTCTGAATTGTTGTGTATTTAATTATATTCTGCCATTTATTTACTTTCGTTTGTTGGAACAAGATGGGCCACATTAGCATATTTTATAAAAGTGACAACTTCTAAATACTCCATCTTTTTAAATCATTTATATCTTTTGTGATTTTGTGAAGCTGCACAAAATTGACGTACCTGCTGTACTACATAATTTTGGTTTAAGAACATAAGCACTTCGGCCCAACCTATTTCTGTGCACTAAAATACTTATATTGCCATAAACTTGAACTTTACCTGAAATATTTAGAAAATTTTCTCACGACAAATTGTTGCTTAAATTTAGTCAGATGTTAAAAATGGATAGTACGATACGCAGCTTTGTATATCTCCTAAGCAAGATGGACCTTTTAACCGAAATGAATGTTGTTTCTACACTTTGTTTTTGCTGAGAATGTGTTATTATGGATAATTCGTATATCTCTGATAGTTCATGAAAACGGACTATAGCGACATACAAATTGATCGTTAACATTTTATTTTATAGCTTCTAAAAGCCACAGGCTTTATTGACATTTGGTTATATTTAGCATACATGAATTAATTGAGTTTCGGAAAATCTGTCAATTTGTATAGGAGTACCAGAAGGTATGTGGTAATGCGCTTCACTTCTATTCCGGGTCCCCATTTTAAGAAACATTTAATCTGAAAATAAGTTGACCAATCCTAGTGCAGCTAAATAAGAAATATAAGTATAAATGGGTTCAATTTTTAAAATTAACGTGTGAGGAGCTACAAAGCACAAATTGAATTTCGGGAATCGGTCAATTTGTATAGGTGGTACTAGGAGTGATGGGGGCCATTTACAAACCACAGTTTTGACCTAGCAAAATATTACGCTGTGGCAATTTGTACGGAATTTCAAAAATACTATCCAGTCTGCCAGGCAAACGGACATCCCAATCGTCTTAGAAGGTCACGAAAACCCATGAGGTCAAAAGATATTACGTAATTTGAACGCGCCCTTGTGAGTATTATATTTTTATGATATCTAATGAAATATACCTTCAATTCTTCGTATGCAGGAAGGTATAAAGATATTTTGTAATAGTTCTAGTAAAAGGAGTACTTTAAGTTCCGCAATGTAGGATTGGTTGACAATTAAAATACCAAATATCGCCAATTGAGCTCTACAGCAACAAATTTATGCCTTTAATCGTCGATTTATTCAAGGAAGTCTAAAGACAGTGTTCCAGTTTTAACCACAGACCACAACTGGTCTTGCTATATATGTTGTTGCTCCATCTGCTGTAAACAAATTCTGTTCAAACGGATACACCTTCGGTGTAATTCTGGGTAAAAAACTCCTTCAGCATATTTAAATAACTGTGCGCATCCCATAAAGATTTGAATAATGGTTGTCACACATTTTTTGGTTGTCTTAAGGACGAACCCTGTTAAAAGAGGGTGCTACCTGTCGATGCTTCGATATGCCGTATATTCGTATATTCGAGATGCCGTATACTTGTTGTCCATGCAAACCTTCTGTCTTTGCAGATCGAAGACACAGTTTTGGCTGACCACTAGTTAAATCTTGCATACGTCCAGGTTAATATCGATGTATACCATCTTCATGTATCACCATCAGCCATCATTCAGAAAATTCGTCAGGCTTGAATTTATAGTTTTCATTACAATATGCCATATACTATACTTATATCTTAATGTGAAGTAGATGTTTTACATGCTTTTAACAAGACTGTTTCTAATCCTACAGGGTAAGATAGTTTTTGTTTGGATGTGATCAGCTATAACATAACAAGTTTAAAAATGTGAAACTGTCGAAGTTTGTACCTGTCCACTTGTTATGATTTGTTTAATATGAAAACACCGACCGTAACAATAGAGGACGTAGAACCACTGATGATACTAATGTGAATCAGTTTAGGACTGGGTCAAATTCCAGTGAAAATATATCTATAAAAGTTTAGGTACCCCGACTTTATGCTTATGCTTCACCCAGGCGTGTCTAGTTATAATTATTTTTAACTATGTTATTTTACAACACTCTGGTTCAATCTTATTTTCTTCATTCAATATTTCCTTTGCTCACCATTGACAGTATTGATTTTTTATGATCATGCACTGTCGCTTAGTTTTCATTCAGGTCTCGTACATGAGAAGATTCTGCCCTATCCTACTATTGGCTTGTAAATAGAAAGTAAAGAAATCAAAGTTATTAATATTGTGCCAGTTGTTATAACAAGGTTTTGCATAAAACGCAGTTCTACACATAATCTGAAAATTCATTAAAATCAAACGACTGTCAACATTTGCAATTAAGTACGGAAGACCAACAAAGAAATAAAATATTATTAACGTGCGGCCACCAAGTTTTTCATTTAATTAAATTCTGGAAAAATGTTATTTCTGCTCAAACCTAACTGACTGAATTGCCACACAAAGATGAAAGGAAAAATTGTTTGATTAAATGGAGTGTTGAGAGGAGATATTTACTTTGCAGCAACTTTTTTAATTCTTCAAAAATATTTTGATTGTCATTTGTTATTTCGTGGCATGTTGTTATTCCACTCCAATTTGATAATGAATGAAGTTTCCAGAGATGAATATTTATACTATCACTCGAAGGAATGAAGGTATTTATTGTTTGATAGGACAAAATTATAACGCCAAGGAAGAGGCGTTTAAGGTATGTTTTTATTAAAAGTTTTTTAGATAAAGATACTTAAGGATCCTTTAAAGTGTCTTTTGATCAAATGTGTTTCATGACTTGAGCGGATTCCGCTTGTCCGTCTGAAACTTCGTAAAACTAGACTTTAATATTTTGCCACATCGTACCAGGAGATATATCGAAACCACTCCTTCTGGTACCTGTTATGCAAATTGTCTAATTTTCGGAGAGTTTTTTTTTTTTTGCTGTAGCCCCTCGCCTATAGACTGTAGCAACTCAAATGTGTACCCATTGTACAACTTTATAGCACTTAATATACTTTAAACAAATCTATCTATTAAACAGACCTTCCTAGCACTTCTTATGCCTATTTAACATATGTAAATATTCTTAAGTTCGTACTTTCCGTTTTATTATATAGTTGCTCCAAACTTTCTATTCTGGTATCTCCGATATATATATATTTTCCAAAAGTCAAACATTCCTTTATAGCCGTAGCCTAGGCTTTTGTCCATTGCACTGGTTAGTAGCTTTTTGTAAAAGCCGATAAAAACCGACTAAGCAACCACACTCTTCTTGGTACCAATCAATCGCCGATTTAATTCATGCAATTATTGCTTCATATTTTCCAAGGGTTGCACTGAATTGAGTCAAATTTTGTCCACTTCTTGCGTTTGATGAACAACGTATTGAAAATGAAAATAGACAACATTGCCTTACCCTTTTGGTACCTCCCATAGAAAAATGATTGGTCTATTGAAGTTTATAATTAGATTTTTCTCAATTGTGTTATATTGTAATGCTGGGTACAATGTAAGAAAGTCTAACTCAATAGGTATTCAGTACCTCTATTGAAAAAATAAATACACTGCTACGCCCCTTTGGGTGCAAATTGGCGAATTAGCAAAATTCCTATATATTTCCCAAACGGAGGACTTCAGGAAGTAACTATTTTGCTTTTTTTACTATACCTTAATCCAGAGTATTTTTTTATTTTATTACGCCCCCAAACTAGGTCCAAAATTAGCCGACCTAACAAAGAAGACACAAAAAATTTGGGAAAAAATATTCTTTATTTTTCAACATAAATTTTAGCTCGATACACTTTTTCCAGCGATAATCAATACCTTCTATACCCTGTTTATAGTAAGAACTGTCAAACTCCTTAAAATAGCCATCAACTGCAGACTCCACCTCTTCATTGTTGGCAAATCTTTTACCACCGAGCTATTTTTTCAAGTTTGGAAATAGGAAACGATCCGAAGGAGATCAATCTGGCAAATAAAATGCATGCTAAAGCAAGGCCATCACAATATTGGATGCGGGAACTGGAGCATTCTGTTGATGAAACAACATCGCCAAACACTCTCCTAAGGCATATTAAAGACACTATTTTTATTTTATTGAAAGCAAGCGCGGCATCCATTTTGCGCACAGCTTTCTCATCCTCAAATCTTCGGTCAATATACGATATATAACACTTTTCCCCCAGAGTATAATCTAACTCAGCTTTAATATTGGCTAGACTGAAAGTTTTCAAATGGAAATATTGAATTACGAGGTGTGTTCAAAAATAAGGTGAATTTCAAAATTTGTTTGACCATCTTATATCAGGTCAACTAGTTTGGGATCGCCTACGTATGTGAATCAGTGCACCTCCAACCCTCGGATACGATCTGGCAAAATATTGGACTGGGGAAATTTTCAACATTTTTAATAAAGATTTGCGACCGCTTTCGTGGCCACCCGTCAGACAAACGAAAATCGCTCAATCTACTTAGGAAATCATGGAACACATATGGCGAAAAGATAGTTGGTGCCTTAGACGCTTCTTTCTGTTTGTTATATTTTTGGGCACACCAAATGACACATTCCTTGATTTCTCCGGATTAAGGCATAATGACATGTTTTGAGTAATATAGGGTGATTTTTTTTCGTAGTTTTTTTTTTTTTTTTTAATCGAATAAAACACTCAAATTTGCATCACATATTAAAATTGTTTATTGAAATCGATAAATTGGTCTTTGCTATTTAATTTTTAAAGATAATTTCATGTAAATGCTGTCCGCGACTCCGTCTCAAAAGGAAGGTCCAATTATTCGTCACTTTTTTGAGCATTTCGGCCTGTATTCCACGAATAATGCGTGTTATGTTATCCCTTAAGGCTTCAACAGTGTTCGGCTTATCCACATAGACTAACGACTTGACATAATTCTACAACAAATAATCAAGAGCCGTTAATCGCAAGATCTTGGGAGCCAACTCACAGAGCCAAATCGAGAGATAAGCTGCTCACCAAATTCATCCCTCAACATATCCATTGTTTCGCGAGCAGTGTGGCATGTTGCACCGTCCTGATAAAACCACATGTCAATCAAGTTCAACTCAACCAATTGGGACAAAAAAATCTCCTTTGTACAGGGTTTGAATTTTGATAATAAATAATAAAGAAATAAATTTCAATGATTTGCAATCGTTGCTCGTTTGTTAGTCTTTCCATGATGAAATGGCAGACTGTACACTTTTCACTTTGACACATGACGTTTGGACGCCATTACCAACCAGTGCTGCCAACTTAAAAAACTTAAATCTTAAAATGTCACTCTATATTAATAATTTTTTAGATGAAAATTTGGTACATATTAGGTCCGCTGTTAGCAGTAAAAAATAGAACTTACTGGAAATTTATGCTAATAAAAAATATACATTATGTCACCATATTTGAGGAAATATATCAACAATTTTGTAAAATAAAATCAGTTTTTGCTACTGTTGTGCAACAAAGTTGGTTTTCCAGGGAATAAAAATGTTCGCAAAATCGCATTCCCTTCAGCACGTTTATATAGAATTGTGTTGAGCAAAATTTAAGGCGCAGGGCGAAAATCTTGAGAAGAGGAGCAATTTCTTATATACATTTTTCTTGATCTAAATTTTTGCAGTCAAGTTTTACTGCCGATTTCCTTCCCTTCAATGTCCTGAAACGTTGTATGAATTTGAGGTTTCTTATATTATGCATCAACCTCTCTAAAACATAGTTGCAAATTTCTTGAAAATTTTACTCGTAACAAACAATGAAACGAATTCAAACTGAAAGTAGATTGGAGCTCTTAAAACTGTTTGCCGAAGTCAGAGCAAGCTTCAACTTCCTTGTGGTTTATCAACATATTTAATAAAAGTACATTCAACAAAAAAGTAATAAAGTAATCAAAAATGTATAAGTATACATATGTACATTACAAATATTCAGAAAGACACGTAGAAAGTTATTTAACGTAATTTTGGAAGAAATTTTATTTTATTTGCTCTTAAGTGTTTTACCAGTTTTCACATATTCCCCATATTGCTTGAACAAAACTGAATTATTCACTGTTCCATCATCTTTAGAACATAAAGCAATGTTTCATAAATAAAACATACAATAACCGACTAAAATGTGAATACTTTACTAACTAAGAATATACTAACTATAGTTTGACCAAAGCATATTAGATTAAAAGGGGGCAAATTTTAAATGGGTTTAAAAATTATGTACAGAGTTATTTTAAGCATTTAGGAGTAACTGATGGATAAAATCAATATAGAAATCTTAGTCAAGTGAACCGTTTTGCGTACACCATCCAATATCCAACATCCATCGTCCTTTTGCATTGGTGCAAAAGTTTGAGCGGTACTAGAAGGGATGTGGTGAATCTCAAGATTTTTATTACAAAATATTCCGAATTAAATTATAATCAAAGAAGTAAAATTATAACTTTCTGAAGTCCCCTACTTCTACTACTTAGAAATTATGGAGAAACAACAGATTTTTGCTTCTAAGAAGAAGATTGATTTTTTAACATCTTCCTAAAGGGCATTGCAATGTAGTAAAATTTTATTCGTAACTGAATGAAGGAAATGAGAAACTAAATGAAATAAATGAACCTAAAAGAGTGGGTGAAATAATGTAATTTCTATGGTAGTTTTCAAAAGGGGCGTGGTTATCTGCTTAAATACACTCAACTGCAGTCTACGAATTTGGGATTACAGCGGAATAGTTAATAATCGATAATCGATAAATCAGTTAACTTGTATGGGAGATACCAGAAACAGCCAATATTTATTCTGAAAAGTCACTTTATCAACTGCAGAACGTGTGTCAAATTAGACTGAGATTGATAAAACTACTCGTATATGAAGCTGAATGTAAAATATGTAAAATCATTTTTATGGGAGGCAACGTTATCCACATTTAACATGAGACTTTATTTTAGATGACCTATGTAGAACCTAATAATCTCTTAATATATATATATTTGTGTAGAAAGTTCCAAACGGAGCTTGGTTAATTGGTTGTTTTCTTTCTCAAATTCTGTTAAACATTATAGACTGTTTATGAATGTGGAGTTACTGTGGAAAACCTGAATATGGAAATCTGGTCATTTTATGTGGGAGTTACCAGAAAAGGTGAGTCTCTATAGTCCATTTACAATTACCGGCTTAGTAAAATATTATACTATGCAAGTTTTGACAAGTTTGGTAAAGAGTTGTTGCAACGTTATAGTGTCTACTAGTAAGCCAAACTGATAAACATACAGATAGATATTGCACAGTCGACTTAAAATCATGAAACTCATTTAGTTAAAGATACTTATACTTTAAGCAATTCCTTCTGGGTGTACTATTTCGTATATTATATATCATATATGCCTTCATTCCTTCGGGTAAAGGCATAACCAATAATCCATGTATTTACATTGCTTTGATAATAAAATAAATGTGAGCGACGTACTGATTTTTGTAAGACCCATAGAAACCCGTACAAAGAAATAATTTTCGTGAGCCATAGTTTCATTTGTATTTTAGCGATTCATTGTCACGAAGATACTTTTCATATAGAAAAGTGTCTATGAAGGCACTTTTCTATACGGAAAGTTTCTATGAAGGCACTTTTCTTTACAAAAAGTATCTATGGGCACAATTTTCTATACGAAAATTACCTATAAAGGTATTGTTCTGTATGGAAATAAACAATAGAGCGTATCTACAAAGAAACTTTCTTTCTTTCTTTCCTTAAGAAACGTTTCTTCGAAGACTATGAAATGTGTTAAATTTTTAAAGGGGTCTGTGAAGACCCATTTACGTGAACCACATCCAAAGGCACATAGCGATACTTTCTTCTATGTAATATGTTATATATAATATGAGTAAAAAATTACCATTTCCTGTCAATAAACCCGCAGCTCTTTCTAGCCAGTTTTAGCCGATAAAATCGGCAGCGTTGTGCTGGTCGCAAAATAAATCAGGATAAAAGTATATAAATCAGTTCATCTGATTGAAGGCTATGTATGGGTGTAGTTAATCTATACTTAAAAACTCTGCACATTTTTTTAATGGACCACAATAAATGCGTTTCGTCGCTGTTAAAATATAATAAAATACTTCTTTGTTTCGAAATGAAAAATATGCATATTGGATATGTTGTATATTGGATATATTGTATAAGAATCTACGTTTTACCAATCCCAAATATCTCACGATGACCTGATGAATCGTTCAAGGCGATATGGAACGGACTGTCCACTTGAAGTATATTTGATCTTAGATCTCTCCTTAAGTAAAACGTGAAAGAAATTCAAGATACTTCTTGTGATATATAAAGCTTAAATGGCCATTGTTTATGTAATTGTATCATTGATAAATTAAAGATAAAATTTTGTTGTAAATATTTTTGTCAAGGGCTCTTAAATTATAATAACATTGATTAACGCGACGTTTTATTATACATTAAGAAATGACATATTTGCCAAAAAGGCATAAAATATTCGTAAATTGGAGCTTCAATATTATGCAAACCATATCGAGCTTTAATACAAATAATGCACGTATTTTGTAAAGCTATCCGATTAAATAACCAACCCAAAGGTTACGGTTAGCTTTTCACCAAGTAATGAATTTTAGGCCCACTAGACTTCATAAATTTAAGATTAAATATATAATTAATTTTAGAATTTTATGGCTGCAAGTCTGCTGTGGAGAAACCATGCCGAATAGAAATTAGTAACTTTGCAAGCTGTTATATACGTTTATATTATGTATCAGTAATTGCTTTATGAAAGTTTGAAAAGCTTTTTGTATTTCAGACATAACATTAACAAAATAATGAATTTAATTTGGAACAATAATAGAAAACACGTCTAACGAAATTCTCGCAGCTAATCAATAACAAATAAAATGGCATTTAACTGAAAGTCTTAAAGTTTTGCTGATAACTACGGTGTAATTAAGCTTGTTCATAAAAACCAGAGTAAGTCTTAAAAATTAGTTATATTATCCAATATAAACAAGTCACGTCTTTATGTACTTTTCCATTAAAAGTAACCAGAATCCCATCAATTAATCAAATTCTTCAATTGATCTCTTTTGCAGTATCAGTTACATAAATGAGATACTGAATATAAACCACATACCACTGGGTAAGTGGTAACGTGAGATAATGAGAACGTTTTTTCATCTTAAACATGCCATAATTTGCAGCAGAATATAGGTTAATTGTCTTTGTAATGGCCTACTAAATGCGCCTGGTTTAGGGAAATAGGTAGATAAATTTCACTAGCTAAATGTGTTACTTGATGTGTCTTCATTTACTGGAGGACAAATGCTTTTTAAGATCAATTTACCACCGCCCTAGGGAGGCAACGAAATTAAGGTGGCATCGAACGTTTATGTAATTTTCAAATTCGCAGTGTTGAACATTTTGCTACTACATGTATACAATTTTGGGAGATCGAATAACTCATAAATGTGGCAGACAGTTTTCGGCTTGTTAATTAGTATTTCCACCTTAATATCTGAAAAATTGTGGGAATGGCTGTTATGTCACTGGAGAAGAGTAACAAATTGAGCAAAATACTATAGAATTTTGTTTTTCAATACAGAAATTTCAGGTAGGGGAACTAACTTACATGTACCTTCACTCAAAGCCGTTGGGCATAATTATGAAGTTTCCAGTAGGAGCTTGGTAATTCACTACGATTTTATAAAAAATAGTTTCAAATAATTCAGAAGCTTTTGGGCGAAATTATGTGATTTATACGAGCGGTGTGGTTAACCAACCGATTGTTTTATGTCTACCGATTGTCTATTATGTGCCGCTCGTAGAAAATAATTCCAAACGCTTCGATCTTCTGCGCTCCTCCTTCAATTCGTCACACCAAACTTCGATAGTATTTCAAAAACCTGGTCCTCCCAAACGAGTTTTGGTTGTCCAAACTATTGCTATTTGACTACTACTATTTGTCTAATACTATTTGATTTTACAAATTTACGAATGTATTATCGAAGACATTATAACATAAAAATGTAAGTTGTTGTGAAAACAGAATTTGGCTTTTGAGCTTCAAATTTCACTTCATATGTGGCGACTGGAATAGACAGCCAAGTTTCGATAGTATTTCAAAAACTTGGTCCTTCCAATGGAGTCCAAAACTTTCCGTGCTGGAGCATTTGGCTCCATCCGCACAACATGACCCAGCCATCGCAATGGCTGTATATTAATGCGTTTGACCACGCCGAAGTTGGCATATAGCAGTTTACCTGATTACTGTGAATTTGACAATTTGATTTCTAAAAGTCATACTCTTACAATCATTCTCTACTTCGCTTGTGACCAATGACATAAGAGATTGGAATGAACAGGGATAGGTCTTGACTGTTTAAGAAGCAGCACAATATCATGTTTCAGAAGGATTTACTCTCGGTTATTCCAATCAAATCCAGATTACAAAAATCTCATTTGTTTTTGACAAAGTCGCAAGATATACCGCAGCTTTTTATTAAATATAAACTAATTTCATACTTGATGCTAGCAAGTAATAGCTCGGTCATTTTAATATTTACCTAACCCATAAATAAGTGTTGTTACTCATGAAACTTTATATAATCAAACAAATGGTTGCAATCATTAAAAAAATTATTCGTGTTGATTCTAAAATTTGTATACAATTTAATTCATCTAATGTAATAAAAAAACATCTGTCATGCACAACACAACTAACTATATTTTCTTCATAAAGCATATCTGTCATGACATCTCGTATAGTTTCAGTACGCATTACTGCTCTAGATGAATGGACTAATAGCTTGCAAAGTTTATTATAGACGTAACGTGAAAGAAAAAATCATCGATATGAATAAGCATCTAATTTATTTAGTACAAGAGTAAGCTTTTGTTTAGACCTAAGGAATGGAATTTCCTGGCCTGGCATTTACAGGGCAGTATGGAAAAAATGTTTAAACCCACATTTCAAAAAAAAAAAGAAAAAAAAAAGAAAGATGGAATGAAATGGATTGCAAAACAGATTACAGATAATTGGACAACAACTAAAGAGGTACAAATTTTCTCCTTTATTTGAGTAAGTGTGCGCATATGTTATATGCCCTAAATTAACCTGTTTTATTTGGAAATAGGAAACAGATCATCGGAATGTTCAAGTCATCATATAATGTGTTAAACGACAAAATTGGTCAGCATAATCTAAATTTTTATACTTTCACCCAAACGAATGAAGACATGTATGAAAACGTAACACCCAGAAGAAGGCCAAGTATTTTTACCCCAAATGTTTTTCATTACTTCAAATAAATTGAACGACTGTGCATTCTGGTCTAGAAGTGTTGGAGGAACCTTAAAACGGTCCACTGCTGCAACCAATCCAGAAATAAAAGTTTCAGCGACATCATAGCTTTATGTGTGTTTTATTTAACTTAGCTTTTGAAACCAAAGATGGGATAACCCTATACCTTCAATATAAATGGAACGATTTTATGAAATTCGGTTTTTTGTCTGTATCTCCCAATTTGGTAGACAGCGGCAATCTATATTTTTGCCTAGTGTATTACTAACATTTGTTAACATTTTAATAAATCGAGCGATTATCCAAGCCCATTCTGTTACCGCCTATACAAATGACCAATTTAAACCATATATTCTTATCTTCATATCTTTTATCCAGTTACACGAAGTTCAATATATTTTTGGTACATGTTAAGAGTTCGCAATAGTATGGTCTAAGAATTAAAATGAAATGCAATTTACTGCATTTGTTGATAAGAATCCAGCGACTTACCATACCCAATCTGTCATCTCTCATAGTAAATAAATTTACTTAATTTAAATTTCTGTGCCGGTTTCACAATTTGCTCGTTAACTCAAAGTGATATGCAATGGTAGGTAGTACAAATGTTATAAAAATAATCATAAAACCTCAAATCATTTTTACGGTTTTGCCTTAATTATGTGGTATTAAAAACTTCTAGGAATAGGTGGCACAAGAATCCCTAAAAGGATTCTATTTATTCCTTAATTAATTACAAGCAATATGTGAGGATGATAGACACTAATGAATATCGCTCATATACCTATACTTGGTAAGGGAAAAACATAATTATACGCTTAGTTATTAGAAAATAATTGCAACTAATTAAGAAATTTCGTTCAGCTATTAATACAAAAAAACAAACATCCGAAATATTTAATGTGCCATTTTAGCCCAGTTTGACTTGTGATGAACGTGCTTGAAATGACATTACTCTCAAACATAAACTGGAATGATAAAAATGTTTTAGATTTCAGCGCAGTATCTACAATAAATGTGTGGAAAATTTTCTTTGATCAATAAGTTATGTCCTACGAAATGTTAGGACTGATCCAATGTTTTGCTACTGGATCCTATGAAATCTAAATTATAGGTGAACATTTTAGTTTTGCTCACATTCGCCATTTCTATGGTAAATTTTCGTAGAATTCACTTTAACTGTCAAATATCATGATAAAAAAATGATATTATGGGTGTAGGGTACATCTGAAGGGATGGGACTGAACCTCCCGCTATTACTAATTACGTTAAACTGCACAAAATAGCAGAATCTTGGATGCGTTGTCCTGTAAATTGCGATTTAAGGATGAAAATATATTTTTGGCCTAACTCACCATTTCGCAGGAAGCTACAAGAAAGGGTTTGGTTAGCTTAATTGTAGTTCTAAGTTAGAGCGTGTTACCACATCATAGTGCACATAGTTTTAGCGCAATTAAGATCGATCCTGAAATAGTGTGTAGGAAAGTGTACACAGCAATGAATCCCAGAATACATATAAGCAGTTATAACAACAACATTTTAGGGATTAAGTTCATTTTTATACGTGTACCAAAACTTCCTAAATAAGTTGCCTCAATATCTTAAGTTATGTTGGTCAGTTGAAAATGCCAAAAATAAAAAAAAAAAAAATATTTCAAAGGACGATATAAATGGATTTTTGCCAAATACGTAATTTTGTATGGGATATGCTATGGGGGATTTAACTAGGAAAATTGAAACCGTGTAAAGAAACTTGCTTATTTGAGGACTGAAGCCTCCGTTTTGAAAACGGTATTTTTCATAACTCTCTCTCCTAATATTTCCACAAATTGATTATATCTTCCACTGGAGGAACAAAGTTATAGGTATATATCATTTCGTACGGCCAAAAATGTAATATCTTGAAGAAAGCGGCTGAAATACCAAGTATCTTTTGACCGATACCGATTCTAGTATCTCTCATACCTATTGATCCATTCTCCATATTGGCCGATTTTCTAAAATTCAATCTTTCTTCTATATTTTCTAACCGGTAGGCTGAACCAGCCAAAGTCGTTATTCGCTGTGTTAATTTACCATTCTCTCTAAGCCCTAAGAAAAAGTTACCTGGTAATCGCGCCCCTTAATGTACAACCCATACGCATCGTCGACTTAGCCCATACATTTTTAGCTTCATATCTCTCCAATAGTTGTACTGAATTTAGTCAAATGCACGGGCTAAGCGTTTGTCGAAGGCGCTCCTTCAGATATCCCCATGCAAACTGGCCAATATATCGTAGCAGCCACTTAAATTATTAGGTAATATAATTGATTATAATGCTTCGTAAAATTAAAAAAAAAAAACAACCGGGTAACCCTCTGCTCATTCCCATACAAATTACATAACTTTCCTACATTCATATCTTACCATTCAATTACACTAAATTCAATGCAACATAGCACGCATCATCCATTTGGCAAAATTAGTTCTGCGAATGAAAATGGTAGTGTATTTTTTAAAGAATCCAGTGATTTATCACGTCCATTCTGGCAACCAGTCCAATTAGTATCAACGCAAACTGATGTTGAGTGAAGGTATATGTGAGGTATGTAAGTTTCTGTACTGGTTTTGGGTTTACATCTTTCAAGTTCTGAAGTTGATCTGATTTTAGTAAAATATAGCACTCATCATACATTTGATGAACTAAATTCTGAGAATAAAAACGGGAGGAATGTCACACTTTCCTAGTTCCCCCTCCTTTACAAATAGACCGATTTAGAGAAGTTTACATTTCACCCTCTGAGCTGTAATTAGTAGACTGGGGTTACTCACTCATTTGTCCAATGTATAGCATTACAATGCTTGATGCAGATCTGGAAATTTGATAACTCACCTACAAATTATTAGGCTTGTATATAATATTTCAATCAATAACTTAAAATGGGATATATAATTTCTAAGCCAACTTCAAAAAGTTTAATTTTACTTAGAGGGATATTTTGATAACAACTTAACGATGTATCATTCCACTTTTACCACCTCTCACATTTTTACACCAATGCAAAAGGACACTATATGTAAGCCTTTCTGTAGTAGTTTGTTAAATAAAACCATTTCAATTTATACCTATATTTAACTTACCACGTCTGTTTTGGTCCTGATCATTGAAAACTTCTAAAAGGTTCGGCAATCCCCTGGAACTGACTTATATATCTTCACCATTTGCATTAGAGAAAAAGCATAAGTGGCGCGATAAATTGCTAAGCTCTTATGAAAACATGCTCTGAATTAAAGAGCAGTATTAGAAGCAAAATTTCAACTTCCCAAAATTACTTATGAAAAGTTAATGCCTTTCGCATTAAGAGAACTGACTTATATATGCGATCACCCAACCACCTTTGCGTTGGAAAAATAGTATAAAGGGTACTAGAAGGGGCATGTTACGCCCTTGTCAAGAAACACTCTAAATTTAAGCGGAAGAACAAAAGCAAAGTTAACTTTTTCAAGTCCTCTGCTTAGATTTTGAGTATGAAATTCGACTCATTTGCATGAGTGGCTCTCTGCGTGCTTCGCAACGCGTTCCATTTTCACTCGGCGAGCTAAGTTTGTTAAATATCTGATGTGACTGCAACATTCGAAGTAGAGATTATAGTGCAAAACATAAATGGCCATAAATGGATCAGTTAGTATGAGAGGAATATCAGAAGCGCGGTTTAAAAAATTATGAAACAAGTTTGCTCAAAATATATTTGATACTTTGAAACACTTGATATTGTGCACTTCCTTCGGTTGTTATATTTTTTCAAATGATACTATCTATCATTACTTCTGGTAAGTCTCTACCCGATTTCAATATTGTCTTAAAATTAGTTCGTCAATCAATACCAAAATATGTTAGACAGTTATAGGCACTGATAGTAACTATTCCAATTCATGTACCTTTTAGAGAGATTGTCGTCGTAGTTTGTGCAAAAAATGTTTGACACACAAGTATTTTTTCACAACACCACCCTCTCCTCTTTGCTGCGGCCTTGTTCGTCGACATAAAGTGCAACTGAAAATTATTGACTTACAACAACTTTTAAACGATATTTGATATCGTTGGTTTCTTTTATCTTTTTTTAGTACAAAAAATAAAAACGAAAAACAAAGCATATAAAATTGATGTTAACGTTGTTTCTACTAACAAAACACAAATACAATTATTTTTATGAAGGGAATAACGACATACCATAAAATAGATGCAAACAAAGTTTTTGATATTGTACGTGGCGCTTTTAATGCAGTTAACATCTTGTAATAATTTTTAACATAACGGCGAAAAATATTTTGTGATACCATTTAAAGGTGTTGAACACACTTAGTCCATGGTCCCAACAAAACACAGAGTTCTTGCGGTTCTGAAGAACACCATTTAATTTTATTTTAATTTTTTACATTTATTTAAAAAAGTTTAATTAGTTCTATTCATAAACTGCGGATTGTACATGAGCCAGTCTAAACATATGAGTAAAATTTATTTATTTATAACTTCAGCTGGAGGAATGAAGGTTTATGTCATTTGGAAAGGCTATAATGTAACACACGGAAGGAAGCTTCAAAGTACCAAATTTTGTCATGGCTTTTTAATCGACTGTGCGTTGTCCACCTGTCTGTCCGGCTGGTTGGTGGAGACGATAGTTACCGTAGATCTTTAAAGAATTTCTTAAAACTTGATACAGATTAATGTTTTTTTCAGAAATTGTAAATGGGATACGTCGGCCCACCCACTCTGGTACCTCCCATACAAATTGACCGATTTTCGAAGTCAATTTCCCTGCAAATTCTTAACCTGTAACTTATAGTAATCAAAATTTTTGTCAATTGCATTATTTCATAATTTCTTGCAAATTTTGAAAAAATCGATCGACGAAGCTCACCCACCTCTTCCCATACGAATTGACCAATTTATCCAAAGTTAAGTGTAGCTCAGTTCACCTAACTGAAATTTCTGAACTGATTTCGAAATAATGGATACATGTTATGTTAAGTAAAAAGTTTTCCGCAAGGAGTCTTTAGTGCACACAAACCTTGATACTTTTTTCACCACCACTGTGATCAAAGCGGCCAAAAATTGTGTTGTTTGCGCACATAGTAATAAATTAAAGTTTTAAATGCAGCAGCAAAGCGATGAGCTTTAACGCTTTCGTTCTTGTAATATGGATGCCGTAGATCAGTAACACCCTGGTAGGCCAACTATCGAAAATATGTACAAAATCACAGCATTGTCAACGAACTGAAGATTAGCCAGAAAACTGTTTGAAACTATTTGCATATGATATAAGGCTGCTTCAAGTTCAAGCTCAATGTGCTGTTACTACACAGTTTGTCAAAAAATAAGCTACTGGACCGTATATACCGGCTATTCGCCGTTTAAATGCAATCTATCCATTTTTGAAGCATTCGTTAGCTGGCTATGAAAAATAGGCCACAGCCGAAGAAAAACAACAACAGCAGAAAAAGATCATGATCGAAGCATTGTGGACCAGATTAATGTTCAAGAAGGTTCTGCTGTGAGTTTCATGGAATTTGGAAGAAATGACGAGATTTCGTGAGGCCAAACACTCAACGGTCAACCAGAAACAGCCAAAATTGGACAAAGGGAATAGTTTTGTTTTTCGTCAAGACAATACCAGACCGTGTACGTTTATAATGAAGCAGCAGAATTTTCAACAGCTTGGATGGTATAGTTTAGTAAGCGTTTGGTTGAATGGTTGAAATAGTTCTATGAATAAAAGGAAGTTCTACTGCATCTGTCGTTTAATACAGACGATACACTAAGCGTTTGTTGCTTTTTCCTGCATTTGCAAAGTGTTCTTGAAGTTTTTTTTAACAAAGAGGCGAGAAGGACATCAATTGTTATCGAACATCAATATAACAGATGGTCTAAATACCTTGAATTGAATCTCATTTGAAAAAATAAATGTGTCGCAGTTGGGGATCGCAAAATCCGCAAGCTAGCACATGCACAAAAAGAGAAATTTCTTATGTTACTTTCTTATGTTAATATTTTTCAAGCTGTAACACGAAGTAAGTCAATATTGGCATTAAGCATATGAATTCGGTGTCAGTAGTTTGAAAAAAAGGAATAAAAATATTTCGGTGAAAAGTGGCAACCTTAGAAAGCAAATGTTTTAAGCTTTAATGAGCCATCAAAAGTAAACAGGCTCAGCGAATTTGGAAACATGGGAAAAAATTGGTCACCGTTAGGTAATTCAATATTTCCATTTGAAAGGTTTCAGTCTAACCGATATTAAAGCCGAGCTAGATTCTACTCTCGGGGAGTCTTTTCCTGCGTTTACGACTGTAAACAGCGTAGTGGTCGACCAATTGATCCATGCTAGACACGGTTAAGAAAATAAACAAAATGGTATTGCATGGTCGTCGGTTGAAGTGCGTGAGCGTGAGCTAGCTGAAATGATAGGCATTTCAAAAAGAGAAGATGGGTGCCGTACTTGTTTTCAATAGAGCAAAAGCAGCGTCTTGAAGGTGTTTCAGTAGAGGGTTTGGCTTTGTTTTACCGCAATGAAGCCGAATTGTTATTGTCGATTTGTATTCTATCGTGTAGAAGCTATTGAATATTGCTGGGAAAAGTGTGTCGAGCTATAAGGATATTATGTTGAAAAAAAAAGAAAACCACTTTTTTTGTGTCTTCTTTGTTAGGGACCGCCATAGTATGTTTGATAAAATGAACGGCATAGTCTCGTCACTTCAGGTATCTCCGATCCTGACCAATTTACCCTATACATTCTTAGTCTCAAATACTTGACAAACTTAACTCTGTGCATGGAAATGGACGGCATTGCCTTACCACTCCTGGTACCTCCTATACAAGCTGACCGATTTATCAAAATTTTACTTTTAAATTTCAAATTATTAAATTTCAAATTATTTGTTGCTAATTTGTTTGTGCTATGTTCATATTTTTCATTCAATTTCAATAAATTCAGTATAATTTAGTAAGCGTTTAGTTGAAATACTTGTGCGAATAAAAGACAACTCAATCGAAAAATTACAAATATTGGTGAATTTAGGGGAAAACAAATTGTTCCTCAGTAATTTCTAAGCTAAGCACTTAATGCACTTATGTTATCTTGCTGTAATTCACATTTTTATACTTTCATCCAACTGAATGAAGGTATGTAGAATTTGATACGATCAAGAATGTAACACAAAGAGGTAAGCATTATCTGATTTTGAAAAAATGTGTTTTATAACTTTAATATTATTGTTGGGCTGGCTGGTTGATGGGCATTATCACCGACGATTGTAAATGGGTTGTATCGCCCACATACTTCTGGCACATCCTTTCATAAATTCAGTTTTTCCCCTTTGACTCCACAGTCATACTCGTACAGTGTTTATAGTGCTTGGTAGAGTTTGGAGAAGCCGACGAATAACCACGCTCCTTCTGGTACCTTCCACACAAGTGGCTCGTTTACCCCATATATTCTTAAATTTACATTTCTTAAATTCTTGCATTAAACTTAGCCACATTTAGTATACGATGAACATTTAAAAAATAAGGTCGCACAACGAAAATGGACAGCATTGTCGTACCCCTTCTAATGCCTTTTCTATAAAATGACCAGTTTTCCGAAAAAAATTGATCAAGAATCTAACGACTTATCACGCCCATTCTGAATTATAAATGTATGTATGTTGTGTGGAAGTTTATATACGTCAGTTCATCGAACTACTGCTTGACAAGAGCTTTGCGATTTAAAATGTTTCATCTGGAACTCTACACACTTTTAGACCTACTGGAAAGATGAGTGAGGGTACGTGTAAGTTAATTTACGTAACGTGAAATCTGTATTTGAAACAGAAAATACTCAAAATATCATTTTTTTTGCCATAACGTCCATAACCACGAAGATATTTTGTTTCAATCCGCCATTCGTGTGTTATCCAAAACTATTGTTATCCAGAACTATTGTTCACTAACAACGCTACAACAATAAAAGCTTTTGTTACTTAATCTCAGCAACTTAAATTTTAAAGTCTTCTTGCAAATGTATGAACTACGCTTTTGACATCCAATTACACTGATATTTAAATGACGAAGTTTGTGACTTTCAGACAGGGAGCTGTTTATGTTTCGAACTTAAATCCACATTTAATGCCCGACTTAGAAAAGTTTCATAAGAAATACGAACTAAATGTGCGACATAATCACTTGCTAAATATTTGTATATTTTTCTTTCTTCGTGAAATACTTTCTGAATATAAGATTGTATTGCTGAGTCTTAGCAATACCAATTGTATAGCACCCAAACTCCAAATCGACCGTTCAACTCAATGGTATCACACCAGTTTTCAAATATACGAGTAATATAATATTTATATATTACCCAACTTTATGCCGTTTATGCCATAAAGCCCTCTTGAAAGATATGTCGCAACTTTTCACTAAGCCCATAAAACATGTAACGATTTAGAAAATACAATAATTCTTATATTTCTGCGCATAAATTTTGACTCGTTATTTCTTGCAAACGATGATAATAAACAAGACTACATAAACATGAATTTATGGCGAAACTTTGGCTTATTTAAACTATGTATGCAATTAAATAATTTACGACTTATGGTGTTTGAAAGGATAAGCGGGAGCGAATAAGCATGAAGTTGGGAAGGTGGTAGTCATTATAATCGGTACCGTACAATAAGAACGTGAAAGCTATAGGCCTACAAGATGGCGCAGGAGTAATTACTATACCAAAACGGATTAAACCCATAGATTTTAACGTGATTGGGAATCTACTCGTCATTTTTTTTTTCCATTTTAATGGTTTCGTTTCATATTAATGTCCTACTAGAACGTATTATACAAAATCTATAACAATTAGTTCCGAAATTGTCGCAGGCTTACGAATCATGGTGCCAAATAATTTTTATTTGTTTGTGCTCATAAAGCAAAAATGTTACAAGAGATATTTCAAAATAACAATTTACGAATAATGATCGTTTGACGACCAAAGAACGCGTAAAAATGATTAAAACTTGCTACAATAGTAGTGATTCAAACGTGGGTTTTCAATCAAACAAAATTTTCTTCAGCCTTAATTTCTCTCGGTGGTTACGTCAACAAGCAAAATTGTCGCATATAAGGCTTAGAGAACCCAGAGATGATTGTGGAAAAGCCATTGCATCCGGAAAAACGGTTGTTTGGTTCACATAATGGTCTGGAAATGAATAACCCTTTGTACTTAATATTATTCTCGTCCACAAGATGTTTGCTGTTGAGTATGAACTTCATTTCAAAATTATCTTCAAAAAGACTGAACAATAAACAAATTCCGTTGCATCAAATAAATTGGACATGGGAGAAGTTTTGTTAGGCTCAGTTAACGGCACGAATAGTTTGAAGACGATTCCGAACGTCACATTAACCAACTTGTCGACTCGAAGTATGGGTAATGGGTGGCTGTTATCGGTATTGAACCCGGCCGGTTCACTAAATCAGTTCAGTGAAAAAGACAGCAATTTATAAATTCACTGACTGTTCAATCATTTGCCATTTGTGTAATAATTTATTAAATTTATTTCCTAATTTAGACTGGATGAAATAAAAAGGGGATTTGAAACTAAAATGAATGGAATTTGGGTAGCTTGTATAGGCCCGGCAAAAAGGCTCATAGGGTTCGGTTCAAATATTTTTATCTAGCTTAAAAGATCGGACTTTGTCAGAAAAGTTTCGAAAATTCCGTTGTTCATAACCTGACTCATAATAAACTGCAAACCTGATTCATAACAAATTTGCAAACGTTTAGTAGGATATCTTCAGTTTAGATTCTACATAATATTTTGAATTTTTACTTTGCATTATCTCCAATCTTTTCAACTTGACATTGGCTGCACGTGTATACCACATCGGACAACCATAAGTCGTTATTGGTTTTGTGCACGAGTTAAAGATTAGCATTTTGATTTTGTGGTTTAACATCGATCTCTGATATTACAAAGGATATAACGCTCCTCCACATTTAAGTGCCTTTCAACATATATAATTAATATGCTCTCTGAAGTTTAATTTTTTATCAAACTGTGCACTCATATAATTGATCGGCATCTAAAGGGAAAATTATAATAAGGGGCAAAATGCGGCCTATATTTTGTTGGTTTACTTCAAGTTTCAATTTTTTAAAACACTTGTGCCGATAATAAATCTCTTTTCAGGTATTTGATAATCGCACTAGATACTTTTCCAAAATTTAAAATTGCAGAGAGATAATAAATTATAAATTCAGAGATGAAAATGGAGTATAAAGTTGGCACCAAGTTGGGATGAATTTAATCTTCACACACTTGTCCGGAAAATACCATTAAAACAATTAATATTTCATATTTCCGCCGAAGATGCCCTTAAAATCTGGTATAAAATGCAAACTTTATTGCAGAATGCTGTTTCTTATGATCGAAGAAATGTTAATATCCATTTGCGATTCTGTGAAAATCACTACTGTGTGTCCTTACTATAAGGGCATAATTCCAAAACTCTTTTCCATGTAGTCATGAATGGACGATGTTGCAAATTTTACTTTCAACATCGATTCTATGTAATAAGTTTCCGTATACAATAATACAGATTCACTCAAAATTTTGTATAGAGTTACGCTGGTGCGCAACTTACTTTTGATTTTGTCTTTAACAGGGTCACTTTATGAAGAAATGATTTTTGGCGTTTTTTTTATTTAATAAATATTGCAAAAACTGTGGTTTTACCACACTCTCTGTCATTGTCAGCAGTTCATTTAGGGTTTAATAGCAATATTAAATTTCAAAAAATATGTGCTGCATGGCATATTTCCAAAATACATAGCTCGCAAAATACGCCCTGCTGCCATTCGCTATTACTTGCTGTGTTAAAAGCACTTAGTATGAAAGAATGTACGATTCTTTGGCATATACATATGATATGTACACACTTATATACTTACATACGTATTTACAGAACATGGAAAAAGCGTGTGTTTGTTTCTGGCTTGAATATTTACTTATAGCCAACACTTTTTGCAGTTAAAATTTGTTTCATAGCCAAGTTTTAACATTACTTTGCTGCTGGCAGTGCAAAGTAAATGGGGGAAAAAAAGAGAGGAGTAAGTAAATGGACCGCGTAAATGGTATTTGATTGAAAATACAACATTTAAACATTTTAAATTTAACATGTTTAATTGCGTCGTTGCATCAATAAATTCAACGGCATTCTATATTCTTGTCTATTTTGCACCATTCAGCCAGGAAACTATGTGTATGGTTAAGAAACTATTTGCATATTTGTTGTACAGGGTTATACATATATATTTCTCCGTTTCAAATGTAAAGTTAAATATAACACACATAAAGCTATGATTTTGTTGAAACTTTCATAATGTTTGGATCTTGCCATTATGTACGAAATAAATTACAATGTCATTTGAACAACCTTTTGAGGTAGTTTCGGAAAAATACGGCTCAATGACACATCCACACCATAAAGCGCACCAAATGGTCACTTTTTTTGATGCAATGGCTTTCCTCCTAGTCCCATATGCGACAATTCTGCTTGTTGACGTAACCACCGAGTGAGAAATGAACTCAATCACCACTTTTGCAGTAAGTTTTAAATATTTGTACGCGTTCTCCGGTTATTAAACGATGCACATTCTCAAAAAACACTTCAGATGACAGATATTAATTAGCTGATAGCTTTGCCGAACTAGGGATTTTGAAACCACTAAATTGATAACCCTTTATAATTCATTGAAAAGTTTCACGATTCCACGTTGAAGTTGTACATTGTTTTGCAAACGTTCACGTACCACAAAGTGTTGCTATACACCGTAATGTTACGCTGGAAAGTAAGAAGTATGTGGTATCATGACAAATATGAGAAGGCTCCTCACACATTGCATTACGCCTCATTATTTTATATTAGGTGCTTTTAGTTTAATGTGGAAACGTCATTCGAGCTTTGCAATATTATGGTAATTTTTAGCCTAAAGATATTACCAATTACAAATTACGATGAATGGCTCAGTCATTTCGAATGCATTAAAAGACCGGCATTTAGCGTGTTACAAACAAGGATTTATTTGACGCCCCATAAGTTATTATGGGACATCAGTACAGAAATTTCAGTTAGGTGGACTGACTTACATGTCAACATCATCTTGCGTTGATACAAAAGTATGATGATGAACGTTGTGAATCGTCATATTCTTTAAAAATATAATGTTATTCTCAGACCCAAATATGGTAAATTATAGTGAATTTATTGCAATTGAATGAAAGATATGATAATTAACTGTTGCCTACGAATTCGGATTACAGTGAAAAATTTGTTTTTCGACAAATCGGGAAATTTGAATGGGAGGTACCAAAAGACTGATTTCGCTGCAAGATATGAAACTAAGTACATCGCTAATTTGTATGGGACATACTGTTAAACAAGAATATAGATTGCTGCAGGCTACCTATTAGAGATTACAGAGGAAAGATTGAATTTCAGAAAATCGGCCAAATTTGCGTTGAGGTATCAGGAAATCTATGACGATGCTGTTCAATTTTCGTTGTAGGAATTTACTTTCGCAAAGGCTCAGCATATGCAAATCTAAAAATATAAGGACTTAGTGGGTAATTTGTATGGAATTATTATAAATAAATTCATTGGACGAAAATTTAAGTTCCTCCAGTCTACGAACTTGAAGTTGCATGGAGAGAACTGAATTTCGGAAATTAAGTTAATTTATATGGGAGATGTACGTACATAGCCCATTCATAATACCCGCGATCAGACAAAATATTCGACTGTGCCAAGTTATGACAATGTTAGTAATGATTTACAATCACTATCGTCTCTTGAAAAATCATGAAACATATTTGGTCAAATGAAACTTTGTACTTTATACGTCTGCTTTTGGGTGTTACGTTTTTGGTGGTATTAAATGATATAAACCTTCTCTACCTCGGCTGATGATGTAAAAAGATTTCTCTAAATGAAGCAGACGCCTAAACTTATGTATAAATTTAGATATATTACGATTAAGCCGAAGTTATTTACAGTGTAGTAGAGGTAAGACAATGATAATAATAGTAGAGGCGGGACATTGTTAATAGTTGAATAAAAACTCTTGCAATTGTCAACGAAGTTTTGGTGTCCCCAAAATATGAGTCTTCATTTTTCAGTATACAGTCGAAGAAGCGATTACATGAAGACCGTTTGAAGGTGAATTCTCGTAGTATTCTTCACGCCGCATTGTTATTGGTACCTACTTAGTAAAAATCAAATCAGTAGTCATATAAATGGTAACATGTTACCTTCACTAAGTTAGCTTAAAAATTGAATCGAATTCCATAATGGCCTCTGGTACTTACCATAGCCTTCAAAGCAACGTCCACTTCTGCGTTCCAATTTTTAAGTGAGAAAACATATCTTATTAGGATAGCGAATCCTCGCTTTAATGGATTGAGTTCAAATTCCTTAAGTCTTTGCAGTACTTACCTCTGGGGGAGAAATAATCGGATAGCGGTTACGTCTTAAAGTACCTTCCGTACAAAAAACATGGTTTAAGTGTAATTTAGGAGGCACCAGGCGTTTAGTAAATTTGGTCGTGCGAATGAAAATGGAGTAGATCGCCATTTCTCTAAGCTAAGCGCACAAATTTTGTAATTTATCACTAATCAAAGTACTTTTCCTATAATTTCTATAATTCTATAAGTTTATAAAAAAAAGTGTTTAGAGTACCAAGTATCCTTTTACGAAATGTTCTTCATTATTTTTCTGCAAGACACCATAATTGCGATAAATATGAAACTTCTTAAAATTTGGCACACTTTATTATTCTGACGGATAGTAGCCATGGATTGTAAATGGGCTATATCGACTCCTTCTGAAGCATCTCACAAAATTTGCCCGATTTTCGGAAATTCAATTAAATCCCTGCAACTAAAAACTCTTGGACTGCAGCCACTTGTGTTTTGTCCTTTTATGAAGCTGCGCACACAACTTGGTCGATTTAGCAAAAGTTAATCTCCCATCAATAAATTCTAAGCGGTAGGCTTTAGGAAGTAAATAATATGCTTCTTTATTATGTTTTAGGGAATACTTTTTCATAAAAAGTTATCGACCTACCTCGCCTCTCTTGGCACCCTCATACTACTGCACCAAAGTAAGTATATGTAAATCAGTTTCTTTGACTACAATTTTCGTACCGGTTTTGATAAATCTTTAATTAAAATCGACGTATTAGAAACGAATCACTTTTTGAATCCACAAAAAAGAGATAAACTTCATAATTAGGATGGCTCCAAATGTGTCTCAAATGTAAAACCTTTTTTTTATTAACCTAGCATCTACACAGATTTCATCATCACAGAGACGAGAATATATTTTTCGTAGCGTCCCGATTTTTTGTAACAAATATATCGTGATAATTAATCGATCAAAATTTACAGGCTTTGCTGTAATATCTGAAGTTTCAATTTAATATTCGAAATATAGCAACGTCAAAAAGTCCGTTTTATATGGATGTCCATCTTATACTATGCCTATTAGACACTTTTACTTTGTAAAATCATACAAAATCAATTATTGTAGACGTAGACAAATTTTTCAATTGTGCCTGTCAATCATAACCGTTTGCACCAGCTCGCCACTGTTCGATCATATAATTTTTGATTGACGATCTCGTTACTGACCCGTTTTCCGTCACCAGTCATCACCCAAATCAGAAATGGGTCGACTTTGTTGCCATTCCGCAACGTTTCGAAGATAGGAATTCTACGTAAAATTTTTTTTTTTTTGCGTTAATTCGTCTGGCGCCCATACTTTGAGCTACGTTTTGTACGTAGCCCTATTCTAGTGTTTCCAGATGTTTTTTTTTTTTTGTGAAATGTTTAATTCGTAGCCATTCGAAACAGTCCTAACTTGATTGTCAAGTTTGACAATTTTAATTATTCTGCCGAATATTTGAAGAATTGGTCTTCTAAAGCCTGTTAAACCTTCGATACCAAAATCACCAGAATTGTTGGCTTTACGTTATAAAGACCATAAATATTATTAAAATTTTCAGACGCTTGGCTTGCGCTTTCTCCTTTATAGAAGAAAAACAGCAAAATTTGGTGTATTTTGTTTTTGCTGGTGTCTATAATTGGCGGGTGTTTAAACAATACTGTGTCAAGTAATCACAAACCTCTCTAGTTAGCTTTTTGAATAGGGAATCTTATCTCTCTAATGCCATCTAACGAACCCCGGTCTAACTAGTGTGATGCAAGTAAAGAGGTTACTAAAACCATCTCAATTGGAAAAGTACTGGATATTTTTATTCCTTCACCTGGAGGAATGTTGTATACCTTAGTATTTGATACGGCAAAATTGTATAAAAGTGCAAAAACACCCAGAAGGAAGTGCTCAAAGTACGAAGTATCTCTTGATGAAATGTGTCTCATGGCTGTTTAAGTCGATTGAGCGATGTCCGCTTATCTGGCTGGCAGGCCGGATAATTGGCTGACTGGCTGGCAGACATGATAAATGAGGTAAATCTTTGTGGAACTCCCTAAAGAATATTTTCTCAATATTTTCCCAGATCATATCCGAGAATTGTTAATAGGCTGTATGAGCTGTATGGTACCTCATCTACAAATTGACCATTTTTCCGAATTTCAATTTCCTTCCCGTAACTCCGCATCCGTAACCTGCAGCAACCTAAACTATTTTTCTTTGAATTACTTCATAATTCTTGTTGGTGCCTACCATACAAATTGGCCGGTTTTTTAAATTTCAATCAATCTTCT
This sequence comes from Philornis downsi, assembly GCA_019455685.1. Lineage (NCBI taxonomy): Eukaryota > Metazoa > Arthropoda > Insecta > Diptera > Muscidae > Philornis > Philornis downsi. The sequence continues at coordinate 5,265,756 of JAHXMU010000095.1, forward strand.
GTAATTTATAATTAGAACGCTGTAATAGCCTAGATTTCTATTCATCTCTTTGTTTTACAATTCTATACTATATCGAGGGGGAATCGATAAATTAAACGAGCCCTTTTTGGTACTTCGCATACAAATAACTTATTTAACCAATATTCTCACCTCTACATCTTCCAATAGCTTGTGGCAAATTCGACTAAAATTTCGGTATGTTCAGTAAATTCTGAGAGCGAAGATGGTCAACGTTGCCGCGCTCATTCTAGTAAATCCATTACGAATTGACCGGTTTATTGAATTTAGATTTTCCACTTTAATCCCTAATTAGTAGCCGGAAATTACTTAAATTCTAGTCAAATATATTCATATTACATTATTATACTGTCCGATTTTTTGAATTGTGTTTGACAAAATCGACAGAGTGGCCACGCCCTCTCGGGAACACATCTGTTGATTAGTATCTTTCATTCAATTGCAGTACAGTTAGTAGCGATTGAGTTTGCATTTATTACTGCACATGGAATAGATTTCATTGCCTTACCCTTTATCATACTCCCCAGACGGAGGACTTCAGAATGTAACACGTGTTTTAGTTTTATAATATAAACCCCACTGCGCATCGCCTTGGTATACAAATCAATGGCCTACTCTTAATTGAAACACTATACTTCATCCTCTTTTTTATTTTTTCCATTTGAAATGCATTTTTCTAAACTCATTATAAAGCATTTAGATTGAAAATCAAAGCTATTAATTGTTATTTTCCTTTAACTACTTTAAAATATAAAATTGGATTATTCTACGTAGTAAAATAAATTGAAACATCAATGGTAAAAAAACATAATTTAATAACAGCATAAAAGGTAATAAACTATAATAACTAAATTGTCACTATAATAACTAAATTATCACTTTAATATCTGTATTGATGCCACAGTTATGAAGGTAACCTGATTTAACAGTTTCAAATAAACTGTCGAACAAAAAATTGAATTTTTTTGGCGCATTCATTCATCATTGATATCTATTTGCCCTGTCCTCATACTTAGTACCCAACATTCAGACGATATTTCCGTTTAAATTTATTCAATATTTGAGTTTAGTTCAGGTTAGGAATGTTAATTTTTTATGCTTAATTGTTGGTTGTTGGTTGTACAACATTAGTTTCATTAATTTTGTTTGTTCAAGAGAAATAAAACCAAGCAACAAAAATAAAACATGTTTAAAAACAGGCTGTGATGTTATGTGATTAATTAAATAAATAGTTCTACGGAGAAAATAAGGCTGAGTTAGCCCTTTGTAGTGATTTTTCCCAGATTTGTTTTAATGTCTGCAATGAAGTTAATAAAAGACCTTTTACATTTCTGCGAAATCTACGGGTAGTGTGAGTTTGATATTTGTTTTTGAACCCAGATGGTAAAAAAAAGATATAACCTTTGACTCTCTACACCCTAAACAAATATGCTTTATTTAAATTGAAAAATGTCTATTATGGACTAGTCGTGGCATGAAGTAAAAGATTGAGATTACTTTCAAACAAAATGTATCCGTCAGACAACAAGATTAAAGTATTACACAATAAATACATTTAATTTATTACAATAGAATTTTGAGAAAGTGTGCTACACTAACAAAAATGAACAGAAAATCAAACAAATCAACAATTAGTCATTAATGCACATCTAGTATGCAGTCGAACTTAGTTACATCGAACTTCAAGGAACCGACAATTTTAGATCGATGTGAAGTTTTTTAATAGACCTACAAATTTTTCTAATGTATTTAGAATGCAAGGTGTCATTATGTTTAGTGAATTGATTAAACAAAAAGTAAACCGTTCATCGAAGAAAAGTTTACTAGTTATTAAAAAGCACAATTTGGAAATTTGTTTCCTAAAAACAACATTGCCCAAGTGTAAACCTTCTTGTTTGCGACGCCCATTTAAGCGAGTAGTAAAATTTCTTATGACCTCTTGATGGCTGCCATTTCGTGGCTGCTATTTTCCTTATTAGCGTAATCTTTAGATTTCAGATAATCTGACAGGAACAAGTCTCGAGATGCCAAATCAAAATGGCTTGGGGGTCAATTTGTCAACTCCGTTGAAGAATAATTTACCACAGAAAATTTCACGAACTCGTAGAAGAGACTTATTGGAAGTGTGTTAAATTGCTCCGACTTGCGAAAACCATGTTCTTTGATTATAGCCGGGAAAGATATGCATTTCAGGCAACAAGAAGTTGCCTAATATGTCCACATAAAGCTCTCAGCTTACTATAACTGCATGTCTTCTTTCATCTTCAAAAAATTAAAGGCCTATTATACTTCGCGAAGGCATCGAAGCACTTTAGACGAATGAAAGAGTTTCTGATGCTTGCCTTTCAGATTTGTTGTTACATGTTCCTTAAGGAATGAACTTCATTCGAAAACAAGATATTGGTAAACGTTGAAAAGCGCTCAGTTGCCTGGTTTACGAAGTTGAGCCTCTGCTGGTATCCTGGGAATTATACCAATTGAGTTTTGTGTATGCAGCTTTAGGGTTTTCTGCAAAGTGCTTTGTAATAATGATCTGCTCACGCTTACAAATTGAATTAACACTCTCCGTGCGTCTTATCATTCTTGGCGACCTTGTGACTCTAATTTTGTATTATACCAGTCTCCTCAAACTCCTTGACCCATTTTCGAAAGAGAGAAATACTTGATGCATCATTTAAACGACGAAAACTTACTACGCGCTTCAGTCGGCGAATAAACGCTTTTGTAAAACTATCACTTGCATAACGCGAGCTCCACTCACTGGAAACAACTGGATTCCTCAGAGCCAGACCACCGATTAGAGACCCGCGCATTCGTTGTGTTCACTCAGTAAGCTAGACAAATATGCGATGAAACATTTTGATAAAGATTAGCCCTTTTTAATCGTCAGAGTTTCCGAAGATGATATAATTTTAAACTTTTACATTGTCTGATGTTTTTTAATTTCATCTCTGCTTGACAGTTTGGTTCAAAAAGTTGCTGTCCGATAATTAGAATCCGCACGCAATGATATGCTCTAAGATGCTTTATATTATTATCAATTCAAGTAAGAAACTGACAAAAAAATGGTTAGCTATAAAGAAATTTCGTTTCAAGCGTGTTCTCTGTAAACGTGCCTGTTTCTATCAAGACAATGCAAAGTCATGGGACCGCACAAAATTGCACATTGAACTCATAGTTCATTATAACGTTATTCGCTACAACTGTCTTGACTGTAATTTTTAAATTTGATTTAGCAGATTTGTTTGTAAACAAAAAATATTTAAAATCGCATTCAATAAAAAAAGTCATACATAAGAATAAAATATTATTTAATTTTTCAACTGAAGAAAAATTGGTGGAATCAAATAAAGAATGGGCTACACACTAAATGAGCGAATAAGTTATATTTTACCAATAAACAAAATATGCCAGCATATTAATTTTTCTATGGGAAACATTTCGTAAGAATAATTTTGTTGAGCCTATTAAACATTTACTTCATACAGTTTGCATTGCAGTATAAAATATTTAATTGAACTAATTTCAAATATAGCTAAATACTTAAAAAAAGTGACGTAACTTTTGACAGAATCAATACAAGATCTAAATGAATTATAGAAATTAAATTGTAATGCACGATAACAGATATGCACATATGGAGTTGTTTATAAATTCTTTGTTTTTAATTCTTTGTTTATAAATTCTTTCTTTACCCTATACATTTGATAACATATTTACAAAATTATAAAATTGATTCTTTTCCACTACTATTTCATTTCACATGTTTACAAGTTTTATGTCCAACATATTATGATGCAAAAATGTAAGTTATTCCGATACCAATATTGGAAACCAACAGAGAAAGCTTGGCGTTGTCGCTTAAACCAATTTCCCTCGCCAAAAAAACATAATCTGGCAGAAAAATTTAGCTTCCAATTTCGCTACCATTTTTTTATATGGAGTTTCACCGCCAAAAGTCAGTTTGTTTTGTAAATTCGAGGTAACTCTTATGACCTGTGATTCTAAAACCTATTCCCTTTTGTCATATCTACTCAGCCTTTAAGGACGCTAATCTAGTTTTAGACGTTCTTACTATAATTGAGACTGAGAAATGGAGGATGGATGGATGCAAGTATTTTAAGAATGACAGAAATGTATGTTCTTGTTAGGTGATGTTTCAAGAATAATAAATCAATAAATAAATTAATTCCATTCAAATTCAATCTTTACACTCAATTTTCCAGAGATTTCTTCTTCAAAAGTTTACTATAGCCAAGGCTTATTCTGCTGCTTCAATGCGGTCGAGCAATGTTAGCAATATTCGCTTCTAATTCTTCAATCGTAGCTGGCAATGTTGCACTGAACTGAAACATTATTTCACGATCTGTGAAGCAACTAAAACTGTAACTGAATGTTGTCGATATGTTTGGCTTCAGTCGAGCTAAGCTTTTTCACGAAGAAATATCAAAAAAGGCTGAACAAAACGCGGCAGTCTGAGCTCTTATAAAAATTTCTGCTGGGAAAGTACTTTTAAAGGAGTAACTCCAATACATTATATAAATTCAATGAAAACTATGTTGCAACGATATCCTCCATCTTGTACAAGAGATATGTCTAACAGTGAACATATAATATTCACTTTCAATACGGCCCAATTAAGCACATGTGGGAAGTGGTCATAATAAAAATAATACGTGGATCGACACACAGAGGATACGACTAAATCGAATAAAAAAAAATTATTTCCTATCACTGCAAGTTATGCTGTTGCCTCTCTTATAATATTGAATGTTACAACATTAGTTCATACATCATCAAATATGTATTATGTACGACTATAACCGGTATAGAAATTTCGGTCAAATGAACCGATGAACTGAAATGAACAAATATCTTCACACAACATAATTTAATGTTGGTTTAATAGTATGAAGGCTGCCAATTTCAGAACTAAAAACTAGGTTTGCTAAATGCCTGATGCAAGCTAAATTACACTGAAACTAAAGCAATTGAAAGATATAAATCTAGGAATATGTGGGGAAAATTATATGATTTGTATGAGATTTATTTGAGAGAGCATTGAGTATGTAGGTATTGCAGCGGAAAAATCAAATTTTGATAAATAGTACAATTTGTATGAGAGGTACCATTTTCATTTCCATAAGTTACTTCATGAAATCCAGAAGCTACTGAATTTAATAAAGATATCAAATTAAGTTTACATGGGTTAAATCGGTAATTTATATGGAAGGTACCAGAAAAAGCGTGACAAAACAGAATTTCTGAAACTCTGTCAATTTGCGTTGGATGTGTCAATATATTGCTCAATTACAACCGCCGGCTACAATGTGGCAAAATATTAGGTTGTCGCACGTTTTGGCTAATTTAGTAAACAATTTTACAATCGCTATCATGTTCACTAGCCAACCAACCAGCCAGCAAGTCAAACAAAAAAGGAATGAAACTCAAAAGGCACTTGGAAGAATATTCGTTTTAGGTGCTACATTTTTAGCTGCATGAAATTATTTCTGGAGATGGTATAATAATAGTATAGCCAATGTTATGATTCTAGGAAATATTGTTGGTTTTCAGACCAACCAAACCATGAAAAACTGTGATGGAAAATATCGTTTTGATTTTCATATTGTTTTATTCAATTATGAATTGAATGATTTTTCTATGATGATGGGTGTGATTTATTACATCAAATCATTAACAATTGCTTGCATTTTATTTGTTTTGAACAAATTTTGTTCCATTTAAATACGCGTATTTGCATACATGCAAAATCCAATTTCAATGGAACTTCCCCCCCCCAAAAAAAAAAAATAGTACCACAATAGAATTTTGTTATAAGCAGGCTTCGGAATTATGTATAAATTACGTGTGATCATATAAACCCGTACAGAAATGTCAGTAAGGTAGACTTACTTAAAAAAACCTTCCCTTTATCGAATTTTCACAGGGTTGTTTTGTAATCGATAAAAAAGTCAATGATCAGAAAAATTTATCTAACACAGTTTCATTTTTAAACTAAAATTACCGGACTCTCGTGGACGTTTCAATAGTTATTATAAGGACTTTAGTTTACGTATTAGGGCCAATGGCATGGTGAGAAATGTGATGCCGCTATTATTAGTTATGTGAAGCTTTACTCTATTAGGAAAGGACATATTTTTGGTAGCTCACTGGTTCCAAATTATGGACGAAGATGTGTCCTTGACAAATCTTTACATTCGAGGGTTATTACAATTGATACGTTAAGACAGAGCGTGGGGAAAAATACATTACTCAAAGTTTCAGTGAACTCGTGTGAACAGTTAAAAAATTATGATAACTTGTACAGACATGTCAGTGAGCTAAAATGCCTTAAATATATCTTCAAACTGTATCTCTAGAGAAATTTAGCAGATTAGCTCTGTAATTGTATGCAGACGTAATGATCGGAAATATTAATTTTCACCGAGTTTCCCTCATGAGAAATAGAGAGGTAAAATAAATGGGTACGTTAAGAGATTGACCAAATCAGACCGTATGTACCTTATATTTAACAAAATACTACGATTTACATAATTTACGCTGAATTAGGCTTTGCTCTCTAAATTTTTGGTGAAAAATTAATTGCAGTCATATCAACCACATTTGCTTGGAACGAGCGAGGACGCGCATTGCCAGGTCATAAAGTTGTGAAGTTTCCACAGACTCGACTAGACATTTCTAAAGTAATGATGAGAATAATATTTCGTTTGTATGGACTGCATCCTAATGGGTGCGGATAACTGCTGTATATTCACTAGTTGTGAAAAGTTATATCAAATATCACGATTTGCAAAAATTTACTAATCCAATTTCAAACCATTATACAAGTAATACTTACATCAGTATTCGTGAGCGAAAAATTACCTTGTTGAATACGCCATTTTGTGCGGTTGGTAACCAGCTCTAAACTTAATGATCTTTTTGAAAATGGCTTTATTAAATGTTGACAAAAGGGCACCACAGGACAGCTTATTTCACCAGTTGGGGCTGGAATATTTAACATTTGACATGGCAAAATCTTCTTCTAATCAACTATGTTCATAAGTTTTTAAGTCGATTGAACGATAACCTTTGTGATAACTGTCATGAATTTTTGTGACTTTTTTTAATTGAGTTAAAAGTATCGATTGTTTGCTGAATTTAGATCTGTGAATAAGAACGTACTACATTCCCACGCCCTTCGGGCAACGATTTTTTGAAATTCAACTTATATTTTGTAAGTTCTATCTGATAAGTTTCAGAAACGTGGATATATATTTAATAATTATAGCAACCATGTTCCTTCTGTTACTGCTCATTTAAATGACCGATTTAACCCATATATTTTAAGGATCTCATTCAGATGTAACAATTTTGACCTATTATTTATAATTTTATAAAGGTCAGTTGCATCTAAAGAAACCAATAGAAAAACTCTGCTCCTTCACACAAAATTTCATAATATGACCAAATATGTTTTACAATTTGTAAGTCGGTTTAGCGATGCCCGTCTGTCTGGCTAGCTGGCTGGCCAGTTGAAAGATGCGATAATTGTCGTAAATTTTTATGACACCTTCTAAAACTTAGCACTGGTACTTCCCGTACAACTTGACCGATTTTGCGCAATTACATTTTTTTCTTATAACTTCTAGTTCTCTAACCACGCCTTTTCTAGAACTGCAAAGGGCCGATTTAATCCACATATTCTTGGCTTCATACCTTTGATTCAAATAGAAACTTACAAATAAAATAGTTACTAACTACCATACCAATTGACTGATTTACAAAAATTTAGTGTTTCTCCAATAACTTATAATTTATAGACTATAGCAGCCCAGGTTTATGTTCATTATTCTGCCCTATAAAACCTAATAGAACTTGAGAAAAATAGATCAGATATCCACTTCTTCCCTGGTATATTCTTTGATTCATATCTTACCAGCAGTTGCATAGAATGCAACCAAATAAGTCTACATTGACTCCCCCATTCAAATGCCTACTATGCAAATTGAGGGATTTATCGAAATGTAATTTTTTAAATTTTTTTCCCCTATAATCCGTAATCTCATCTCACTTGCAAATTAGCCGTCCTAGCAAAAATTAATGGCTTCTCTACAATTTTCGAGCCGAAAAATTTCGTTGTATGCTATTTGTTTTGAAAGAGTACATTTAAGTGTAAAAAAGCTTTCCATATCGCTATTTATGGATCATATTTCAGTGAGGTCAAATCTGAACGAAATTTGATTCCACACTTCGGATTTTATGCGTTCGTGGCAATAAGCCGTAGTTAGTTCCAATAGATAATATTTTCCGTTTTTCGTTATGCTTCCTGGTACTTGAATAAAATTCTTAATTCCAATAGTCTTGAAAATTGTTTCTATTATATTGGCAGTATTCATGCCGATTAAGAAGCTGTGAATTCCCAGCAACTTCATCTGCAGTATGTCTGCTTTACATTTGATTTGACTGACCATCTATTCCGCATCCTTAGTCATGTTCATCATATGGTAGTGGCGAAAAGCTTAATTCGGGATATCTAAAGTGTGTAGTCAAAATAAATCCATTAATTTTGCATCACATTGAAAGCCTTAGTTAGCATAATTTGGATAACCCGATAAAAAAGACCGAGACAACCGATTTTCACAATCTTCTTTGGACCCGAAGTTTATTACAAGCAAAATTATTCCCAATAGACAGATGGAGGTAATAACTTTGTGCTATGTTAAGACTGTAAGGTGAATGCTCTGGGAGCTTTTGGTGAGTGACTATTGATTTGTGTGGCCTGACGTATTTCTGATGAAATACAATTCCTTTTTTATTGGCCAAAGCTGGGCACTTCTTCGCGATTGCTTCCTTCAGAAAATCCTGCTCATAGCAGTCGATTCTCCGTCAATTATACCTAATACACAGCCAGTTACCATCCGCTTCAGAAATAAGACGATTTTGTTGCAATTCAACATCGATTCACAGATAGAAATTCGGTTCATGAGGTTTTTTTGTATTAATTCGTGTGGCACCTACACATCGAGCATGTTTTTATATACGGCCTTATTCAAATGGTTCCAAATGGGTTTTTGTGGTAATCAAAACAGCGCTTGCATGATGATCGGATTTAATATTTACATAATTCTATCGACATTTTCGACGACAGAGCATGGTGCAACTTTAATATTAAAATCAAAAAATTGCGCATGACTGGCGGTTACAGTAGCAGGACAATGAACATTTTTAATATTTCCAGTCGCCTAGATTGCGTTTTCGCCTTTATCGAGGAAAACCCGTAAAATATGAGGTCGGCGTTTATCTTTGACGTGCGCTCAAACAATACTGAGTCGAGCAATCACAAAACTGCATGAGTATTTTGTTTTTCAGTGCAAACCTTTCTACATATACAAAACTACCATCTAAAGTAATCCGATCACACTAACTAACTGAAATAACTAAATTATTACTAAAGTCATATATTGGAAAAATAATGCATTTCTTTTTACCATACCTTATATGAGTTTATGTTACGTGGGATATATGCGTAAGGATGTTTATTGATGCCAATTTGTACACGAATAGATAATTATTTTATGTCGTTTTAGGACAAGCGACTACAGATATGTTTTTGCGTATAAATCCGAAACCTGGCTGTATCCATTAACATCCTATTACGTGGATTTTTGGTGGGACGTCAAAGAAATGAGTATTCAATTTCATTTTCCTCACGTTTGATGAATGCAGTTGCAGTATTCCATCTGTTTTGTAGGGTAATTTATTGCTATGACATGTTAAAGCCATCAGACTAAAAAATTCACTGCAAAACAAAATTTATTCTTATGTGCGAATGTGTGTATTTTATTTTGTATTTTGTAATACATATGTGTGCCCCTACATTATAAATTTGTCACACAGCTCCACAATCCATTACCGAAATCTGTCAAAGTAATGGTGCTTTGAAAAAATTGTTAAATGCATCGTGAAATTGAGAGTGAGTGCAAAATAAGTTGGGTGTGTTGTGTAATTTAATCTGTTTCAAAAAATGGGGTGACAACCCGAATCGTGCGAGTCATACATTGTGGAGCTATTTAATAAATAATTCAAAATAGATATTTCAGTAGTACAAATTTTTGCCATATGTGGCGCTCGATTTGGACGATTTCAGCAGCTATGAATTAAGTATTTCACAAAATATTTACAAAAATTTTCATGTTTTTTTATCTACTGCCGGACAAATTTGTCTATGCTTTAAACCATTAAGGCCGGGTTACTCCTTTTTCATTCCGTTTGTAATAATCACAAATACTCATCTTATGCGATACAATTCCATAATCAGCATAGAAATCGACGTTGATTTAAGCATGTTCTACCATCCGCGAGTCTATTGGAAACATGACAAAAGCCGGAAAATTTAAGTCGGCTTACTGAAATTGGTTGAAAAAGGCACATTAATTTTAAAATAGGATAAAATAGGCTTAGAAGGAAAAAACCAGCCAATAAAACGACTGAACATTTAGAAAAATGGTCGTTTTTCATAAACACATTTTTCTTACCATTTCATTTGTTATTAATTTTTTACCGGTGTTTTACAGTAACCGGTGTATTTATAGTGCTTGGCAACTTGCTGTCAGTCGATTAATTACGCCCCATTTGGTACCTCTCATATCAAGGACCGACTTAAACCATTTCTCATTATATCTACAATTATTATGTGATCGCTTCAAAATCAGCAATTTTAGGACATTTCTGATAAATGTAGTTCAAAAGATATACGGGGTGGAGCGCTAATCGTGCTGCTGTTAACTGTCAACTGTCAATAGGAACTGTTATTTGAAGCTGTTAAAGGATTCTTTTATCCAGAACTGCGCCAAAGACATATCCTTTTCAACAGTATTTGGTTCCAGGAAGATAGATCAACGGCACACATAGCTAGGCCGATTAAGGCGGAGCTCCAACGAAGATCCTCAAACAATTTAAAATCCGGAAACTCTACTTTTCGCCGGCCACCATAGTCACCTAGCCTGACCAAACTTTTTTAATGGGGATATGTCAAGCAAGAGGTGTGTAAAACGAAACTAAGGAATTTGACTGAATTGAAGCAGTCCATTAAAACGATAATTGAGGCGATTCCGAAATGAATAATTTTCTGATCAGGTGTCGCATATGTGTGAATGAGCATAGAGGTCATTCATGTTCTATCATCTTCAAAACCTATTAGTTATATAAAATAAAATTAAATTTTCTGTACAATATGAAAAATAAATAAAATAAATACATTGATTAAGGAAAACTTACTTGAATTTCGTATTGTATTGCAATTGGCCAGCCTGTCATGTGAACTGACTTACGTACATACACCTTAGTCTACTACTTAGTCTACTTTCACTCTCAAAACTAAGTCTAGCAAGCGCATTATCTGCGCCATATTTCCATGAGTTGTACGCAACCGTTAGAAAGATACCTGTAAAAGCACAAATGAACAAAATAATAAAAGATCTAGATTGCTACTAACTACTTCAGGGAAAACACACCTGACAAGTCCTACGTGTACAAATTTATGCTAATTTTTACATAACTCCATAAAAGTTATAAACGGATTAAATCGGACAATTGTGTCAGAGGCGTGGTTGTATAAATCTTTGTATAACAATATTATGGGATAAAACTTTGTTTGCCGCTACCTACCCGTCTACTCACACATATTTGTAGTTACAGAGACAAAACTAATTTCAAAAAATCATTAAATTTGTATCGAAGGCACCAGAAGGCGTGACAATGCGACAGATTTTTATCCTCAGGCTTTAATTTATCAAACCTTTAATGTGCGTCGAAGTTCGCTGAATTTCGTACAACCGGATAAGTGATATCGGCATAGGTTATATGGATTAAATCCGTCATTCGAGTTAGTCAGTCGATTTCTTCAAATTTCGCCACGCATTATATAACAATGCACTGTGTAAGAAAAAAAAAAATACGTGGCTGCTCTTTACCGAATAGGAGTTACAGGGAAGAAGCAAAATTTCTGGAAATCAGTCAATATGCAAGAGGTATCAGAAGAAGCTGGCCAATATAACTCATTTACAATCACGGCTACGAGCTGCCCGCATATTAGGCTGTGCCAAGTTTTAAGAAGCTTCACAAAGTTTTACGGTCGTTATTGTTTCTAGCAGCCGCCAGCCAGACGGACATCATTCAATCGATGTAAATAATTATGAAACACATTCGGCAAAAAGTACTTGGTACTTCAGACGCCGTATCAAATCAAATACATATTTGTCTTATCAAATGATATATAACTTCATTCCTTCGGATGAAGGTATAAATATATATATTATATTATATTTGTATGGAGAATACCTGAAGAGTAAGGGCGACCATGTTATTACAGGTGAAAATATTTCATTAACACATCCGTGGTTGTGTACAGGAGATACCAGATTTTTAGTGTTTTAGTAATGGCCATGAAATAATGCCAGAAATTTCATCTATTAAATTCAATAAATATTTTAACTCAATTATAATAAAAATTGCAAATGCATTAAATAATACATTCAAAGTGTAGTTTAGGACTTACTAACTCCTGATTTATCCGAAATAAATTCATTTTTTTTATCCACTGCGGAACGTAGAGATGTTGAAAGGTTGGCCCGACAAAGAATTTTTTTTATTAAAAACCTCATGTTGCTGATGATTGTGACAGTTGTAAAATTTCCATCTTTTCAGTCAGGCAAGAAATAAAAATGTGGTTAAACCGAATAACTGTGAAGGGCTTATTTACTTTATTATATTTTTATGTATTTATTTCAATCTATTGGGCTAAACCCTTACAGATCCATTCTTACAACTATGTATAATTATCGTAATTCTAACAGAGTATAGTAGAAAAGTAATTTTTTAAAAATTGAACGACTCATAAAAATCTAAATGCTTGCATGCTTTGTTGCATAAAATAAGACTCCTCGTAACAACTTCATTTAAACTATTATTATATCTACGGAAATATTGATAAAAAAAAGCTTATGTTTCCTCAAATTCCTCATAGACCCATTACAGGGTATTCGGGGCAGAAGCTCTGGAGAGTCAATTCTACTGTCAATAATATACTTGATATATATAATATTATGTTCCACTCTGTGCCGTATCAGAGTGTTCTAATTGAGTAACCGAAAATGAATTTCGTACTCGGGTATGTTAAATGAGCCATATAAATTTTGTACGGCAAACTTTGTAAATTTTCTTTAAACTCTTTCAATTCGGCATTTACGTACGAGTATGTCGTTACTCGAATTACATATAATATCGCAATATTACAATTGCGATCGAACAAATGCAAAATATAACATTCTTAATGTGAATGGGTCTTTAAAATCTCTAGCATTTCGTTTCAAGAAACATGGTTGGGAATTTGCTTTGCTTACAATGTATTCTAAATGTGGAATAAACGAAAACTGAAAGTCAGTATAAACTTCAAGATCTTTCATTACCATTTCTCTGTCAAATATAGTATTATAATGACTAATTGTAAAAATTTCACTTTCAAAGCAATAATGCAATAATTACAAAAAATGGCCGAATTTATGGGCGTGAATCTGTCGTGGTAGAAGCCATGTTGAAGTGTATTTGCCCTATTTTTACAATAGAGAATAATTTAATATAAATCATCTTTTAATAATTTAATAACATGTCTATAACTGGTCATTATATTCCATTCATGCAATGGAAAGGAATTTGCATTTCAAAAATTTCTTTAGCCACAAAAATTTTACAAAAATCTTCTATAAAACAACGTAGATAAGTAAGAAAAAGAGGACAAAATGATTGTCGTGAGAATACATTTATTTTATGTGCATTTTATTATTATTATTACGTCAATGCTCCTGAAATTTTTCTACCGGTTTGCTATGCTGTTGCTCAAATTTACATTTAAACCAGCGACTCCTGCTTATTCTGATAAGGCCCAAACAAAGGTACTCGTATATAAAGGGTGTCCCAACTAGAAAGCAAGATTTAAATGACTGATGCAGCAATTGAATTGTTTCTCTGGCTGTATGACATGTGGCACCGTCTTGTTGAAACCACATGCCCTCCACATTAATTTCCTCAATTCTAAGCAAGAAAAAACTGGTTATCATTTCACGATACCGAACACCATTGACTGTTTGCGTTGTTGTCTCTCCAATACCCAATTAACTAACTCCCTTTGCTGTCCATCATGGTCAGCTGGCTTCAGTTCCTGAGTCAATTGAACTTTGTATGCATGAAGATGAAAATCTTTCGTCAAAATTCGCTGCATACTGGATTTGGAGACACCAATTTGCTGAGCTCGGTGTCGAAATGAGGTGGATGGAGTTTGAGCGACATCGTCACGTACAGCTGCGACATTTTCGGTCGATCGACCAGGTCGAAGGCGCGTTGTTGTCTTTACATCACTAACAGACCCAGTTTTGGTAAATTTATCCATTAATATGTTTACAGTTGACTCTTTTGGAGCATTATTGTGACCCCAAATTGATCGCAATTTGCGAACTGTAGCCGCAAAACTTTCACCATTTTGGTAAAACAATGAGAATGCGTTGCTCATTCGTGTAGCGCTCCATTTTTACTAACCTCGTACCTTCTACTAGCAAACAATAACAATTGTTCAAATGTCAAACAATGACACTTCGAATGGCGTCAAATTTAAATCTTGCGTCCTTGTTGGGACACCCTTTACTTTTTCATCTTTATTAAACTTATATTATATTTGTCACACCTACTCGTTGTTTGAATATATTAATGCAAATTTAAACATTTCTACCCATAATTAAAAAAGACCCAAAATTATAAATTAGACGTTTTGGATTTAAATCTGTCTTATTTGTTTAGATTGAAACCTCCGTACGCTTTTTTAAATCGATTGATCCTAAAAAGCTCAATTTTCGGATAAGTGGAAGCGTTTAAACCGGCATTAACATAATCAATGCCCGAAAACGTTTTTCCTCTAATGTTTCAGTCTTACAAGATTATGGACGGGATTGGAAGTGTATCATATTACCCGTCCCCTCTATGTACCCTCTAATATTTTACAATACTGTAGCCGAGATTGATTTTTTTTCTGTTTTTTGAATTTTTGTCTGCATTATAATTGCATTATAATGCTTGGTAAAATTTGACAGGAAATCGGTCGCGTTCTTTCTACTAGTGCTATAGATAAAATAACCTATTTAATTGCCTAACCTCAATCAAATTAAGTACATCTTTGGAGTTGGGAAAATAAATTGAGAATAGATGATATTGTCAAGCTCCCACTGCTGTTTTGTTGGTATTTTACAATTTACTACAACTCTTAGAGTGGTCTTATAAAATGAAGAAGGAGAATGAAAATATCATGTTCATTTTGGGGAGATTTCAGTTTATTTAGACTTTTTATGACTATTGTCGGCATTCATAATTTCATGGCGCAGTTTTAGGAAATTGTTTGGCTCTAACAACTTATGCTGTTAAAACAAAATAAATGAAACGTAAGTATTGAAACATTACTAATGTGTTTTATAATTGTTCTGAAATTATTTTTGGACAACTGAGATAATCAAATGCTTCTCAGGTTGAATACTCTTTCTACGAATATAATCAAACGGCTTGTTTGAAATTGATTATAGCCGAAGCAACTTGCAAATATTCTTAAGTAAAAAGCTGGTAGTTACCGTTAAGGACATTTTGAGTTTCATAACAGAATTAACGCTGCAGTACAAAATTTAGGAACATAGGAATTTAAGCAAACGTTCGCTCTGATTTTATCAGTAAATTTAAGTTAATTTGATAATTATGGTACTTGAATGAGGTTTAAAAATATGGTGATATAATGTTCAGCATTCAGGTTCAAGTTGAAACCAGTGCAGAAATTTCAGTCAGGTTAATTGATTTTCATATACCTTCACTCGACGTCTATTTACGTTGGTACAAAATGTGAGGGGGTGCCAGAAGGAACGTGACAAACTGCTAGGTTTTTGCACAAAATTGTTATGAATCAAAGCACAATAAAAGAAGCGAAACTATAGGGTAATGCATAGGAAGGACAGTGCTTTTTGCTAAATCGATCAATTTGTATGTGTGGACCCTTAAGAGGCGTATCAATTCAGTCCATTGCTATTTGCAGTACTAAATGCCTGATGTTTTCTAAATTATATAATATAAAATTAATATAATGGCAATGAGCTTTTTTCATTCTAAGAAAATGTCTGATGTGTGCCAAAATTGTCTGGATTAAGTGAAATCGTTTGAAAGATATGAAGTTAAGAATACATGGGTTAAATTTTATTGGAGATATCAGAAAAGGCGTAGTTATTTGATCGATTTCGTCTCGATCTTTACAGGAAATCATAAACCAATAGAAGGGATAAAAGTCTAGGCAACTTTTGTCGATTATTTATAAACTACAGAGGATATACTGTATGGTAGGCGCCAGGAATGGCGTAGCGAAGCACTCCATTTTCATGCTCAGAACTTACGTTAAAAAAGTGATTGAAATCTGTCAAATTTAGCTGAATTCAGTACTACTGTTTGAAAGATATGAACATAGAAATATAGATGTTAAAAAAGACGTGACGGAGAATTATTGACCAATCAACGGTCAAGAGTCAATGCTACTGCAGCACAATAATTGGAAATTACAGAGGCAATGCAGTCTATTTTCGTTCTCAAAACTTAGTTCATCAGATGCATGAGGTGTACCAATTTTGAATTAATTAAATTATTATTTATTAAATTAAACATGAAGATAAGAATGTAATAGTTGAATTGGCCAATTGTACGGGAAATGCCAATAAGGGCGAGCTTACTTCGCCAGTTTTTCTCAAGTTTTAAAGAGAATTACAAACTAATATAATGAGTAAAATCATACAGGAAATCATATACCGGAAATTTTGAATCACGAAAAGTCGTTAAATTTTTATTAAAGGGTACCAAAAGGGCTGTGGCAATGCCCTTCGTTTTTATTCTGAGACCGGAGGCGCTGGAAGAATTGGGTTGATATAACCCACGTGCTATACCCGGCTGTCATATAACAAAATATTAGACTCAAGTTTTAAGAAGCATCATAAAGACTTACCATGTCTACAGACCAGCCTAATACATTTGTTCCTTCTTCCTGTTACATTTTTGCCGTACCAAATGACCTATATGTCTTTATTCCTTTTTGTAAAGGTATAGAAAGAATTAAGCGATTGACTTTAGACTGTGAGAAAAAAAAAAAAGAACAGTCAGCTCGTTAATCAAAACACAGAATGCCAATATGATTGACCGAGAATGTTACCACCTTTAGAAATCTGACATGGGTCCAAACATCATTTTGATTTAAATGTTCACTTCAAGTCGTTGTTTGTAATAGTCTCAAAAGCGATACTTCCATTTGTACAACATTTATACCGGAGATTGCATAATTTATAGGCCACATTATAATTTCTCTATCATTATGTGTTTTGTTTCTTAAAATTCAGCTTGTTTGATTAAAGAATTTTAAGAGATTTACTGCGAGTCAAATCGGTGGACTCTAAAAATAATAAAGGAATTGTTGACTTAAGTTGGGCTGCGATACTCATCTGAAATGTGCGTGAAAATGTGATAACAAACTCTGTGTCGTTTGATTTAATTCTCCATAAAGTTAACGACCATCAAGGAACAATCAATCAATCATCTCAAGATGTATAGCGTTATCCATTTTTCGGTTTCAAATGTAAGGTTAAGTACATCTTTGACCTTGACATTATGTACGAAATGCAATTTAATTTAAGTGATCACCTCTGGATTGGTTGCAGTAGTGGATCCTTTTGTGGCAGTTATTGGCCCGATGACTCTTTCAGACCATATATTGTGCCAAGCAGTCACTTTTTTCTGATGCAATGACTTTTCCACAATCAGTTTCGGTTTTCTGAGCCTCATATGCGAAAATTTTGCTTATTGATGTAATCATGGGGTGAGAAATTAGTTTCATCGCAGAAAAAAATTTGTTCGATTGAAAGCACAGATGACAGGTATTTAACATCTGATAGCCTTGCCAAACTGGCGGTTTTGAAACCACTAAATAAATACCACTACATATACACTATACATGTACGAGTATATGTATATGTAAAGGTTAACAAGTTATTGATAAAAAAAATTTCGATCCTTCTCTACTTTTGTTGGCTAAGCTTATTTTTTCTTGAAAGTCATTGTGGTAGGATTCGTAGTTGCGTTTTATGCAAAACAGTTAAATATGAACACATTGTCTGAATAAGGAAATTTGTTTATCTTTGTTTGGGTGGCAGTAAACAAGACTTCGTGCGTACATCCAACATGCGAAGTTTTTTTTTTTTTTTTGTGCAAAACTTGTGAATGTTTATCAACCACGTACGAGTGTCAACTTTGTGCAAAAGTGAAAACAAAAAGGACACAGCAAAAATTAAATCAATCTCATCCGAACGATACGTAAATATTAAGTGGTATTCATAAACAAAAGAAAAATTATGAAAACCCACCTTATCTCGTCCCACCCTATGTCAAAAGTTTCATTGTGAATACAGGGAATATAAATGACCACAAACGGTAACAAATATTATTACATATTTTATATATCTTATATATATATATTATATGTATGTATGAGTATGTAATACATGTATATAATATTTAATATAATGTGTACATACATGTCCGTTGGCATGAATGCGACACAAAAATTTCTATTCAATATTGGTTTCAAGTGTGATAAATAGTGATGTCAAATTAAAAAGGTGCGTTCAAATATTTGTAAAATCCTCGTAATCTGTAACAAAAAAAATCATGACTCAAAATGTAGCAGAAGCTAGGGTTAATATAAATAATAATTTAGTGGACTAAAATGTCAACATATAGAAGCTAGCTGATCTTGGGATCAGAATTTGATTGACATGAGTATTCTCCCACTGAAACCCTAAAAGATCTCACTTTATATACTACATAGGAATGTATCAGTTTGTGCACAGTGAACCAGATTAGCTAGTGGTTAGGTATAATACGGCGAATTTCAATTATTATTTTTCTTATTTGGGCGATTTGTGGAAGAAAAATTTAATGTTATGATTGAACGCTCCATCTCCGAGTTACAGGCATTTATATATTTTAGGGTTGTATTTTATTTTTTTTATTTTTTTATATTTTGAGCTATCCAGGGGTGACCCACCGCTGTAAGTAGTATATAGAGATGCACATTATTCATAAGAAATGTGCTGCCGGGGCTGTAAAAAAAAAAAAAAAAAAAAAAATATGATGTGTAAATACCAGTTAATCATGGCTTGTTCGTGGTAAAAAAAACATCTTGAGAAGTTGAAAAGATTCGCTGATCGTGATCAACAAGTGATGAAAAATTGAGGACTCCTTAGATCATTTTCATGATAATTTCCTATTTTTAAACGGAATTCCATATCTAATTTTATATAAATTTCAACGATTTTAAGTTTCTGCATCAGAAACAAAAAAATATATGTACTGAAAATGTTTACTATTCTTGCAAGTGTCGGTTAAAACGCCATAAATTCATCGGTCCCTCTGGTGTAATCAAAATGAGCTTTCCAAGGAGCGGAAAATGTGCTCATGTAGCATTAGCGGAAGCTGCGGAAATACTATTCTTATGGAATGACTTCCAATTCTTTTACTGGTTAGTTAGTCGTTCCTCAATTTCCAGCGTGATGATCGTGGGTTACTTACTGATAAATACACATCAATCGTATTATTTTTTCTATCACTAAATCCAGTAGACTAACATAGAACTTTCAATCAGTTCAACTGACTTACATATACCTTCATCCAGTGCCAATCATCCAATTGAAGCGCAAAAGAAGGAGACAAAATAGAGCTTTTCGAAGAACGTCGCTTAGGGCACTTCCGCAGCAATCACCAATTTTTGCTAAATCGACCCATTTGTATGTGTAAGGGGAATGCCAGTATAATCTATTCTCATCTGGATTAATAAATGCCTGATGCCAGTTCAGTTATACTGATTGTAGTTCAATGGAATGCCTGATTTCAATCTAGGAAAATATAAATTAAGTAAGGTAATTTATGTGGGAGATTCCAGAATTCGCAGGATCATTCCGTCGATTTTGCCAGATAATTGATTAGAATTTCACGGACTTCAAACTACGAATTATGGATTACAGTGCAAAACCAAATTTTATAAATCGGTAAATTTGTATGGGATATACCAGAATGGGTATGGTAATCTTCTCCATTTGCATTCTGAGTTCTTACTTTGGCAAATGCTCAACATATGTCAAATTTGACTAAATTTAGTTCCATCGGTTGCATGACAATAAGCCTAGAATAAATCGATTATATCGATCTCCTGCATGGGAAGAACCAGAAGGGGTGGAGTTAATTATAAAACAATGCAACGGACAAAAATTTGCTGCTACCGAAAGGAAATTGGATTTAGGAAAATAGTTCAATTTGTATGGGAGACACCAGAAAGGGTCGCCGATATAGCACATTGACAATCCCGGTCTATGGTTAGGGAAACTATTAGACTGAAACAAGTTCTAAAATGTTCTATAAAGATTTACCTCATTTATCGTGTCCACCAGCTATTCAGATAGGCAGACGGACATCGTCCAATCGAATTAGAGAGTCATGAGTCGTATTTGAATATTTGATATTTTAAATTTTGGTATATGATATTGATATTTTTTTTTTTTTTGACGCTAAGATGAACAAATATATCAGTACAAATTTGTATTTAGAGAATAAAGTTCAAGTACAAAATGGTTATTATTTTGTTATTTCCATTTTTTATTATTTCTAGTTCAAACGGTATGCCAAGGAAATAGTTTCAGAATTTTTCATCTGTTGAGCTAGAGAATATTTTTCTGAAATATATGCATTTCGGAAACAAAAGTAGTGATTTGATTTTTGTATTACCCAGAATATTCTCAAGATCGAATACACAATATATACAAATAATACAAATACAGCATCAATATCAACCCTAACGTAAAATTCTAAAGACGCCAAATGTTTGGCTAGTATTTGTTTACTGTAACCATAAATGGTAAGGTATATGAAAAGGTATATTAAAAAGTAATCCATTAATTTTCCAAGAAATGAGCTTAGTAATCGGTAAATCGTGTTGTGTAAGTGCGATCGCGTTACGCTAGATAAGATTTCGTAATCAAAAAAACAACTAAGAGAAAATTCACCATATTTTACAGTTTTTCTCAGGCAAAAACGAAAAAGGATAAAGAATTGTCGGTTCGGACTGGCATAAAATCATGAGCTGCTCTCTTACAGCCAATTTTGGCCAGTAGGACAGGAATTGTGTTCCGTTGGAGCAACACCAGACCACACATCGATAGTAACTTACCTTAGCTCCGAGGGAGGTTCTTATGCAGGCTGATTATGCATAGCTCGGACTTGGCACCAAGTTATTAATACCTGTTGCTGTTTATGAGTAACGGTTTTGCTGGTGAAAAATTCGCCTCAAGAGAAGCTAGAAAAAACCGTCCCAATTTTTTGCCAATGGGGAATTTTGAAAAAAAAAAAAATATACTGAAGATAGGCATTATTCCAAAGATGGTCACATCTTTTCGTATTGGGACCACTTGCGCTACCTGCGGTCAATAGTGCAGAAGACATTGTGCCAGTCCCTAGTGCTCTTGGGGGACTCTTCTTGGCATATTACAACTTGTATAAAATGGGGAAAAAAATAAAATACAGGCTTACTTGCTGCAATGTATAGGTCAAAGTTATGAACTCATGCAAAATGGTTAACATAAATAAAGTAATAAAATATTTACTTGCACACTGATTGCAATAAAATTTCCTGTTTCGATTGAAAAAGCAATGAAATATTTTTCCTAACAATCCATGCTTTATCACCAGTTATCGTATAAGCATTTTAAAAATGTGGACTCGGAATGGACTCGTGCTAGCATGTATAGAGCGCTTAAGTTTTTGGAGATAATTCAGGTTTTTCGAAGTTGAACGAGCGATAACAGGATTCACATTTAAACAACCGTGTAGAATGTGAATATCTTTCTCAATCTTAAATTATGACTTTTAGCCATCATTTCCTTCGTTAATGTTATCTTCAGTTAAAAACGTTGATAGCGTCCAGAGCAGAGCAAATCTCTGAACGCATGGTACCACTCATAAGCGTGTAAGCCTTCTATACATTTTCGGGCCCACAAAATTTGCATTACAAGATTTGAGACAAAGTTTTTTTCGATATTTTTATATATTGTAAAAATTGGAAAACGACATATTGATGAACCGACACAAAGGATTACTATGAACAAACTTAATGACAGACCGTGATCAAGTTCTGTGTCATACAAAAAGGCTTTTGACAAACGCTAAATGGGCTTTTTAAATGATCAATTTCCTTTACTTGGTGTCAAGACATTTCTTAATAATTATCGCAAATTTCATGCAACCTTAATAACTTACAAATTATTAGTACATGCAAGACTAGTAGAACTAAGAAATATTTTTTAAACACTACAAAATTTGACTATCCACCACTTAAACATAATCGATGCCAAAGATTTTACTAAACATATGTATTTGCTAAATTTGCCAATTTTGTTTACTAATTAATAACTCGATATTGAACAAAAATCATATCACGGCGTTTGCAATGCATTCTCCTATTCTAGCTTTAATCGAAATTCACGAGCTGTTCGTCACCTTTAACATTACAGATTCAGCAAAACATAATAACATTCAGCATTTTATTTTACCCAATATTCCCTAGTGGAATTTCACAGCAAGGATCTGCATCATTTGACTTTTACCTGTTGACATCACAGCCCCCTAGAGTAATCATCTCAGCTATCGTTACAGTTTTCTTTGGCTTGTATCAAGAGCGTCGAAAACATTCACACAGTTGTACTAATCCCAATAGGCCGTTGTATTCCCGTAACACTAAGTATGCTACGTGACGCAATTAAGGTTCACAATCATAAAATAGCGTTCAAACCAGTGGATTGCACCACATATTCGGAATATGAATAAGTTTACTAATTATAATTGCGTTTAGCGTAGATACAGTTTAAAGTCCCTGAAGCTTCAATGTTTAGCAATGTCAGATAGTGAACATTTTGTGTAATTTTGCTTACGAGAGGAAAAGCAGCGTAACTTTTGTGCAGCCATTGACTTGCATGTGTTAGGTGAGAATAATGTTATGGTTAAATATAATAAATAAGCGAAATTTAAATAGATAACAAAGGAATTCAATTTACCCAAAAATGTAAAAGAAGTAACGGGTTATAAATTCTTCGGTTTCAAAGTTAAATAAAACACACCTAAAGATATTGTTGAGACCAAAATACTGGAATTCTTCCCGTTTTCATTCATATGGCAACCCTACTACTTTTTTACATAACGATGTACAACGGCATCGTTGTGCTGGTGCTGCTTGCTTGTTCGAAAGATGTCTTCCTGATGTCACCTATGATTTCTCTGGGATATTTTCTACTTACACCGTATTTTTTACCACTCTTGATCTGAGCATTATCAAAGTAAGTGGTTGTTCTAACAGATTTCTGATTGTTCAAGTTCAGAGAATAAAAGGAAAAAAGAATTCTATTCAAAATTCTAATTCTGGTGTATTTTTCTTTTTTTTTTTATTTCTTTTTCCTAATTGGTGAACAGTTTCTGAGAGAAATATTGCACTTTCTAAGTCAACATTTCTGGCTCAGCTTTGTAACACTTTCGCCCATTCTCAGGAAACCTCAAAAATAGCAATTTGGTGTTTGCAGATATAATTTCAATAACACTTTTATTCCATTATAATGTTTGGATCTTGTCATTATGTACGAAATATAATGTCATTTAAATGATTGCCTCTGGACTGGTAGCAGCAATGGATCCTTTTGATGTAGTTTTCGACCACCTTTTCGCACATTTTAGGCTGTGTCTCGACGATAACTTGACTAATGTTGATTTTCAAATACCCTAACGTAGGGAATTATCCGCGAATACACGGTTTTTGACGTATAGCCCCGCAAAAAAAGTCTAAGTAGTCAAATCGAATAATATTGGTGGCCAGTTGAAGACGCAAAAGCGTGAAATTACGCTTTATGGAAAGTTCTCATGCAATAAACCCAAAATCGGCCGTGTTATGCGCCTTGCGGCATTGTTTTGTTGAAATCAGATATCGTCCAGTTGATAATCTTCAATTGCAGGCCACAAAAAAAAAGTCGGATATCATAGCACAATAAAGCTCATATTATCCGGCACACTTTAACTAACAGAAGTGATATTTCCCGCAGTGCGTACATTGCGATGATACACAGGCCTGACCACATCTGCGACGCTTCCGATCTCTTCAAATTTCTTTATAACCTTGCCAATTCCTTGCACAGTACGTCGATTTATTAATTAATTAAGAATAATACAAGTAAAATGATACAAGTATTCAACACCTGACAGTCTTGTGAGACCGGCAATTTTGAAACCACTAAATGACCAAAACTTGGAATTTATATTAAAATTTAATAGTTCTTTGATAGAAAAAATTAAACAACATTCTGATGGAATTGTGCCCAAACCAGTACAGAACGTTTTCAATTACGAGTACATAACTAAATTTACCAAACATCGGGTGCGCTCTAAATTGTACTATTTGTTATGCAATTGAATGAAAGATGTAGACCCTGGAATATGTACAGTATTGTAATTTTCTAAAATTTTCAAAGCATTGTAAAGTAGTTCAGTAGACAAGTATGCAGATTTCTGTAGCCTGAACTCTCTTTTGACCAATTTATGTGGTTTAGTAGCTCATTTAAATGGGAGGGCTAAGAAGAGCCATAGCTAATTTTTCACTTTTCCCTAAATTGTTACCAAACATACATACGAGTACAATGCACAACAACTTAGGTCACTGCAGCCTATCATTTACAAATTACTAAGTGAGGACTGAGTTTTCGTAAATCTGTCAATTTGTATGGATGGAGTGTGTCGATATTTGCCAATAACAACGCCGTCTACGATATAACAAACTATCAAGCCATATTCAACCAACCATTCAGTTGGCCAACATTATAGACTGAATAATTTTAATCGACTTTCAAATTATTTCGAAATTCGTAAAAACTTGTAGTCAAAATATATTTTTGAGTGTTATGTTTTTTTCGAATTTAACACACATGAAGCGTTCGATAAACTTAGTGATGGAAATGAAAATGTTGGGGATTGCCGCTCCCATTCTGGCACCTCCTATACAAAACGATTTATCAAAATCAGATGTTTCCACTAAAATCCTCAATTCGCAACCATTAGTTGCATTAAATTATTTTTTTTAATGAGGAAAAATCAAATCAATTAATATCCATGCTGTTTCTGATACCTTCCAAACAAATTACGTAAATTGGTCCATATATGTTTTCCTTCAATGCCACTAAGTTCCACGTAATTTAGCACTCATTGAGCTTTTAGTATATTTGATTCTGTAAATGAAAATGTTCTGAATTGCCACGACCCTTAGAATACCTTATATGCATATCGGTCGACTTGGCCAATGTCAGTGATTTCCGAATAATTTCTAAGCGGTAGAGAGTAAGTTATAAACGAGTGATAACCGAGTTATAAATTATAAGTTATAATTTTGTTTCTCTTATTATGTGTTAACTCATACCTTATATCGATTTACTGCTTCCATTTTGGCACTTCGAGCTATTTTTCATTAACGCAAAAACACTTCAGTTGAAGTTATATGGAAGTCAGTTCATATCTTATTGGTTTATATTGGGTTTTTAAGTTCAAATAACTGGATTTTAAAACTATTCGTCTATGGAAGCGGATGTATAGGTATATATTTGTATATCCTGGAAATTCTGAAGTTTGTTATTTGTTATCAAATTTTTTGACAAGCGGAAAAAAAACAAACTTGAATTTGAACTTATCTATTAAATATTTATTAAAGCTTATGCAGCATCAACTAATCAACCGATAAATTAGCATATTTTTGGAAGGGATGAAAATCCATTCATGAGTGGTTAGCCTTAAAAAATGCAGAAAACTTCAAAATTGATTTAATTAAGCCGACATTCAAATCGTAGTCAATACATGAATATGTTTAAATGACGTTTAAATCTGTTGATCATAAAACAAATGTAGAATCATGTATCAGCGTTGTGAAGACTCGGTTCCAACGACAATGTATCGAAACCGACATCAATTTTTTTATTGAGCACGGCAATGCTCAAAAAGTATGCGAGAACGTAATGGCCGATCTCAATGTGATACAGGAGGATAGAAGTTGAAAACTACATCCTAAAGAGATAACGGAGTCAGATGGTATCGCAAACTGACTAAATAAACGTCATTTATTCAATTAATTCCGTTTAAATATACTCTGCTGTGTTTTTTCGGAAAAATGATATTGAATGATTTGAATAACCTTTAAGCCGAGAAAAAAAAATCAATTGAAATCGTGAGCATACTTTATCATTTGAAATCGTGAGCATACTTTATCATTTGAGTCCTGTGATGCTATCAGGGCGACCGAAGTCTTCGGTGAGTGTTGGAGATGTTAAAAGTGAAGGAATTAGTTGTAAAATTGTAGCTCACCAACCATAAGCATGTATGGAGTGTGATCATGACCCTGCGTAATATTCTACTAATTCAGTAGAAAATGCCGTCATTCCGCATTAATTGTAGAATGAATATCCTTCCATCATCGTATAAAAATTATGCTGTAATTTGTCGGAACAATGAAGTAAGGTCAAACCATCAATTATCTGCTAGAAATATATATCGTATATAAAGTATGTTGAGTATGCTAAAAATTTCAGTATCTCAATTAACTGTATTCGCTCCAGCTATGTTTGTCACGCAGTGATTATAAGTCGGTTTATTTCAAAAGGCATAAAAAGGTTATAGGCATAAGCAAGAACAATTTATATTTTTATTATTTCTAAATAATGCAAAATTTTTTCAAGCTGTTTTGAATAATACTAATGATTTTTATGAGTTAATTCAGAGGCTAAGTAAAATAAATAAAACAAATATAGTTAAATTTTAAAATTAATATTTATTATTAATTATTTTTGCATATTTATTGTATGAAGACAACAGATTACAGACAGATGTACATTGTGAGTATCAATGAAAATAAATGTTATTGGCATTGAATTTTTTCTGCGAGAACAAAGTTATCAATGGTAATTATAATTTCAATGCGTCGTCTATTGTTGATCGATTATTTCCTGACAGAGCCATCAAATTCCTCTTTTCAATATTTAGTATTATGAACTTGCGACCCAATAATTTTAGAATAATAATGGGACGAGTATTTTGGATGGGCGTTTTTTACTTTGTATATATCAGAACCCATATATACTTTGTAGCTATATGAAGAGCTTTTATTCGATTATAACCATTACAGAAATTTCAAATTGTAAGGAGTTGATGATTTTTTTACATTTTATCGAGTAACGATTTTACAGACGTTAACGATTAAAAAATTTCCAGAGAGACATTATATATAAATAAATCGGTCATTTTCATGGTAGGTATCCCAAAGGGGCCTGGCAATGCCTCCATTTTCAGTTTCTGAACTTAGTTCTTCATCTCGTGAGCAATATCTTCCGGCAATAGCAACGCCTTCTCTTATTTTCTTTTAGAGTCCAACCGGCAATGCTAGAGACATCTCCTAAGGTGGCCGATAATATTTTTTCAGATCCTACCTGCACATTCCAGTTTTGATGCAAGTAACAAAATTTTATATGTGGCACAAGTCTGATGGATAGCAGACGATAAAGTATCACAGTATTTATTGTTCCTGTTCACCTGAAGGCTGCAGAAATCTCGTTTCCAAAGAAAAACCCATGTTCTCCGTTAGATAATGTGAACGGATATGGTCGGTGCCACTATTGAACTCACTTATTTCTTGTAAATTCAAATGTTGTTAATTTTATTGGGTTCCTCCTCACCGTTCTCGTAATTAATTTAATTTTATTTTACGATGCGCTTCCGCTGCTGTACAATAGAGTTTTAATAAATGACTTCTCTTCGCAAACAAAATCAATTTAATAATGAAATTGTATGAGACAGTTATCTGCACCGCACTATTTGTATTCCGAAACGCCACTGTTCCTTATACTTTTTTATACTTTACAGTTTTGACTATTGGTTTTTGTTTCTTATGCAAACTCACATCCTATTCCAAAAATATGTTAAAAATGTTCGAATTTTGTAATATGCCGTATTAGTATGCTATAACGATTTTATAAATGAATTCATTCTTGCCGCCCGATGTGGGCTTCAGTGAATTGTCCAAACCGTCTGGAACTAGCGTTGGAGATTGGCAGCTTATACCATTCTACTATAGGTATGTCAATTATCATTTTCCTCTTCATGTGTCGTTTCGTAAACACCATTCAACGGCGCACCCAGCCATGCTTAAAATTTGTGAACCTTTTATGTATTTTTACCCACATAAATAGAAAAATATCACCCGAAGACAATTCAGTCGAAGCAAAATCTAGTACCAACCACTGAGGGACATGTTGATGCTATCCCCTGTGTGCTCAGACGATACTCAGACAACATTCCCAACCCCAACAAACTGATGGTAAACGACCATTTCACAATGGATCAATTGATCCACATCTTACAAGTTTCAAGCAATGTTGTTTGGTAGAAGGTTCGCTCTTACAACTTCTTACGTCCATTACAGAAATTAGAGCCCATATAGCCACTTTGGGTCCACAATCACCATCAACCTGGTAAAGCGTCTGAGTGATTTCATCCACAACAATGTATTGACATTGTTTACATCAGTTTGATTAATTAAACGGTGCAGACGTTTCGGGTGAATTGACTTACATATTTCAATGTCCTCATGTGTGAAGGCTAAATTCGAAAAGCACCAGAAAAGTTGTCCAGACCAGTTTTTCAAATTCTACCTGACGTCATAGTGAACACAAATTTAAACATAAGTGGTTATTTCAGTTTCAAGTAATTGCACTTGAAGAATTTCAGGTCAAATTGTGTGGAAGATACCCGAATGGTCTTGGCAACGCAGCCCATTTTCATTTTCGGAACTAAGCTTATCAAGTGGATGATATGTAGTAAATTTTTTATTATTATAATTGTTTGAAAGTTTGCATGCGTATCGAAGGAAATACATGCAATGTTTGAGTTTAGGAAAGAATGGTTAAAAAGCCCAATAATTTTTGACAAATTTAACTATCTTTGTTCCTGTGACCACAATAGTTTATAGTTAGTGCCATATACAGGGTGGGCCATAAAGGTTTTGGCGGTTTAAATCTTCAATTTCTTGGTAACGCGCGGCGCGGGGTGGCGAGGGGATATGTTGTTCGCTGTGCCGCTTCCTGGAAATTTAATCGCCATGGAGCCGTACACGGGAGTGCAGCGTGCATTTTGTGTCCGAGCGTATTACGAAAACAATAATTCAGTGATTACTGCACGACGTTTGTATCGGCATGAACACGGTTTACACGATTTAAGTGAAGTTCCAAGCGCCAATGTGATACGAAAATGGATCAGAATGTTCGAAACAACTGGCTCAACAGTACCAATTACGGTTCGTGGACGCCCAGTTTCTGCAAGATCAGCCGACATTGTGGAGCGTGTTCGTGTTTCAGTTCAGCGAAATCTGCAACAGTCAACACGTAAGAGAAGTCAGTCTTTGGATGTCAAAAGAACAACTTCAACTTCAAGGCAATACCTCGAGGATGTGGTCTCAACAGGATGGGGCCACATGTCATACGGCTAGGGTATCCATAGAGCTGCTGAAAAATGTTTTTCCTGGAAAACTCATTTCGAAAAGGGGGGATATTGAATGGCCCCCACGTAGCCCCGATCTCTCTCAATACGATTATTTTCTATGGGGCTACCTCAAATCGGTAGTCTACGAGAATAATCCGATCAATTTAAAGCAGTTGAAGAGGAACATTGTTCAGGAAAGTAACAAAATACCGGGAACAACTTTTCAACGAGTTTTAGAAAATTTGCGATTTCGGTTCCAAGAGTGTCAAGCAGCCGAAGGAAGCCATTTGGACAACATTATTTTTAAGTCTTAAAAATTCCCATGCTTCTACTTTTTTAAAATACAAATATATTTTTTTTTATGTTTCGTAGTTTTTTTTTAATTGAATATTTGAACCGCCAACACCCTTATGACCCACCCTGTATAAAAAACGTTGCAAAAATTTCTACTCATTGAGCCAAAAGTGGACCATTCTGTAGAACATAGCTTTCAAAGGACCACATAATATAAATGTGCCTGATGAGTTGGAATGTTGGTTTCTGGCAAGAATGTTTGAATTAATTAGGCACTTTTCATGCAATGCAATATTATTGCTGCTTGTTCTAATTGTTATTTTTATGTCGTTTAAAGTAAAATAATTTTATAAATATCAGAAAAATTCTGTCAAAAATTACGTTTCAGAATAAAAGGTCGTGCGGTTTCTGACCGCAATGCTGTTTTAGTTTTGTAGGAATGAACAATTAGGTACAAAATTGTGTTTAAAAGTAATTAGATCTAAAAATGACGACAATGATATCGACTGTACGAAGATATATTTTTTTTATAACTCATAAGAATATATTTTATATTTATTTTATTTAGTAAGAGCTTTAAATATGAATAATGAAAAACATATGAAAGGTGTTAAAAAGTAATGAAAGTCTAAACTACAACAAATTTCGTGAACAAATTACTTTTTATGGATTTTTTTAGCTTGTTTTGCCTTTTTTCATCTTTGATTTTTTTAATTGTCAAGCTCTGGCAACACTGATAGGAACTATCAGAAGAGGTGGATAATGCGGTTAATTTCCACTCCCGCAATTATTTTTACTAGCAGTATTTTGTATGCCAAACTTTACTGAATTCTATAAAACTATTTAAAAAGGAACAGAAGGGGCATGGCTAATACTTTGGATGTTTACATTTTGCCAATCATAGTAAATTAATATAATGGCAGAAGTAGACTACCGCAACCATCGAAGGGAGAGCTGCCAGTACAGGGAAAACAAATTTCTAAAAATCGGTAAATTTGTACGGCATGTAGCCCATTTCAACCTCCGGCTACCATTTGGTAAAATAATGAAGGCAAATAGAAAAATATACTTAAAGCGTTTCCTTGTGGGTGTTACATTTTTGACCGCATCAAATTGTTTGTTTTTTACACCGCCACATATATTTTTCGTTTTAAAAAATAAGTCCATTCGAATTACCTGCTTTGAATTAGTTTAAAATGCACAAGTTAAAAACAACGGCTAAGATAACTCATTTAGTCGAACTGAGAAGAAAAAAAAAACAGTTTTTGCAGAGATCCTGTTTCCAATTTTTCTGATGTTTATTCGGTTTCAACGCCCGTCTATTTTGTTCTAATGTTATTATTCAATTCACTGATTTGAAAATGGTGCTCTTTGACGTCCTTTATCAGTTGCCATCTAACATTTCTATATACGTACCAAAGCATGTATTTATCATTTCCTTCAGCGTGATTACCATAACGCATTTCATGATGTTTCCATATTTAGGGAAGGGCCAAAAAGTATATATTTTCACATATAGATCAATCAATTACAATGTGATAAAGAATCATATCCATAGAAAGAATAATTATGAAATATTTGCTCACAATCTTGTCGTTCTGTAAACAGACTTAAAGAGTATTTCAAGTACCTAAAAACCGCCATGCAGATCGCCAATCGCAATTCTTTTTTGCGGTTTCAATTCGCCGAAAACTATTTGAAATCGTTACTTTTAGCGAAAAAATTGCCAGATCTCATAATGCAGGTTAATTTGTCTTGCTGACTGGTGCAACAAATAGCGCATGTATGATATTTCTTATGAAACTTGAAGTGGAAACGCATACGTTGGCAAAAATTTATATAATTTATTTACAATTGATATAATTTGGTTACAATCTCAAAATCTGTTGCTGTAAAGTTAGTTGTTTGATTTCATTAAGTAAACCATAATGTCATTTTGCAGATGACTTTTACAACAATGGCGATTGTTGCACATAAAGATTAAAGTAATTACATAAATTATCGCAGTTGTTCTGTGACCATAAACTTGTTTGAGTGCACAATAGTATAACATATAATATCTGGTCTATTTAAACCACATTAATTAATTTATTTGATTTATGGTTAACTAGCAGAAAGGCCAACATGACCACGTCACACACATATATGTGCACATGTCGTCAGGATGCCAACAAACACGCAAATGAGTGAGCAGCCATGTGAGAGTGATAACTGGAGCAAATGCACATCATACAAAAATAAGCGCACACAATAAAAGAGTTTGATATCAACGTTATTGTTGATGATTATCAAAGATTTAACGTGTTGTACATGTAGTTTCAGACATGTGTGTCAACAATTATCCTTTAACGCACAAAAATAATGATAGTTGACATATAAAGCGCTTTTGAAGACACTGTGATTGTTTATTTTAAACAATGTTATTTTGTGTTGTTGAATGCAGCAGAGAGCATAATTTTCATTAGAGTGAAATGTTAAGGAATTGGCTTTTCAGCTTAATATCGCATGGGATATTACCAATGGCATGGAGCGATAGGACTACATACATACAAATCATATGAATATGATTGGCAACGTTACCAAAATTATGTGTACAATCATAAAGAAGACTGAAAAGTACTCTGCGAAGTGCACCCTAGAATTGTCAATTGCCGCTTGTCTTAGCGCTAATCATGTTCAGCGTTAAGGGACTTAAATGGCCGTTAGCAAAAGAGAGCTAATAGAGATAACCATTTCTTGCAACCTAAAAGTGGATTAAATTTGGAACGAAACTAAAAACTCTAGTTAGAACAAAGTTATTATTTAATACTGGATTTTAAGTTTTCCTCTTTTAAGCATTTCTGAAATAATGAAAATAATCAAAAAAAAAAAAATTAACTTAAATTAACTTAAATTTGAATTTCTGATAAATTACGTCCAATTCATTAGAAAATAATTATTTTGACACTCGTTAAATTTCTTTAAAATAACTGTCAGGAAGTTGTAAATTTTTTAATATCCAATGAATAATTTTAGGATCAGAAAATGTTTGGATTGCATTGAATTCTGACTTATCGACTTTTTATTGGATAAGGCCGATATTGGAATCGTAGAAATTTGCCATGTTAAAAATTCAAAAAACTCGGCTATTAAGTATTGAAAGACAATTTTCATCTTCTACTCCTCTTTTGTCGCTAAACTTGTTAAATTTGTCATTTTGTAGAATTCAAAAGACTTTTCGGTAATACCAAGTAGATAACTTCTATTAATAAGTACTTACAGATTGCACCCGAAATTTGTAGTAAACATTTCCAATTCACCTTTGCAAAAAAAAAAAAAAAAAAAAATCAGTTGCAATCTCTTTAGATATTACTGAATGTTTAATACACTATTAGTTACATATTGAACACACAATAAAGAAGCAAAATTCTAACTTATTGAAACTTATAATTAGAAATTATGAAGGAACCATGAAACTTTGCAAACCTGGATAAAATTTTAATTAATTAATTTTTAATTAGGAATTTCAAAAGAAAGATATATATGAGAAGATATGTTGATTATTTCTTGTGGGGTTACGTCAAGTCGTTAATCTACGTGGACAAGCCAATACTTTTGAAGCCTTACAGGATAACATAACACGCGTTATTCGTGAAATACAGGCCGAAATGCTCGAAAAAGTGACGAATAAGTGGACCTTCCAAATGGACATTTTGAGACGGAACAGCGGACAACATTTACATAAAATTATCTTTAAAAATTAAGTGGCAAAAACCAGTTTATCGATTCCATTAAAAAAATTTTAATATATGATGGAAATTTGAGGGTTTTATTCGATTTAAATAAAAAACTACAATTAAAAAATCACTTATATCATTGCGTACACCTTCATCTAGGTTTTTATTAAAAACACTCTGAATTGGAGCACAGTAAATGAAGCTATATTCCAACTTCTCTTAGTCCTCGGTTAGGGAGACAATATCTATACCGGTTTGTGCGAAGTCGACCAGTTTGTATGAGCAGATCCCTAAGGGGCGTGGCAGAGCAATCAATTCCCTTTCCGCGTGATCAACTATACTAAGTATCTATCACTAGGAACAGGTGGAAAACATAAGGTAAACTGTGTGAGAAGCAGTGATTACTCGATCGATTTTTTCATAATCAGAAGAAATGCCACAAAAATGATTTACCAAACACATGACAAATGAAAAATTTGGGAGAATTTGGTAAAACCGACTGACAGATATGGAAGGAATATTTTTTGGCATGATTTGTAAAAAAATTGTAAAGCGTTGTAATGGATATATGTGGCCCAGACAACGTCCTACTAACTAGAAATTACAGAGAAAAGATTGAATTTCGGAAAATCCCCTGCTTCATTTCCGATCCGACTTTGAAATCCTTCTTTGGCAAACGCTGAATATGCGCTAAATTTTATTAAATAGTTTAAGCCTGCGAATGTGTGTGTTAAATTAACCATTTCTATCGGGGATACCAGGAAGGGTGTTCTTAGTAGATCGATTTTTTCAAATTCTATCATGTATTACCATATTAAATTACTGCAGTTTATGAATGACAATAAAACAAGTTAATTTTGGAAAATCAGTCAGTTTGCATGGAAGGTACTAGAAGGGGTTGGCCTTGGATACGATTTGACAAACTATGAAATTGTGCAACATTTTAGGAAGTTCCCTACAGATTTGTGATAGTGGCTACCAGGCAGCCAGTCAGCCAACCGGACAGACGAATAGGCAGTGGTCCACGGTTCAGTCGGCTTAAAAACCATGAGACGCATTTAATCCAAAAATATGTAGTAAACGCTTTCTTTAGGGTGTTATATCTGCCGTACCAAGTTATACATACTTTCATTACCCCTGGTGAAAGTATAAATATGAATATAAGAGTGAAGAACGTAAGCGGGTAAAATTTGTCAAATCTATTCAACATAAAGCAATAAAATGAGCATAGACATAGGCTGCTTCATCGAAGTAGTTGCAAGTTCCAGAGAAATGACTGAATTTCAGGAAATTTGCAATTTTGAAGATGCCAGAAGAGATGTTTTGCCGTATGAAACGACATTAATTTATTTCGCTTGTAACTGAGAACCTTCCTGCCAATTATATGTTAATTACAATATGCAAGAATTCATGCATTAGATTTAATTTGAACAATAATTTAAATATAAAACTTAATAAAATTAGATATTAAATATTTAAGTATATAATACGATTTTAAAAATAGTATAATTTGTAAAGATGTAAGTGTGAAAAAACTAATTAAGAAGGTAAACACAATATAATGTAGAAATATAAGATAATGGAGCTGCTCAAAATTGAATGCACAATTTAGCTGGAAAGTCTGAAAGTGTTGCAGAATGCACCTTTTCAAAAAACCGGGAAATAGTTTGAAAAATTTAAAGAGCTTGGTAGTGAATCACAAATTAGTTTGCTCTCACTAAGGGAATAAGAAGCTGCTTATGACGTGTAAAATATTAAACGAATTAAAAAGAAATTTACTATAAAGTCGAACAACTTTATAAAATAACAAATGCAAAGACCTTAAATCTATATAATTCCAAAATCTACAACCCAGAAAAGCATAACTTATGGTGAACACGACGCCACTTTCTTTCTTCCTTTTTCGCCAAATGATGTCTTTTCCCATAATTTCATCATCTAAACGCTGCAACAATTTAGTTAATATTCGCCGTTCATGGTGCTTCCTTTCTGAAGATAATCAATAAATATAATCCCATGTGTATCCCAAAAAACCGACGCCATCGCCTTGCCTGCAGATGGAACCGTCTTGCCTTCTTTGGACACAATTCTCCCATTCCGGTCCACCACTTTGACTGTTCATTTGTCACAGGTGTGAAATGGTGGACGCATGTCCCACCCGTGGTTATAAAACAGCTTTATGGGGATGAAACATCGCCAATCAGTCTGCTGAAACATCTTGACAACGCTGTTTTTGCTCTATTGAAAGCAAACGCGGCACCCATCTTGTGCATAGCTTTTTCATCTTAAAATCTATGGTTAACAAACGATGTATAGAACTTTTTGAAATGCCTATCATTTCAGATAGCTCACGTACTTTGAGCCGACCATTTTGATCATCCAATACGATTTTATGGATTTTCTTATAAATGTCGGAAGTGGGCATTTCAATTGGTCGACCACTGTGGTGTTCGTTTTGGCAGCTCGTACGGCCTCTTTTAAACTCTGCTATCCAATATTTTACAGTCGTAAAGGAAGGAACAAACTCCCTCAGAGTAGAATATAGTTTGAATTTATCTTTTATCAGAAATATTGAATTATATAACGGTGACCAAGTTTTCCCACGTTTACAAGTTCACTTAGACCGTTTAATTTTGATGGCTGAAATAAAAATACTAAAGAACTCGGCTCCTTGAAACTTAAAACATATGTCCTAAAAGATTCCAACTTTTCACCGAAATAATTTTTTTTTGAAACTGCTGGCACCATACGGGTATATAAGTAAAGTCGGTTGAATTTGGCACCGATCTCGTATTGTGAGAATGTTTTCAGCGGAAATACAATAACAGAGTGTGTGATTTTTTTTTTTGTATTGTGGCATCCATAAGCCGAGTCAAACGACATACAGTTCATTCCTTCGAGTGAAGGTTTATTTACTCGTATGTGTTCCGAAACAGTTTCGTGGGAAAACCAATTCGTGCATTTTCGAAATCAGTGCCTTTCACTATGAAACTTGGTTTTCTTCATAAAGATTCAAAATTTTCCCTCAAAACCGAATATTCTCTCTACTAAAATCAACTATGTATTGCTTCATTTCAATCTTTATGTAAGAGATTGTTAAATAACGAATTGGTTTCTCATTCCAAGCTACTATAAGAGATTGTGTATTAATAGATTTTACACAGCAAATGTAAATGCTGATAGCACCCACGCGAATCGGAAAATGTAGAATTCGGGCAAGAAACAGGCTTTACACGAGACGACTGTTATGGAATATAAGATGAATTAACTTATTAACAGAGTAAACTCCGCTCCATTTCGCACGTTTATAAGCAAATATTTATTAGCTACCTGGTATTTAACGGTTCTCATCGCTAAATTAACCAAAAACTACAATAATGGAAAGCATCTGTTCAGCGATTATACGCGTCATTGCGTTTTAGCTGGGTGGATTAGCTTATTTATATGCGTTTGTTGGCAAACAGTTATCAGTATTTCGTATTCTACCTACACAATTTCGTTCATATTTATAATGTTTCTTTGTATGATACCATTAATTGTAGAACAGAAGCGGGACTGTAATTCAGTTAAAACATATCTTTTGACCTAAATTAACAACAACGCAAAACGTTTTTTCTTTTATAAATATGTAAATATTTGCTTTTACAGACTCAACATATACAAGGTAAGTACATATTTCAATGGGGTGTGCTATTACACTAAGTTAACATAGGATAAACTCACTTTCAGTGGTATATAAATAAATACTTCTTAAATTTTTTCGCTCATGTCTCGTTTGTATTCAGTTTACGGTTGTAACTAACAGTGTTATTAGTTCAACCTTGGCCATTATGCACTTAAGTAGGTTGTTGCATTCAGGATTGTGTTTGAATTGTCGAGAAAATACGATGACTGGATTCCTTAAATATGAGCACATACAAGACGATATAAACAGGATCCTAGAGCAATTAAAATCGGATCCGATCCATCAGTATCTTGCGCCTTGACCCTGTTAGACTGTTTCTTGTGTGGTTTTATTAAGTTGCCGGCATATTCCCAAAAGCCGTAAACTTTCGGTATCCTTGAAATCAACATAATCTGTACCATCTCTTAAATTATGCCTGATCAATGCCCTAGACATTTGTGACGGTCTCCGACCACGGAAGAAGTGGCGGCATTTGGTCATTGGAATATTCCACACGTAGTGTCACTAATATATATTTCAA
Source organism: Philornis downsi (assembly GCA_019455685.1). Lineage (NCBI taxonomy): Eukaryota > Metazoa > Arthropoda > Insecta > Diptera > Muscidae > Philornis > Philornis downsi. The sequence goes on from JAHXMU010000095.1 coordinate 5,303,701, forward strand.
AGCAGAAACAAAACAACAAGAATTCGATGATAGCTCACACGTAACTTATTTTACTAAATTTCGACATGTACCAATCACAATTGTAAGACCTTAATTTTTTTGAATGAGGCAACATATTAAGATAGAACGTATTAAATTAGTAATCCCTCTATAATTTCAAATCAGAGAACTTCAGAAAATTCAAATTCAAAATTTGCTAACTTAACTTTAATTCGGTGAGTTTGCTGTTATAATGAGGTAGTAATGCAAGTCAGAGAAGTTATTCATGTTCTAGTATCAAAATAATATCTATGATTGAAAACCACATACAACATTCATGAAAACGTGAAGTTTAGTATAATGAATAACACGTTATATATAACATTTCAGCTCAAAAATTTGTGGAAAGAGGAATAAAAGTGGATCGAAAATTAAAACTATGTAAGTTAAGTTTTCTTCACATCAGGTATTGGAAATACCTTGAAGAGAATTATGAAGAGTGAATGACATTTTCGTCGCCAGCACAACGAAGATATTTAAGGATTTGGATTGTCTAAATATATATAGGTTTAATTTTCGGTCTACCTTTATTCCTCTTTCCAAAAGTTTTTGCGCTGGAATATTATATATCACGAATTATTCATTATGATAAACTTACACTTATTTTATATATATGTATGTGATTCTATACCGAAAGAATCGTATATATTTATATATATATGGTTCATGTGACCATACCAGCAAGTGCTAGTATTCCAATTTAAAAAAAAAAAAATTTGGATTAGAAAATGAATGAAGCACAGCTAAGAGAATAATTTGATCAGGTTACACTCCTACCAATTCCAATTTCTCAGCTTACTTTGTTATCACTTTAGAACTTTTGTTCCCTCTCGTAAAAAGGTTTTGCGTGAAATAGCAATTTTAGTAAAATTCGTTGTTTTTGAAATGTTCTGCTTTAGTTTGGTCTTGTCGGTTTGAACGTTTTCTTCTAGTCTATAGCTAAATTGTTGGTCCATTTATTTTCTGTAAGAATTAGATGCTATGTCATTTTCCCGAGAAAAAAATTGACGAGACGTTGTTTGCTAATGAAAAAAAAAAAAACGTGACATTGCCAGGTTTTTCTTATTGATTTCCAGGACCGACGCAAATTGTAAGCTGTTTCGATTTCAATATTGGAAAGCAACAAAAAATGTTTGCCTACCTCTTAATAAAATTTTCCTCGCGAAAAAACAGAATACTACCGTCTGGTGGTTTTGCTTCAAAATCTGGTCTTAAAGGTAAGAATTTTTCAGAATCCCTGCTAATTCTTTGCTTATGTTTTCATAATTTTCGTGATTTTGGCTTCACTATTTTATTCTTGATGATGGTTTCAATTTGCTATCCTTTTTTTTTTCTTGTTTTACATCCTAAAAGTATATATTTAGAAGAATTGTGGGTTTCTTTGTTCTGCGGCTGTTCTTCCATTTCCACCAGCATTGTTCCATTAAAGTGCGAAATTCGAAAAAATCTAGGGATGAGAATCCAGCTTCTGTCATTTGTTGCAGATATGATACCATTTTCGTGCACTTTCCTTTTCCTATTTTATTCCCTAAAAGCAAAAACGTCGCAAAAGTTCATTCTTACTTCGATCTAATATTTAAGGAAGATCAGCGCACCAATTTTCATAACTAATAATAATAAAAGTGATCGTTTATTCTTGTCATTGGTACCATTTACCATTTTACCTTTTTTTACCGTTTTTACCCTTAAAAGTACGAATTTCAAAACTTTCTTCTTACCTTAGTTTTCTAGCTTCCAGCTTTAGTTGTTTGTGGTAGGCGATTTTACTGGATTTGTACCCTGTATTTACTCTTACAAAAAAAAAATGATATCGAATGATACATGAATACTAAAATGTATATTACAGGAGATCTGACCCGGTTTGAAAATTCTCCTCTTGTCACATGTCTACATTAGGTGGGGAGAAACATTTTGGTGACTGTAGCTGCAGCCATTTGAGGTAGACGTTGATACCAGATTCGTGTCTTTATATTATACGCCGTTTTCAACCATAAATCTACGAATTTTGAAAAATGCCTTCTTATCGAGCACATGTCGCATATAATTTTTCGTAATTCAAGCTTTAGTCATTTGGTCTCGGCAATCATTAGTCAGTCTGTGAATCAGTAACGCATAATTTACGCATACTCTTAGATGCACAAAGCTGTAAGAGGAGTAGTTTTGCAAAACAATGTATTACAGCGTCTCGTTTCGGTAACTGAAAAGTCTACAGGTTACTTGGAAGTTTTACAAATGAAAACCTGTGCAGATAATTCTGCATATCCACATTATCGAGATTTGAGATCTGATCCGAAATATTTACTATTTACTACTAAGTGAGCCAAAATATTGTGATTGGTCAAAACTGTAAATAAAACGAGAACATCAGTTCTAACTGATATGCGAAATGTTACTTCAGAAAATTCTATATTTTATAACATGTGGGAGTTTCTGCGTTATCGTTCATCATATTTTCGTCCGAAGGAATGCAGGTATATATAATTTAAATTGACCAAAAATATAACACCCAAATGTAATAGTTTAGAATATGCTTCATGGCTGTAAATGGGCTATATCTAACCTCGCCATCCGATACCTCCCACACAATTTTCTCAAAATTAAAATAACGTCCATTTGTTTGATCTGCTATTTTCAGTAAAATTTGAAAATTTTGAAAAAACTGATGTAATTTAAATTTTTGCCCATTTACAATCCTGGCAGAATTAAAAAAAAAAATAGTCGGACTATTCAGGCCCCTTCTGAAACCTTCCATACAAATGGCCCATTTAGTCCCATATTTTCTTAGATTGATCTTGTACTAAATTTACTTCAATTTGGCACACGCTGAGCTTTTGTCAACGCAAGGTTTCACAATAAAAATGGACAGCATTGCCACGCCCCTCCTCTTATACATACAACTTGGCCGATTTTACCGAATTCAATCAATCTTTTGAAATTTCTAACCAGTAAGAAGTAGTAGTCTAGATTTTTCTCCATTTCATAGTAATCCTCTATAAAATTGCAGCCAAATCGATCTAGCGCACCTTATAGACCACGCATATTTTTACTTACATGTATATTTTTCAGTTAGTAGTGAAATTTGGCAATTTGGTTTACATTTCGGGAATGAAAATGTGCGACGTTGTCATGATTATTATGGTACTTTCCATACAGACTGATTCATTCATCGAAATTTAATGTACGCACTAATCTGCAATTCATAACCTGAAGTTAGTAAAATTCTTGTCAAATATATTGCGTTATATTGCTGGGTTAAACGTAGAACAAACGATGGAATGCCCAAGCCCTCTCCGGTGCTTCCTATATACATTATCTAATCAAACTTATGTATTCCTAGATTTATATCTTTCGTTCAATTACACTATATTCGGTATAGTTGAGCATCTAATACTAATACTTAGTAATTAGAAAACCATATAAAATTGGGAGGACTTTAGAAATGTTCTATTTCGTTACTTTATTGTACGTTTTCAATGAACTTTGTCCTTTCTAGCGTCACTCACACATATGCAGCAGTGCAAAAGGACGTTGGGTGAAGGTATATGTAAGTTATCTCAACTGACTGAAATTGTAATTAAAATATTACAATACCAATATTAACTCAAAGAGTTCTCAGAAACTTTAATGGGCGCCAAACTGAATTACGCGTTCTAAATTACACTAATTTTAATGCATTTGCATAAAATATTTGAGCCTGAAAATATATGGGTTAAATAAAGCAATTTTTACTGATGGCAATAAAAAGGACGTGGTGATCAAATCGATCAGATTGGCTATTGCTTTACTAATCTGCATGATGTGCCCAAATTTTGCTGATAACTACTTGATTCCCATTCCCATTAAATCACTAGAAATTCATAAAATTTATCAATGAGAGGTAAAGTGACCAGAGCAACAAACAATCGGGGAATGAAAAATAGTACATACACACTTGAGCAAAGTGCTGACTACATTTGGCAATATAATTGGGTATGAATGGAAAGTTTTTTTTTTTGGCAACACCTTCACACTAGGACCCAAAAACCCACTTAAATTTGGCTCCCATATTTTAATCTCTCATGTATAATATCCAGATAATGTAGTTTATGACTACAATAAAAAATCTGTGCACCCGCTTTCTTATACAGCTGTTTGTGTAGAGAATACAGTGCTCTAAACATAGAAACCACAAGATATTTGCTGTCATTCGTCCAATGGTTTGTTTGCAATTTTGTGGTGTGACAAATACACTGTCGACCACAGTCAGACAATTTGAAGTGGACACAGAGTCCGAAGTGACAAACTCTAACAACCACTGATTATCTCATACTGTCCAATAACAAATAACATTTATTGGCATAACAAACAAAAAGCGACATACTAAATATAATCAATACTTTAATAGACATTTACCCCTGACTCCGAAAACGATAACAGCGCACAAAGACAGAAAACAAATGACACATAGACAACTAACAACTACGATAAGTCGAAAACTTTATTCTTTCTAAATAAAACTTTTGTTTGTAATAAATTTCTGTACAAAGTTGCTAAAGTCCTTTGTTCCAAAGAACAAATATAAATACATAAATTAAATACAAAAAGAAAATTTGGTGTATGCATAAACTTAGCATTAATATTCGTATACATCAACGATTCAATTAGCTTTAAAAAACCTTTACGTTTTTTTTTGCAGGCATGACCTAGAATACTGCAACAAAGAACTCAGCCTTTTCTGGATTACGGAAAATCCACATACAACAAGTGAAACAAGAATGACCATCTATTAAACTGCATAGTTTGTTTCGTAAGAAGTTTCAACAAATTAAAACAGAAATTCCAGTCAGGTGAACTGACTTACATACACCTTCACTCAGTGTCCTTATGCGTTGATACAAAAGTGGAACTTGAGAAAAGGTGGGGTAAAATGCCAGTTTCTTACCAAAAAATTTCAAGGTATAACTTTTAGAAACAATGGAGGAACCACTGATTTTTAAAATCATCTAGTTTCTATGGGCGCTCCCTAAAGAGTTTGAAAATACAGTCCATTTTTATTCGCAGCCCGAAGTATACTAAATGTCAGATATGTGTTAGATATTAAATTATATTATATTAAATTTAGTGCAACCGAATGAAAAATGTGAATCTAGTAACATTAACACATATGATATACATATATATAAATTTTTTAATTTATATAGGAGGTACCTCAAAGGACGTGGTTATCGCTGTCGCTTTTCTTCCATTAATATAATATTTATTTTGTCACTACGCCTAAGGAAATATAATATAATTTGCAAAAACTTGAGTCATCGCAATTTGCATATGAGAGATTAAAGGGGTTATATTAAATTTTGTAAAGTTTTGAAATAATTTATTTCGAGGTAAGAAAACTTTCCAATATTTGAGTTAAAAATATAATTTTTGAATACGAATTTTTCTGTCTAATCATCGTTTTTCTAGCCTTTTTATGTCAAAGAATACGAGAGGATTTAAATCAACCTATTTTAAAATTTAACCTAATAAGATCTAACAAAATTTTGGAATATATTGCGAAAAATGTGTCTAGTAGTTTCGGTAAACAATTTATATTAATTTGGCAATAAATTTGACTAGAAGATACCAAAAGTAACGAGATTGCTCCATCGATTTCTTTCCAAGCTTACCCATCATTGTAAATTAATATAATGGACCAAAGTCTGAGTTACTGCAGCCTACCATTAACAAACTGAAGATGAAAATTATAATTTGGGAAAATCAGTCAATTTGTATTAGAGGCACAGCAAAGGATATGGCAATTCTGTTCATTTCCGTTCTCATAACATAATTTATGAAATTAAAAGATATGAATCTGAGAATAAATGAGTTAAATAAGTTATTTGTATAGGGGTATCAGTAGGTGTGGCCTAGAGCCGTCCACTTTTATTTTTATAACTTGGTTCATCATAACTGCTTGAAAGATATGGAGCTAAGTATGGCAGGTAATACGAAGGGCATTGCCAATTGTTACCTTTTTTAAAATTTTGCAAGGCAAACCAATACAGTTGGTAAAAATGTAAGTTAGTGCAGTCAACGAGTTAGGACGAATTAGGGGAAAACGTTGAATTTTAGAAAGTTTGTCAATTTTTGTGGGAAGTATCTGAAAGGGTATATCGATATGGACCACAGTCTGATAAAATATTTTATTATGCCAAATTTTAAAAAGTTTCATAAAGCTTTGCGACAGTTATTTCGTCCACCGACGAGCACACCAGACAGACATAAAACGTGTTGAATCAAAACAAACCATATATAGAGTTGTCCATTTCGAAACAGCCGGTCTGATAAGGCTGGCACCTGTTAAATACCTGTCATCTGAAAGATTATTTATTTAGTGAAAGGTTTTCCATTTACGAATATGGATCGTTTAACAATCGAAGAGCGCGTAAAATTCTTTAAACTTACTACAACAGTGGCGATTCAAATGTGGGCTTTCAATCGAACAAAACTTTCTTCAGCGATAAAGCTGATTTCTCAAACGGTGGTTACGTTAACAAGCAAAATTCTGGCTCGGAGAAAAGATTGTGGAATAACCATTGCATCCGGAAGAAGTGAATGCTTTGTTTGCAATATGGTCTGGAGGATTGGGACAAATGTTTTCAAAACTAATTAAAAAGCATACATAGCTGTAGCCAATCCTAAAGCGGTCATTTAAATAACATTGTATTGCGTACATAAAGGCGAGGTTATAATGAAATAAAAGTTTCATCTAAATCATTGCTCTAAGTGTGTTTTAGTTAACATTACTTGAAACCGAAAAATAGATAATCCTGTACTTTTAACGCATCCTTCTGAGTGTTGCATTTTTGTCGTATTAAATGACATATACCTTAATTCCCTCGGATGAACATATATCAGCCACCCCGTATATACATCCAGTGGCGTTTGGTCAGTAACGGGGCACATATACACATATATCTACTAACATTTATTCATACATTTGTACAAGTATGTGCAGAAAGTGGATGTTTGCAGTGATTTTAGCAACACATCGCAACAGTATCGCTCAGGAGTCCTTAGCTACATTTTATTGAGCAGTTGCATTTTAGTTTGAAGTACCTCCAAATTCTAGTACCTCACAGCTTCTATCTTACATTTGGTATCCTTTTCCATGTAATACAGAGTGTAAATATTTTATCGTTTATTTTACTATTTCGTTCATTTCGCAATTTTAAAGGAAACACGTCCAGTATTCGCAGTACGCATATACGTATGTGTACGCAGGTCTATAGGCAACCACGTGCATCTGTTTGAAGAGGGTGTTAAATATACACAATTTAAAACATAACGTGTGGGGTAATATTTGATATTCAGTTGTGCAGATAAATTACTGTTGAGCTTTGAGCTATTGCAAAGTCTCGGTTCCAATTTACACCTATACGTTTGTTTAATCCACAAGAATCTAACCTAATCCAACAATTTCTAGCATTCTTAACCTCACAGAAGTATACGAGTATATACACTGGCAAACTTGTTTGCTTCGGTTTCATTGTACATATACATTTATACAAAGAAATAAATATCCTTGACAAATTGCATATCTGCATCTCAAAGTATAAAGTCACGCAAACAGGTCTCGGTGTCATAATAGATCTTAGTCAAATTGTGTTGAAAGTGCATATAATTTCTTTTGAATTTTGCAGCAGTACTACTTAAATGCTATTCCCTTCCATCCGATATACATTTCAAAACCACACAACATTAATAAATTCTTTAATATTATTTTCTAAAATCACATAATCTACATTTTAAAAGAAACAGATGGAATGAAGTTATAATAGTAGGTGTCTGCCTTAGCTCTTTTTAAAGATTTAAGCATCGCAAAGAGTAATTGAGCAGCAGTTCAAGCAAAAGAGAACTTAGCGCAAAAAACTGTGAAGGCCGGTTGATTTCGATTTCCAATTCACATGTGCGGTTTTTCTTCCAGATTTAATACTTATGGTCTTAGATTACAGTAAGATATAATTTCCCAAGCCCTGAAGACGAATACCAAAGAAAGTAGAAATAATTGACATGCCTTTAACGAAAGATTTGACATGTAATTAATAAATAATTAATTTAAAAGGAGGGACAAGAAAAAGCTTAAGAAACGCGAACATTAATTAAAACAAATGAACCAACATTCCGGCCCCATTGAAGAGCCGCAGGTCTTCAATCTACTGGTACCAGGGCCAGTTTATGGATTGAGCTTCCAAATACGCCCGTTTAAGTTTTCATCACTGCCATCCGGACCTTGTCGTCTTGCATCTCGGCTTGCCGAGTACAAGCTGTCATCCACTTCAGGGGTGGCAGAGTTTTTTCGTCTTCTTTGGTTGCGCACTTTTTTCTGATTTATAGGTTGCCGACGTAGTCTCTCGTGCAGTGTTTCCAGAATCTCTGCTTGAGGTCGCGTATAAGTCACCATCACTTCAAGAACGACAGCTTGAGAATTGACCGTTGCCTCCTACAGTCCTTCGAAACAAGACGTGCCCTACCTGCTCTCGGACTAGGTTCCGGAGCTCTTTGCTGGCACCGACAAAATCGCAGTAAATTTTGTCCGGGTACCTTTTCCGGCCAATGAGCTTTGAAGGTTGAAGGCACAAATTAAAGCAGTTGGAGGCCAAATCTAATATTAATTTTAATTGAGAAGCCATTGACGTAAACCAGACAAAAACTGAAATATACATTTTAACGGTTGAACGTCCTCGTATTCTGAGCCTGTCAGCCGGCAAATTTCCTATTATTTGATTCATTAACTTATGTTTATAATAGAAGCAATGCATATATTTTCAAACTATTCTGCTGCATTCTTTTCTAGGATTTGTCAGCCAAATTTGCTGACGCAGGACAGTTTCCCAAATGCAAATTCCGCAGATAAACTGTCACGAAGTGCATTTTCTTCGACATTAAAATGGAAAATTTCGCATCGACTCCAACTTGATTAGTGAAACCAACTTTTTATTCACCTCACATTCATGAATGAATGGATTCAGTTTATGCAAATTTGGCTGCTGTATTTTCGATTTTCTGAGTTTCTTGATTTCCTCATGAAATTCATGCTTTTTCACAAATTCGCGTTACCTAAGAAATGAAAATTTCATTTCCTTCGCTGTGGGTGTCATTTGTACGCATAATCCTCTATCCTTGCGGCATGTTTCTGTGAAACTCATGAATTATGAAAATATTCGAAGCAATTTCGAGTAAGACGATTGTCGATTCAATAAATCTATAATCCACTGGATCCACTTTTGAATCCACGAGATGAATAAGCATTATGTGTTTGTCGTCGCCAGTTGATAAAAGGGAGTCTAAATTGCCGAAACAGTATTGATCATGCTTCTCAAGGGGGTTGATGAAGGCTTAACAATCTCAGAATATTAGACACTGATTATCGTAAACTCTCTTTAAGCTCGCTAGCGCCTTGGCATAGTTTTGCTCAGTTATTTAGTGTGCTTTCAAAGTACCAAGAATTTTAATGGAAATCAAATGATTAAATTTTTCGACATCGGTGAATGTGTTGTCGGTATCGACGATATTTTCAAAAAAGCCAATAAAATTCTTGTATCCAGAGTACTTTCCACTGAATTTAGGCATTGTCATGCATGGCAATTTACTCTCACTAGCTGGAAAAAGAGTAGAGTTAGAAGAACTCACTTTTCGATTATTGCCCGAATTGGCAAGAAGTAGACTCTTCGTTGAAAAGCATAAGTCGTCTAGATCAGTTCTCTCCTCATTTGAGGAATCAAGAATGTCGACTTCTCATTGAGAGAGGAGACATTCCAATTTAATCGGATTTGTCCTAATAGTTCTATCCTTTATCGATTTTCTTATTCGCTTAATGTCATTTAGCACCATGGCCTCTTGTAAAATTAATGCATTCAATTTGGCATTTAAAGTGTGTTAAAACATGTACCCCATTCACCATTGTATGCCGAATAATGTTTGCAATCCGATTGTGAATATTAACTCATAGTTGAGTTTGACAAACTATTATAAGAAGCTTGTCCCCATTTGCACCTATTCACTTATTTGGGCTAGGTCCCATCCTTATTGCCAACCGCATAGATTAATTTCTACAATACTAATCTTAATGTCATATTTGCATATAAAGGGTTTCCCAATAGGGACTGGTAGATGATAAAATGACATAAAATAAGTTGCATGTGAGATATCAAGTTTTATTTAAAAAACATATCAATGAAATTAAGTGTAGGACATGACATCGTGGTTGGTACACAGAATATTATTACAATAATGAATGTTGCCAGAATGTGGTAATGAAAAAGATGAAAAACTCTCAAGAAAAAGTATAAACCAAACTAAAAAAAGTCTGAAAAAAGCTTAAAATTTTTTAAGAAACTTGGCGCGTTTTGAATTGGTGTACGAGTACATAATTTTTTTTTTTGCGTTTTATAAGTTCAAATTTAACCCATTGGATCTTTATTCGTACTAAGGGTTCTTGCGAGATAACATATATGTTTAAAATTCAATCCGATCCAAGAATTCATTAGAACTACAAAAAGTACAATAATCATCCAATAGATTCAATTACTTTACGATAGAATTGTAAACAGTATTATCTACTATTATTATTCAAATAGATAAGAAAATTTATGGTCAGACGCCGTATGCCCCCTTTTCTAAAGCGTAGTTTGTGATTAACAAGTTTTTTAATTCGGTTAATATATCTAAGCTAAATTTGTGAAATAATTTCGTACATTATAAAAATAACAAGCATTCTAAAAATAACAATACATTCTGATTCATTTCAGATAATGAAATGTGTACGCATATCGGATATTTCCTACACATCAGAACAAATACTAATATTGAGTTCCATGAAAAAAAAAAAATTGTTATAAAAAATCTACAGTAAATGGTGATTTGAAAGCTATTTTCACCAGACCAGACCACGTTTGTTCGACGAGTCGAAATATTGTCCGTGTATTTTACACAATATGAACTTTATGTAATTTTATTCACGGGAATAAAGGGAATGTTAAAATCTTTAGGACTTATTGGAGTTTTTTTACGACTCTATCATAAACTAATTATTTAATTAAGTTTTCCTAAAGATACAGGAGTCATTCTTTTTACATTTTTTAATATGCTTTCCTTTTTCAATACCAAAATTCATTAACAGTTGGTCTGGCAGCTGCGGAACATTATTTTTTCTATACCAAAATTTCAATGATTTGGGTTTCTGTTCGAATACTTTATGCTCGTGCTTTTCCACTTTGTTAAAATTTCTCCAAAAATGGTTGGTATTCATTCCTGAAACTAAATTTATCAAACATATAATATGTGCAAAATTAGGCTGAAGTCAGAACGATAACTTGGAAAATATGAATATATATTGGACATACTCGTATATATGGGAGATAACAGAAGGGATGTAACAATGTGCTCCGTTTTCATTCTCAAAAGTAGTTCATCGATTTAATAAATGTGGCTTAAGTCAGTAAAAATCTTTTTAATATATGAGTCTAAGACCATATTGTTTAAATCAATAATTTATGTGAGTGAGTCAAGGAGTGATTTAAATGATATTAATCAACTACAAATTATGGTCACGTGTTCATTTTCCATTTCGCAGGCGGTGAACGTGCGACAAATCTGACTGAACACAACTGATGTTGTAAATTTATTGTAAATACATTAGTAATTTGTTTCTGATTCGTATTCGAAACTACAATTAGAAAGAGGCGATTCATTTTTTACTTAAAAAAAATACAGAAACCTTTACTGTTTCTGTTTCTAGAAGAACCATAACGAAGTTGGTAGTAGATAGCTTTATTCAGCGTCATTTCTTAACCTTGTTAAGCCAACAAACAGCTCTTGTATTTGCCTTTATAATTTACATAATTTTTCGTTTTAAGGAGCTTTTATTTACACCGAGCAATCCTACTACAAACCTACGGGTTTTGTGTGAATCAATATGAAGAAATGTTAAAAAAGTAAATGACGGCAATATCGTTCTTTGAGAATGTTGGCATTTGACGAAAAATGTTACACTTTTTATAAAAACACTTTCCCCAAAGCCTTCGTTCAAAGGCAATTCGTTTGTGTACCGCTGTGAAAGTTTTACAACAACAGGCTGTTAGTTTCATTTCAGAAAAAATGAAAAGGATTGAAATGGTTCAAAATTCGTATTTTTTTTAATTTATAAACCACACTCTAAGAAATTTTCACAACCACTCGAAATTGTTGTCTGTTTTTTTGAATCGAAAAATTTCAAATGATAAACAAAACGTTTCTTAAATCAAAAATCAAAATCAAAATTCTTTGTAATTTCGTTTCTGATGTATGAAAAGGGAGCAAAATTTAATAAAATTTTGATTCAGCTGTTGGTATTAGAATCAAAGTTATGTATATTCTGGATTTGGGTTTCAGAAAATGAAACAAATCAAAATTATTTTCGGATGTGAATTCGATTCTGCCCCTGTTGAATTTAGTACAACCGGTGAAAAGATATAAACCTATTAATAAATCAGTCATTTGTATAAGAGGTACCAGAAGGAGTGAGTATATTAAGTAGATTTTTTTTTTCAAGTTAATTAAAGTTAAAGCTTTGAAAGTTAATCTAATAAGCAAAAAATACGAATTTAGAGTTAAGGAGGAAAAATGAATTTCGGAAAATCGGTCCATAAAGTAATTTAGAGAAATGAGAAACAGAGGCGAATGTCCTTAATACAACTACCTATCCGATTAAATAATACATTTAACTTCCATTCGCTAGAGGACTCACAATTTTCTAATAACTAACAACAGCAAAGTAGCCCAGACAGAATACAGGATTTTTAGGTTTTGTTGTAATTACGACAGTTGTGCGGGTTCTGGTTAACTTTACAGATTGTAGAGTTAATATGGTTTGTCCAACTTAATGTTTTATTTAACAAAATAGAAAGATTTGTAACTGAAGAAAATATGCATAGACCCTCGAAGCTTCTCAAGAAAAAGTCTTGGAGGATCAAATAGCGCGATCTGCTTTAACTACTCCAGAACGCAATTAGTGAACGCACGACGATGGCATAAGTTGAGTTGAATTTGAGAGTACTGGCCAATTGGCTTAAATGCATAGACCTGCGACTTAAGGAAGCGTCACAAGGAAAAGTCGAGTCTTGTGTTGGATGTTAGTTGATTTTTGGCAGAACAAACCGATTCAAATTTGGTCACCAAATGTTGGCTAGTTAAATGATAAGGACCAGTGCGAAGAACCGTCGTTGCCGCCATACAACAACTTGTTGGTAATAGAGTTTTATCATTTACACTTGTTGTTCGACATTACAACTTGATTGGTATTTATTGTCTGAAAAATAAAAGACACGAAAATTAACAAGAAATTAAAAACATAACTGCCATCAATTGTCAAAACCTAGCCTTGCTTTTAGAGAACACTTTATAAACTGATAAATGTATTTCTTTCGGTTTCATAGTACATTCACTACAAGGAAACTAAATGTCCTTCACAAACTGTACGTTCTTCATCTCATACAATGAGATCAAGGGAATATATCCTATGCCAGACAGTGCTCAAAGTGTGTTTTCATTTGTATTTTTTCTTTGTCATTTTCTATGCAACTTTTCTGTCCAACTTTGCACAGACGGTAAATGAGGCAAACTTATTCTCTTGCCGCAATGTGTGTTTGAGTTTGTTTGTAAGAAAACAAAATCTTTCATTGTTAACAATGATGTTAAAGAAAACATTGCTAAATGGGTCTTTGCCAATGACCCGATTGTGTAAGAGTGTAATAATATCTTATCTGAAAACATTAGGTTTTCTTTTTATCAAACAATGTGGTTTTCCATAATTTGATATGTGCGGAGTTCAGCGAAGTAAGATTGTCAGTTCTAGACTGAGCCGAAGTGAAGCACTAAGGTATATAGTAGAACTGTACATAAATCTGCGTCATGTGAACTGATTTACATATACGATCATCCAACGTCTTTTTGCCTTTTTGCAAAAGTGTGAGTGGTGACAGAAAGGACTTGGTGGGACGTGGTCTCATCAAACAACATTATAATTTAGGCACAATAAAAGAGCGAAGTGGTAACTTTCTGAACTCCTTCGTTTGCAAAATGTAAAAAGATCACTAATTCTTGGTAAATCAGTCAATTTGGTTCCTAATATCTTAGGTACAAAGTACCGGTAGTAGTATGTAGGGAAATATAGGTTAAATTAGGTAATTAGTGTGGGAAGCACTAGAGAGAGCGTGGCTATTCCGGCGATTTTTTTACATTTTACCCTGCAGTGTGACGCACTACAATTGACAAGAGTTTAATTAACTTAAGGTTATAAATTGGGGACTACAGCGGAAAATTAAATTTCAATAAATACGAGTATGTCAAATTGTTTGGGAGGTACAAGAATGGGCATAGTGGAACCGCATAGTTTAATTATCAGAACTCAGTTCACCAAGCGCATAATATGTGTCAAATTTGGCAGAGTGCAAAGAGCAAATGCTCGACTTGTACCAAATTTGAGATATAAAGAACATATGAGCTGAGGGAGCTATTTGTATGGAAGGTAGCAGAAGGGCTGTGATTATTCGGACAATCTGTTTTACATACGCTGCCAAGCATTATAAACAAATGCAACAAAAAAATCTCGGGTTATTCCAGTCAACGAATGTGCAGTTGCAGGAGACTGAATTTCAGAAAATCTGTCAATTTGTATGCAATCCCCGGCTACCATCTGCCATCATATTAGGCTGTGCTTAGTTATGGACGTATGATAACCGACTTATTCTCCCTTGCAATTGAAGATTATTAACTGGACGATATGTGGTTTTAACAAAACGATTCCACGAGCCACACAACACGAGCAATTTGGACTTTATTGCATCAGAAGTTTCCAGAAGGCGCAATTTCACGTTTTGGCGAACTCACTTGGCCAAAAACATCATGCGATTTGAAGCCGTTGAACTTTTTTGTAGGGCTACGCCAAAGACCGGGTAATCTGCAAATGTTGGAACATTTGAAAACCAACATTTGTCATCTATCGCCGAGATACCGCCCAAAATATAAAGGTTCCATTTTATTCGCTAAAACGTTCATTATTCGATAAATTGGTCCCACACCTTTTTTATTTAATTAATTTGTACCACCAAAAATTAAACGTGACGTGTAAAATAAAGGCATAGTCATATATAGAATTACACTTCATAAATTGCAAATAATTCCTTTAGGTTAAATAAAAATTCGTGAATAAATCTATTTTACAGTATCTATTGATGGATAGAGAATCCGCCAATATCCCTCCAGTCTTCGCTATATATGACATTTTACGCATTTTTACATTTTACATTTTCACAGAATTATTAACTTTTAAATAAATTCCATTTGTTTTGATGCAAAAGTGCGAGGGGTTTTAGAAGAAGTGCTTTTTGTTAAGTCATTCAGTTTATTTGTATGCTACGCTAATTGGTGCAATATCGTAGTCCATTTTCATTTACCGAAATAAGTATTCTGAATGAAGATAAATTACGTTGAATTTAGTCCTGTTGAATGAATGACATGAACTTAGGAATATGCAGGTTAAATTACAACATTTGTATCGGAGATACCGGGAGGAATGTGGTTATAGCGTCGATATTTTTAAATTTTATCATTGGATTAACAGGCAGTACGCTTAACAAACATTTGAATAACTGTGACCTACGAATTAGGAATTTGTGCGGAAAAATTTGTGTCCATTAATGTGCCAATTTGTACGAGAGGTACCGGAAGGGACGTCGCTACCTTTTAAAATGTTCCCTAGTTTTATAATGAATTGTCAGTCAATGCAATAAACAAAAACTTTGCCTAACTTGAGAAATGAAGTCCCCGCCCCCGGCAATGATCTGGCTAAATGTCAGGTTGTGCCAAGTTTTAAGATGTTTCATAGCTATTTACAACAGCTATGTTGTCCACGGTCATTGACGGACATTGCTTAATCGACTCAAAAAGTCATAAAACGCATTTGGTGCCTAAATCACTTTATTCTATGTATTACATTTCATATGTAAGTCAGGTGAACTGACTCACATATACATGACGAACTATAAAAGAATCAAACTTAAGACTTACCGAAGCGTTCTATTTAGATTTCGTCGAGTGTGCGGTGGCCTAAGTGACGTAGCAATGCAATTTCCATTCTTCGAACTATTATTACTGAACGACTGATGCTTGCAAAATTGTACCAAATTTCTACATCCTAAATATTGAATTTTGGGAAACCGGTCAGTACTTTAGGGAGTTACCCCGAGGAGAGTGGCAATGCAATCCATTTTCATACCCAAATCTAATTTGATGTTTGTAAAATTTTACATGACTTACTGCAAAGTTATGAATAATAAGACCAGTATAGAAATTTCAGCCAGGTGAAGTGAACTGAACACATATCTTTACCTAACAACATTTTGTTTTGGTGCAAAAGAGTGGGCGCTGTCAGAAATCGCTAAGATTTTAATAAAAAGATTCACTAAATTAAAGAATTCTCTAAAGTAAAGTCATAACTTTCTTTGGTCCACCTAGACAGCTATATTTTGCTTCGAAGAAGTTAGTATTTTACTAAATCGACCAAATTGTATGCATTGCACACTTAGGGAAGCGGCAACCCATCTCATTTTCATTCACAGGACTATGATTATATAATCTGTATATGATATATCCACAAAAGGCGTGGTTAGCTAGTCAACTTTTGCTAATCTTACAATGAATTAAATAACTGTCAAAAATTGAAGCTTTTACAGAATGTAAGTGGGGATTGTAGCGGAAAAATTCAATTTCGATACATCGACCAATTTGTGTGGGAGCACCAGAGCAAGTGTGTAAGACCCTTCGATTTCATTCCTAGAATTTATTTTATCAAACACATAATTTGTGCAAAATTTGACTCAATTCAACAAAACTGCTAGAAAGATAAGTAACTAAAAGTACATGGATTAAGTCGGTCATTTGCATGGGGGCACAAGAGTGGGGAGTGGTTCTTTTGTCAATTTTACACAGAATTGCAAATAAATATATTGGGCTATCTGTATGGGAGGTACCAGAAAATCAATTGTTATTCTGTTAATTTATTCAAATTCTGTCAGGCATTATAACCCAACACAATGGACCAAAGTTTGAGTTGTTCTACTCCGAATGTGGAGTTACAAAGAAAAACTTAATTTCGGAAATTTGGTCAATTCGTACAGGAGGTACCAGCAGGAGTGAGTCGGTATAGGCCACCTACAAACCCCAGATATCATCTGGAAAAATATTAGGCTGTGCCTAAAAATTTACGACAGTTATTGTGTCCACTAGCCAGCCAGCCAGACAATCTCAATTGACTTGAGAGGTCATAAAACAAATTTCGTCAAAAAAAGTTTCCTCCCAAGTGTACATTTTTTTAACACTATCAAATGGTATATAACTCCATTTGTCCGGCTAAAGATATAGTAAGATTTTATTATAAAGTATATATACAGGAGTTAAATTGAGATAGGGGAGATATATCATGATGCACAGTAGATTCCGGAAAGGTATCTTCTAACTCTTTCAACTTTGCGAATTCAAAAATTTTCAGCCAACCGAGAGGTTACTGGAGCCGCCAACTGAAAACTTCAGTATACTATGTATAAATACAATCGTTCGCAAAATTTTAGGAACTGGTTCCTAACACCGTGTATAAAAGTTTAAAGATATCGTCAATATGGCCAATATCGTTCCTTCTTCTTTCATAGGTAACGTTACACACAAGATCAAAATGAATCTATCAAAAAAAGAGCGGGCTTTAATAACAACCGGAACCCCGCATAGAGATGCCTAACCCTTTTGAACTTTTCTCGGTCTCCCGACCGGGACCGGTTTAATAACAGATTTACTGCAGTATTTTTGATCCAGCATCCAGAATATGTCCACTTGGACTGTTTTTTATTTTAAATTATAGTACCATCATTGAAGGTTGAAAGCCTAAGGACCTCTACTGAAAGACTCGTCCATATTAATGGACTATTAAGTTCCTTCCCGGATGAATTTTTCTGATTTATTAATTTGCCTTAAAATTCGCAATTTTTTTGTAATCCTTAGTTGGGACCGTTGCATAGACAACGGATACATTTTTTTTCTGAAAACTTGCAGTAAAATGTGTATTTTGCAGTTAATTATATAGGATACTTATATATGACCTCCTACCTAAATGCACCATACCGTACGGTTTGAATTACATATCAATCGTATAAGTTATAAATCAAGCAGCAAAATATAATACCCCGTCAATTTAAATCCCAACGGTACTGCTGCATATCTTTAATTGCCGCCTTAAAGTAATCCTACTTACCGTCGGGAATGCCAACGTTCTGGTTTGCAAAATATAATTGAAATACATTTTCCAGAAAACACGTATAAATAGTTCATAAATCTGGTTAGTGAAGTGTGTCTTGCAAATGTTAATCTCTTGCCGTATTTAATTTTCAAATCTTCAAACAAATACGATGAGCACTTTCTCATACAATACGTATACTGTATAGTAATTAATTGAGGCATTAATAAAGATTATTTAATTGGGACTCATTATAAATGAACTGAATATATTCGCTGATAAGGAATAATGATTTATAAACGTCACATAGTTAAAAGTATTAAAGGTGTACTAAGTTTGAATTACCTAAACTTAGTTGCAGTTAAACATTTACATATAATGTAATAGAATTTCATCAATATTTCTAATAGTAACTGTGAGTTTTAAGTAGATCTAACATAATTCTTGCGCTAAGATGACAAATGTGGGTTCAGTTGAAAGAACTCGGATTATCGGGCACAAAGCACGTAGGATACAAGTTGGGATCAGGTACAAACCGCGCTCCCTACCGATGTAAATATTCCGAAACATTTTGCATCGGTGTAAAAGTGTTATGAGTGCCAGAAGAGGTATTGTAATTCGAAAAGTTCATATCAGCAAATGCTTTGAATTAATGCATGCTAAAAGAATCAAAATTGCAATTTCTGCCTTCCGCTCAGAAACTATATAGAAATAGTTGATTATTATCTGTGAGATACCTAAAGGATAGCTGCAATAAAGACCATATTCGTGAGCAGACCATGTCTAGTAGAAGGCAGATATTTGCTGAATAATAAAAAATTCAGTACAGTTAAATGAAAGATATGAATATAGGAATATATGGCTCAAAGTGGGTAATTCATATGACTGGTATAACTAAAACCTTAATGTGTACTAAATTCTTCCGTACTTAGTGTAACTGTATAGAAGTCCTGTCGTTGTCAGTCCTGGATCGTTTCTAAGCACATTTGCTCGAGAAACCTTATGTTTGAAATTATTTGCAAACTTGCGTATTTGTCTGTAAAATGTATACCTGACATTGCTTTAGACCAGATAGATAGTGTAAAAATTGGGTTATTAATTTTTTCCTGAAATATACATTTGAAAATACCAAAAAATTTCATTTTCTGCTATAAATGCGTAATGATTTATTGAGACCGTACTGAAGAGGCCTTTGTAACTATTATAATTTATGGTATAATATGGTACAGTATTCTATTCCTGCCGTATTTCTATTCCTGCCAAATTGATGTAATATGTATTTAATTGTATGGAAATGCTGCTCTTTGTAGACATAACTTCGACTGAATGGTTTGAAACATTTGTTCAATAGTTTTGCTTTGTAGGCCATCGACTCATGTTCTGGTGTAGTTCCATACGGTCCATTGCTGCAAAAAATGCAAAATCGCGTTTCTTAAAACATAACGTAAAATGAATTTAGCTCATTGTGAATTATTTCCTAAACAAAGTCTATACCAGAATGTCTCACATTTTAGGTAAGCTTCGCATATATTTATTAATTGTAGCAAAGCTTGCTCACACAATTTTCATTGTTAAAGATGGTGGGGTTTGAATTTTTAAATATATCGTCTCTAAGTTTTGTGTCGATTCAGTTCTAAAGCTCTACTCTGAACTACTTAATTTCATGGTCACTTTCAGATTCAATTATTACACATATATTGCATTGTCGACAAAAGAAGGAGTACGATCAGAAAATAAAGTCTATTGAGGATAGCTTATCTCCGAAAAGTGTCATTCGGACATCTAAATTTTCATAGTACTAACTAAATGGCTCATTTTTACAGCTTAAAGAGAATAAATTTAGAGTCAAATTGAATTATACTATGAGTTATGAGTTGACTTACCTTTTCTGGTACCTAAATTATCTAGATTAGCCTGTGTTCATACTAAACATTTCACCCAATTGCACTAAATTGAGACAAAATTTAGCGCTCTTCAGTTCATGCCCATCCCTTTTGGATATTATATGGGATTATCCATTTTTCGTTTCGAATATAGTTAAATGAAATACACATAAAGTTATCGTTTCAACTAAACTTTTATTTCATTACAATGTTTGGACCCTCCTTTTATGTAGAGAGTGTAATGTCATTTTAACGGCCGCCTCTGGATTGATTGTACCAGTGGGTCCTTTAGAGGAAGTTTTCAAAAAAAAAAAAAAAAAAAAATACCATTGAGCCAAATAATACCTCCAGACTATAATGCTCACCAAACAGTTACTTTTCAGCATGCAGTGGCTTTTCCATAATCACTTCTGGGTTCTCCGAACGATCTTTGCGAAAATGTTGTTGTCGACGTAACCACCGAGTGAGAAATGAGCTTCATCGCTGAAGATATCTTTGTTCGATTGAAAGCCCATGTTTAAATCACCAATTTCATAGTAAGTTTTAACTATTTTTACGCGCTCTTCGGTTGTTAATCGTATTCGTAAATGTTAATCGTATTCTATATTCGTAAATGGTAAATTTTTCACTAAATAAATAACACTTCAGGTGACATGTATTTAACGGCTGACAACCTTGCTAGATTAGCGGTTTTGAAACCACTAAATGGATAAATCAATGTATATACGAGTATAAATATAAATAAATCGACTTCTTTACAATAAATTAATTTTGTCTCTATAATTTCTAAGCGGAATTTAATTCAAAACAATTTCTAATAAAAATCGTGCAATTACCACAATTTTCCATGTAACCCGCGTACTCTTCAATCGATATAAAAATATGTTGTTTGAACGCATGTGTAAGTTAGCTCAGTGCTGTGTTTTAAGATAGAGTTCTACAAATTTTGGAGAAATCACTTGGTTAAGTACGATCCTTAAGAATTTCGAAATTGAAAACCTAAATTTTATTCATCTGCACTTTTCGACAAACTCGAAAATACGGGTAATTTGTCCTATTATAGTATGCGGCCTGTCAGATTCTAAACTACGGTAGTGTCGAATGAATAATAATATTGATTTCTTGAGTATTGCCGATCCCTCATAGCAATTTCTTGAGATCGTTTAATGTTTCAGATCAGTTTCAGTTTAATCCCCCTACTATTGTAGGACATTGTAGGAGTGTCTGCGTCAGGTTGTGATTTTTTATTTATGTCGTTCTATCGCTGTATACCGCAACTTGATTCTATGATTCTGTCTATAACGAGCCACTGTAATGTCCGCATTTAAAGTGACACTGTCAGCAATACCGACGCTAATGCCATATTGAATAAACTTCATACTTTCATAGGTACATATATATACTCGTATATATATCAATAACAAATTATAGTAATGACAATGAAGAAGCCCGAATTTTAAATCTGAGCAATTTATCAAAGCTGTTCCACGGCTTCTTCTCCTGTGTACATATTAAAAACTTCTGATTGATTGCGAAGCGCATGATTTATTGTTCGATACGATGACAAGCACTTGAATGTGTATGCTTTTGTAAATATTAAGGTGTTACAGACGTACGTAAGAGCAATGTGCATCCACCGACTGAAATGCTATCAATATTTTAAAACGAGCAAACCATCTGTTACCTTGTAAGATAAACGACTTATAAATTGTTTCTTTCATAATCTATTGAAAGGAAATTTTATCAATAAATGCAAATTAGGGTAGTCCAAAAAATGAGCATAACATTAATATCGTGTGGCAAACTAGAGTTATTCTAAATTGATTAAGACAAATTGTTTTCTTTTGGCGGTCTATGAATGTTTGATAGTTAGTTCGAAAGAATTTAATTTATTCATCCGAAGGTTGTGCTATTTTTAGTAGTTTTTTTTAATTGTGCTATGCTTGTGATTTTCCGCAGCATTAAAAATCCCAACTTATGTACAACCATAGAAGTTGTTATTTTTTGCTGTGTCGTCACTCAAATTTTATCAACACTTGACGAGAATAGAAATTTTAGTCAGGTTAAACCTTTTAACGATATGTTTTTTCGAATTAAGACAAAATAAGAGATGCAAAATGGTAACTTACTGAACTTGCTTATTGTAAGTTAATATCTTCGCCTAAGTATACGGACTCAGTGTAATTGAATGAAAAATATGAAATATGTGGGTTCAATTAGGTAATTAGTATAGAAGATATTAGAAAGGGCATTGTAACCTAGTGCGATTGAACAAACATTGAAGTAACTGCAGTCTACGAATTGCTGATTATAAAGGATAACTTAAATTTCGATCCATAAGTATGGAAAGTACCAGAAGAAGTGTGGAAGAACCGTCCATTTTCATTCTTAGCAATTAAATTTATCAAGCCAGAGTAGAGTTTATCAACTCAGAGTATTTGCTTGAAAAATATAAATCCAAGAATCTATGATTTGCCATTTGTATTGGGGGTTATCAGAACAAGCTATAAATTTTTTCAAATTTTACCAAGCATAGTAAGCCGATAAAATGAGAAAAAATGTAGGAAGTTGATTAAAAAGGCTGCTGATTAAAATCTACGGATTGGTAGAAAATCGACTAATATGAATGATTGGTAGCAGAATGAGCACCTCAATTGAACTCATTTCTACTCCAAACCCCTTTTGTATCACAACTTTTACTGCGTTTGGTGCAACTGATTACGAGATATGGATACGTTCCATTGGTATTGGAGCGGCTAGGAGGGGCATGGTTAATCAACCGACTTTTCTCAAATTTTTTCAAGTTTTGCTAAATTACACGAATTCAGTAGAATTCAATGAAAAATAAGAACCTACAAATATGTGGGTTATATTAGGTAATTGGTGTAGAAGAGCATTGTAACGTAATGCAATTGACAACAAATTGAAGTAATTGCAGTCTATGAACT